>JBBGZY010000347.1:4717500-5072500 GCA_037952925.1 Lithobates clamitans
TGCTGTAGAGAAAGAGGTAGAAAAGTAGGTGCAAAGAGAAAATATTTGCAGACTTTAGAGTTTAAAATGACCTAAGACTAGAAACAGCACTAGTAAAAGCAATAGGCTGATCCTCTAGTTTCAGAGTGGAGCACACCACATCAATAAGAGTCAAAAACTTCTCCTTAAAAAGACTGGATTGACTCAGAGAGTCTCTGTTGCCGATGGCTTGAAAGCTGGTAGCGCCAAATTCAGACACAGAAGGCGCATGAGAGGGCTCGGGAGTGCTTTTGTAGCCTCTGCGATTAGAATCAGTAAATAACTATGTTATATGGCTAATAGTCTTGTATGAAAAGGATACAAACCTCAGACAAAGGGGGAGAGGGTTTAGCCACATGACAGAACCAAATGGCATTTAGAGGACAGAACAGACTAAGAGTAGAGGATGCCATGATTCCAGAGTGCAAACATAAGCCCTCTCAGTAGGTTCGCTGCAAAAAGCCCCAGAACTGTGAATAGGGGGCGTAGTCTTGGCATGGAAGTGTGAGGACGTGTTCTTGTGGAGCTCCCGGTCCGCGGCTCTTCAGCAGCCTTACATCTGCAGGGACCGGTGGCCGCAGCGAGGCTCGGAGCGTGAGATGGACCGCTTCCTGATCCCCATACAGCCTGTCTCTTCTACCCCGGGACACATCCAAGATGGTGGCGGGCAACACAAGGGCAGTGCTCCGGCTGGTGGCTACAGATACAGGGAGAGACGGCCGGCTCAGAGTGTGACAAGCCGCTGTTCTCTCCACCCAGCGACCTTTCTCCCTGCCTGCCTCTTTTTCCCTGTCACTGCTTCCAAGCCCAGGGCCAGAGGACCTCGGCTCCCTGCAGGATGCCTCGGCCATGTCAGCAGTGTTCACAAGGGACAGGCCTCCCAAGCCACGACGTGCTACTGAGGACCCCAATCGGATGATTTCAGCCACAACCTCCATGGCAGCGAGTAACTCCTGTACCATGACACCCCTGCAAGGGTCTCTCCGGGCTACTCTTTGAACAAACTGACATTTTTGCTAAATCTACCCACCAGAGAGGGTTTTGAATACCTGGCCTTGCATGTAGACACAGCCCTTAGTTTGGAACGGACAGGGCTTAAACAAGAAATGACAGACGTTACTGCACGTGTTTCCACATTAGAAGTCAATGCAACTGACATTTCCCACTCAGTCTCCAGTATACAGACAGCACAAACAGACGTTGCTGACAAAGTTACTCACTTAATGCTTCTTTTAGATGACTTGGAAAATTGTAATCGCCGACGCAATATCAGAATCAGAGGACTTCCTGAGGCCACCCTGCAGGCAGATCTTAAAGCCACGGTCTCTGCCATTTTTAACACACTTTTGGAGCACCCCCCGACACTTGCATTGCCATTGACTGGGTTCACAGGACTCTGGGTCCCAGAAAGGATTCTGAGGATAGACCTAGAGATGTCCTTTGCTGTCTACACAACTACTCTATAAAGGAAGATATCCTACAACGGGCATGGAGCAGAGACCCTATAGAGTTTTATTTGGCCCAGATCCTCCTGTTGCCGGATGTGTCAAAGGAACCTGCAGATGCACTGCTGCATGAAACCCCTAGTGGAGAAATTTGGCAAACTTGGCACCACTTACAAATGGGGTCACCCGTTTCACCCTATCACAAGAATAATTGCTTTTATCCTTTGCGATACTCTTCAGAGCTTATTTATATAGATTATCCCTGCGCTACCTTGGAAACGGCGGTGTATGTGGACAGCTGCAAGCACAGAGTGGGATCAAACAAAGCCCATGAATAGTGCAAAACAAAAGGAGAGAGTGCTGCGCTGGTCCAGTGTGATGTGATTGTATAGCAGTGTTTAAATTATAAACAATAAAATAAAAATATAAAATAAAATTGAAATAAGGTGTGCGGGTGCTACGTTTGTGTGCACAGTATCCTGTATTGTATTTATAAACTGAATATGAGTGGAAAAAATCCTATATCCCGTTTAACCTATGAAAGGGATGGAACAGTGCAATGTGTGTAGGAAGCCAATATAAATAGTTCTCATACACACCAAATATTAATATAACTTGTGCAAATAGACTCTTAAAGTGCTGTCGTGCCTGTGCAACTCATAAAGAAATATAGGAAAATTTCAAATGAAAGTGAAAAGGGGTATACGGGTACTGTGTTTGTATGCACAGTATCCTGTGAGAAAAGTATATAAATATATAACACAATTTCTTATATCCAGTTCTATTTATATAGGGGCTGTAGCCGCACAGTATGTGCAAAAAAAACTTTAAGGTGCTGTTGTATCTGTGCAGCCCATAGAGATAAAAAGAGTCATATTCATATAATAACAGTGATCAAGATAATAAATATTACCAACATAACATGTGCAAACTACAATCTGTGATCGATATAAAAGTGCAAACTATGCAAAATCCGTATTTGTAAAGAACATTGTGCAACCTATGCAAAATATATAAATAAATAATGTGCAAAACCTTATGAGTGTAACAGACAGGTGTATGATTTTTCTCTAGAACACCGAATAATTAATAGTATTCAAGAAAAAAAAATATATTATAACGTGAAGTCCAAAACCAAGTCTTTGAAATACAATAAAAATGCCGGTGCAAACTTCAACTGAAATGTTTTGTGATCCCTTTAACAATCCAATTGTGCAGTAAAAAATCCGGTGGGGTCCCGAAAGAGAGAGGGTGTATATATCCTTTTCGTGCTCAAACACACACAGGTAAATGATGGCCCCTTACCTTGCGGCAATGGGACAACCGCATAGAAGGTATATGGAGGAGATGGTCTCTCTTTGGGGTCCCTGGACCGGAGCCGGTGGTCCCTGTGTCTCAATCCCTCAGTACCAGCATCAACAGTAGCAGAGTCAACATAAGGGAGAATAAGAAGGGTACCAGATAGTGTAGTATTTCTAACAAATCGATGTTTTTATTAAGGTTAAAAGCATGTACTCACATGCAGTAGATGCATAACACATAAAAATCCTACGAGCGGCGAGCTCGTCAATCCAAATCTGTATCCGTGCCTATCCCGTCCCCGGGGATAGGCACGGATACAGATTTGGATTGACGAGCTCGCCGCTCGTAGGATTTTTATGTGTTATGCATCTACTGCATGTGAGTACATGCTTTTAACCTTAATAAAAACATCGATTTGTTAGAAATACTACACTATCTGGTACCCTTCTTATTCTCCCTTATGTTGACTCTGCTACTGTTGATGCTGGTACTGAGGGATTGAGACACAGGGACCACCGGCTCCGGTCCAGGGACCCCAAAGAGAGACCATCTCCTCCATATACCTTCTATGCGGTTGTCCCATTGCCGCAAGGTAAGGGGCCATCATTTACCTGTGTGTGTTTGAGCACGAAAAGGATATATACACCCTCTCTCTTTCGGGACCCCACCGGATTTTTTACTGCACAATTGGATTGTTAAAGGGATCACAAAACATTTCAGTTGAAGTTTGCACCGGCATTTTTATTGTATTTCAAAGACTTGGTTTTGGACTTCACGTTATAATATATATTTTTTCTTGAATACTATTAATTATTCGGGTGTTATAGAGAAAAATCATACACCTGTCTGTTACACTCATAAGGTTTTGCACATTATTTATTTATATATTTTGCATAGGTTGCACAATGTTCTTTACAAATACGGATTTTGCATAGTTTGCACTTTTATATCGATCACAGATTGTAGTTTGCACATGTTATGTTGGTAATATTTATTATCTTGATCACTGTTATTATATGAATATGACTCTTTATCTCTATGGGCTGCACAGATACAACAGCACCTTAAAGTTTTTTTTGCACATACTGTGCGGCTACAGCCCCTATATAAATAGAACTGGATATAAGAAATTGTGTTATATATTTATATACTTTTCTCACAGGATACTGTGCATACAAACACAGTACCCGTATACCCCTTTTCACTTTCATTTGAAATTTTCCTATATTTCTTTATGAGTTGCACAGGCACGACAGCACTTTAAGAGTCTATTTGCACAAGTTATATTAATATTTGGTGTGTATGAGAACTATTTATATTGGCTTCCTACACACATTGCACTGTTCCATCCCTTTCATAGGTTAAACGGGATATAGGATTTTTTCCACTCATATTCAGTTTATAAATACAATACAGGATACTGTGCACACAAACGTAGCACCCGCACACCTTATTTCAATTTTATTTTATATTTTTATTTTATTGTTTATAATTTAAACACTGCTATACAATCACATCACACTGGACCAGCGCAGCACTCTCTCCTTTTGTTTTGCACTATTCAGAGCTTCCAGCTTAATTCAGTGCTCTTGAGATGACACCGGTACCTCTCCCCATTTGGTTGGCATTTACGGTTCTAGCAGCTGCTATTGCCCCGATCCCTGTGGTTAACAGATCACAGAGATCTCACTGGAATCACCATTTTCAGCAATGACAAAACTCAGACTGACGAGAACCGCACCAGAGAGCTGCAACTGAACAGACAAACCTCCAGCAGCCATGTGGAGTCTTAATTTAGGGTGAAAAAAGGACAAAAAAAGTGCAAATAAGTTGTCAGTGTTCAATCCTACAGTAGGCAGCAGTATAATCTAAAGGTTACAGACTTTGTGTATCCGTCAATCGATGAGAGAGAAATATACTCTTAAAGAAGTATTAAACCTAAAAGTAAATATTTATTTTATTGCAGTTTACCAATTCTTCGATGTGATGGCTGCATTAGTTTTCTTTTTAAGGCTTACTTCTTTTTTCATCTGGTGATCTGGCCAGTGAGTCTGTTTTTTAAAAGAACAAGCTCTCTTGCAGATGTATTAGTTACAGGGATAGGACAAACCATTTAGCATCAACAGAGGTGCTTACAATAATCACTTTTATTATTGTAAAACCTTTATCTCAAAAAGAAAATTATTCACCTGTTCTTGTAACTGCTTATAAAGCATCAGGCTCGGTTCACACTAGGACGACCTGTCAGGCGACCTAGTCGCCTGACAAGTAGCGTCCCGTTCTGTACAATGGAACCGTTCTAAGGGGAGCGACGCAAGTCGCTCCAACTTAGAAAAAGGTTCCTGTACTACTTTAGGGGCGACTTGGTTCGACTTGCATAGACTTTTATACAGAAGTCGTTTTGCAAGTCGCCCAGGCAGTCGTGTGCAGGTTGCCTTGGTGAGGCGACCTGCAAGTCGTGCCGCCCCTAGTGTGAACCGAGCCTTAGCTGGAGTTTGGCTTTAAAGTGATACTAAAGATTCTTTTTTTTTTTAAATAGCAAACATGTCATACTTCCCTCCACTGTGTAGCTCGTTTTGCACAGAGTGGCCCCAAACCTGCTCTTCTGTGGTCCCTCGGCGGCTCTCTTGGCTCCTCCCCACATCAGATAACCCCCTGGGAAAAGCGCTCCCCCGGGGGGGGCTACCTTGCGGGCAGCAGCGGGAGCCAATGGCTGCGCTGCTATCAATCTATCCAGTCAACAGCCGAGAACCCCCTAGCAGAGAGATGGCACGTTTGAGGGTTCAGGTAAGTAAAAAAAAGGGGGGGGGGGGGGTCTGGGGGCCGGTCACTGGCAAGTGAAAAAACAGCAGCCTTTACAACACCTTTAATTTATTATATTTAAATCTGCAAGTACATCTGACACTCTACAGCGCCCCCCCCCCGCCAGACTGGCAAAGCGCCCCTGTGTTCCTTCATTCAGTGTGGGTGGCACTCTAATACAGGAGGTGTGTTACTGACCAGGTGAAAATAGAGGGGGGGGGGGCAGAAAAAAAGAGACTAATGCAGCCACCGCATCAAATAACTGGTATGCTGCAATATATTCGTTTTTGTTTTGGGTTCAATATCCCTTTAACAGTCCATTTGCCACACTCAGCACGTGTGAATGCTTGAGGACTGCAGTAATTTACTACATATCTGGATTTGACACGCATACAGGTTTTAATAATAAAGTTCAAATATTCACTAACCGTATTCCAGGAGGTAGGGATTCAACAGGCCTCTTTGCTTCAGTTTTAGGTACCACAGGAGGATTAACTGGTCGAGAGGAGGGGCACATATACTCGCAATCATCAATACTATTAGAGTGATCTTCCAATGAAGCCTTTGGCACTGGGAATGGCCTTTGGTGGAAAAAGCAAATAAGAGTTACATAAAGCAGTCAAGCATTAAAAACGTATGTGATATATGAAACCATGAAAAGGTGACATAAAAAGACTGAGGAATTGTATTGGTTTTCTGCAGTAATTTGCCGTAAACTGTGATCTGATCCTCAAAGTGACAACAATAGACAAACACAATGTCATTAAGCTGATACCACCCAAACCATTCTAATTTCTCATGTCTTTATTGAACACACCCATTAAACATTCACAGTGCTGCAGGTAGTAAGTGAACCCTTGGAGTTACTATCTGGTTGAACTTCATTTGGCAGCAAAGACTTCAAGCAAGCACTTTTGGTAACTCTGGATCAGACCTGCACAACATTCAGGAGGGATTTTTGACCATTCCTCTTTACAAAACTGCTTCAGCTCACACATTTGTAAGATGTCTGGTGTGAAGGTCTCTTTTGAGGTCATTTCACATCATCTCTATGGAGTTAAGGTCTGGGCTATGCCTGGGCCACTCCAGAAGGCACATTTTCTTTTTCTGAAGCCAGTCTAGTGTTGGCTTTGCTTTGATGCTGTTCCTTCAGAGTGCATGCGCTGGTGACATCGCCTAAACGGTGCAAATTTAAGAGATATACTGTACCTATAGGTAAGCCTATAATATTACCTATAGGTAAAAATCATACAAGGGAGTTTACACCCACTTAATGTAGAAACAACGCGGCTCCCGATTTCAGAGCAGAGGTATCACTCTCATTGGATGAAAAAATATTGCCGCTGGGATGCGGCTATCAAAAAACTGTCACTGCTGATACACAAGACTAACTTTGCCAGCAGCATCTGGCCACAAGTAGCCTTGGTCAATGCTTTCTGGATTGGCAGCACAGCCTCTCTTACTGCAACCCTTCTGTAGTGTATTGGATAAGAAGCACGTGAGACACAAATGGAGGATTTGGCTCAGTCCAAAAACTGCTACAGTGCAGACCGGCTGCGCAGAATCATGAATATATACACACATACACGATTGTTTATTTCTGGATAGAGGCACGCTCGCCAACCCGGCTGTGCTGTCACTGGCTCCACCACATGCCGATCAGCGGGTCCCGGCCGGGACCTGCCAATCAGCAGATCGGATGACAGGAGAGATATTTGTGTTGATAAACAACACAGATCTCTCTACTAACAGTGGAGCTGTGCTGGAATAAAAATCAGTCACATCCCTTAGTGAAATTGGCAGACAGTAAACTCATGAATAAAAATCAGTCACATCCCTTAGTGAAATTGGCAGACAGTAAACTCATGAACACTGGCTAGGCACAGAGTTAACCCTTTGATTTCCCCAGATGTTAACCCCTTCCTACCCAGTGTCATTAGTGCACTGTATTAGTGTCACTGTATTAGTGTCACTGGTGATGTCAGTGTCAGTTAATCAGTTCACACTCAGTGTCATTTAGTGTAAGATTGCCAGCTGCACAGTCCTGCTTAAGTCGCTGATCGCCGCTATAGAAAAAAATAAAAATTCCAGTATATATACCGTCATTTGCAGGCGCTATAACTTTCATTCAGACCAATTAAGGTACACTTATTGGAATTTTTTTTTTTTACCAATAACATGTAGCAGAATACATTTTGGCCTAAATTGTTACTTTTTTTAAAATGTTATTATTATTGAATATATTTTATAGCAAAAAGTAAAAAAAATATTTAAATTATCTGTACTTTTTGTTTATATAATAAAATAAAAAAACCCAGTGGTGATCAAATACCACCAAAAGAAAGCTCTATTTGTGTTAAAAACAAAATTGATAAATTCTATTCGCGTATAGTGTTGCATGACCGCGCAATTGTCAGTTAAAATGTTGTACAGCAAAAAATGGCCTGGTGTATAAAAAAAAGAAAATTTTTCAGAGGTCAAGTGGTTAAAATTAGTTTTTTGTTTACTTATGAGGCTTGTGCATCCCATAGTAACTAGGTTTGGTACTGGTTTACAATGTCATGCAGGAGCTTCCAGTTTGCACTTAAGCAGCTTAGGGAAAGGGACTTCCATGAAATGTAATGCCACCATACTAAGTAAAGAAAATAGAAAACTGTCATATTTACTGCAAATTCTTATACATAAAACGAGCATCAATAGACAGAGGCGCCAGTTTTTTTTCCCCCCCAAGTGAACATAAAGCGTATCTAAGCACAAATAAAAATATAATATACTGCAGCTTACCAGTTTTTAGATGTGGTGGCTGCATTAGTTTCCTTTTCCTCTCTTATTTTCTGGTGATCCTGACAATTATACTTCCTGTCATAAGATGACAAATGTCATGAATTGTACTGTATTTTTGGAAGAGAAACCTTGTCACCCTAGGCTGTTCTCTTGAGTTGGACTACAAACACCCTTTCCTCTCCTCAACTCCATTACAAAGAGTAATTACAAAAACAATTAACAGAAGATAGCTGGGAAAGCTGATAACATTGTTTAAATTATCAGTGCACTGCACAATTACAAAGACACAAGATTTCTGGAAGGAGCAACATGTATTTTTCTGTGCCTGAAAGAAGAAAACTAATGCACCCACATTTAAGGTCTGGTAAAATGTAATATAATATTATTTTTTACTCACTGTAAAATCCTTATCTTGGTAGTCCATTGAGGGACACAGGAAGTACAGGAAAATCCCTCCTACTACCAGCATGCAAAGGTTTTGTAGCAAACCAGTACAGAGAGCATGATCAAACACAGAAGGATGAGACCAAAGGACAGAGGTGTGGGTTCTTCAATGTACTCCACGAAAAAAAAATTTTAAGTACAAAAATCTTGCTTCTTTATCCTTAAAAGCAGTTCAAATGAGGAGGTTTGAGGTTGTCACAGCAATTGCTAACCGTCCCAGGAAAAAAAAAAAAAGTCTGGTTCAATGAGTCCCCTTAAAAACCTTACGCCCAAAGATGGCATCAGGAGGAGACCAAAATGTCCACCTGGTAGAACTTCGAGAACTGTAACATATATAAACAAAAAAACCAGCAGCCCTGAAAATCTGGGAAACCATTGCTTCTTGCCAAAATTCCCAAGAAGCATTCCAAGATTTAGTAGAGTTCCCCTTGACAAAAAAGGGTGGAACCTGATCCTTGAGACCATAAGTTTGGATGATGATCTGTCTAAGCCACCAGTTTAGCAGAGACTGGCAAAATTTCAGAGAGCAGATGGTTCGGCTCAACAGAAAATCGGTTGTTTGATTGACTTCTGTCAAACAAGAATATTAGAAAAGTGCTCTCAATCAGCATCTGATCAGTGTATTCTGACAGCAGCAGGAGCAACTGTCAGAATACAATATCTCAGCTCAGAGGATTCCTCCATCCACCACAATTATATGGAAGGACGAGGTGCTAGTTTTTTTGTTCATGCTGCTGGCGAATTAAAAAAACAAAGAAAAAAAAACAAAAAAAACCCCAAAAAACACATATAAACTCATCTATTCCTGAAAGAAGCAGTGGCTGAGAGATTGACACATGCAGCCCAAACACATGCAGGCAAAGAATGGAAAACTAGAGTTGGTTATCTGGTAACTCCATTACCATTAATCTTCCAGGACAGCACATGAGAGAGTAGTTCCACCCACCTAAAACTGGAAACACATGATCCACAATAAAATAAAAAGAGCAGTCACCCAGTGTCCTCAGTAGTAAGGAAGTACCAAAGGCAACTAATGGAATAGCATAATAACCCAATACAACACAGAATATAGGACGGGGGTCCATGCTGACCTGGAAGATTAATGGAAATGGAGTTACCAGGTAACTAATTCTAGTTTTACCATTTCATCTTCCAGGACAGCACATGAGAGGACATTAAAGAAATAACCTATTAGGGTGGGCAACTGCTTCCAGGAACTAGATTACAATGCTAAGTCTTGGAAGAACAGCAGAGCAATCCAGATGTGCCAAAACACTGTATGAAAATTAGACCAGGTGGTGACTTTGTAGAGCTTTTGAGGCAAAACTACTAATTCTCTGTCCACGCTGAGATCAAAGACCTGAGAAATGACCCAAATTCACTGGGCAGTTCGACTTATAGAATTATGAACAGAGTGCCCTGAAATGGTGAACGTGATCCACCTGCCTACAGTGTACTTAGACACCCGAGCAACTGACTTGGGTCCTGTGAATAGTACGAAAAGGCTATTTTGCTTTTTCCCATCATTTGGATTGCTTAAGATAAAAATACTTTGGCTTTGTTTCCTCTCTTAGGAAGGGTTTGAAAATGGGGGAGGAATCATCAATACCCAAGCCTAGTCATTCAGAACCTCAGATCTATTATAACTAGTAGACAGTCCGGGATAAACTTATAGTGGGATTTCGTGAAGGCCAAATATCCAAAAAATACTTGTCCTTGTCCAACAGTGTATAAAAGGAAGACATGCTGAAATGCTGAATAGCCACCACAGGGATTCCTGGATCACTACAGGCAGTAATGGGGAAGGTAGGAAAAGCCTTTTCACAAAAACTAGGTACGTGCCTAGGCCCTGGCCACCATCTTTTACGCTAGGGAAAGTAGTTTTGAGGCTTTTCCATTTTCTTCCATGCAGTCAGGTTAGCATTAGACGGCAACTATGAAACCTATTTAGTCATTTACAGCTCTGCTATACCATGCATAGTAAATACCTTTAAACTGAATATGAGCAATATGCAAGGACATTCCGATACAATGATAACTAACACCCTACATAATAATCTTCATACAAGAGATACCAAAGACCAGCGTTTCTCAACTCCAGCCCTTAAAGCGCCCTAACAGGTCATGTTTTCAGGCTTCCCATTATTTTGCACAGGTGATTTCATCAGTTTCACGGCCTTAGTAATAACCACAGCTGTTTCATCTAAGGGAAATCCTGACCTGTTTGGGCGCCTTGAGGACTGAAGTTGAGAAACACTGATCTAGACAATAGGCCCTTGTATATTCTAGGAGATTTCTATCCCAATGCCATACATACCCAAAATGCATATGCCCGTACCTATGACCTTTCTCCCCTGTGAATGCTGGTAAGGCAGCTATGTCAGTGTTTGGAAAGGAACTGGGTAACTAATGAACCTGACTATTTTACAAATGACAGGAGCCCTGCCCAATGTTTGAAGTCTGACTCCACTCCAGCACCATACGGCACATTGTGATACAGGTGCATGAAAAGTTATGCAGATCATTACTTCAGAGGACTGAGCCTGTAACAGTAACAGAATGTTCATATTGACTTGCTATAGCTGTTTTATTAGGATGGCTGAGTAAATGAGATGTACTGATGTAATTTTAACATATACTGTAGTACTGAACTTAAACATACCCAGTCAGGTATAAGGGTTATAATGATAGCAAAACGTAATACCCCTATACAGGCCATATTCCTGCCCATTACCCTGCATATAATGTGCTGCAAGGTACATATCAAATGAATGAACGGCCTGCATCCACAGCAAAATGGCCCGTTACACCCTTTACAACACCAGACATATAAGCTTATACCACTGTATAAAAACATATAACCTAGGAAAGATTATAGTGACAACACAACTCCATGTAAAGGGCCCAGTGTTGCAATCGATATAGCTTCAAATATTCAACTACAATATTAAGACCTCCACCGGAGGAAGAACACCAAAAATACAACATATGAGAAGGAAACCTCCTAAGTTACTTTACAAGTTATATGCTTGAAAAAAATAGGGATTTCCTACTTTCGTTCACCTCCATGGTAGATGACTAGAACCATACCCTCTAACCCTTTACCAGATTCAGGCACGGAGGGACTAATGGTAATGGGTATGGCTGAAACAACCAATCTATAATGAAATTCGTTGTCAATGATTTTCATTATCGATTAGTTGCTCCGATTAGTTGGTCACAGCGCACACCTTCCTCCCTGCCTGTCAACTCCGCCTCTGTCCGAGTGTTCTTCCTATAATCCCCTCTGTACAAGCCGGCAGGCGATCGGGCCCGGCCGCCTCTCTCCTCCTCCTCTTTGCTGACGTCAGCGGGGGGGATATTTTCAGCCCCGCCTGCTTTGCTGCCTCGTGAGAGGAGAGAGAGAAGAGAGAAGCAGACGGTCATATGGGCGCCAAGTTGCGATATCAATAAGGTATACATACAGCGGCTTACTTTTCAAAGTAAAACAGTGACATGAAATTTCTGGGAGAACAAGTGTCACTTCATTGTGCCCCATTAAATGGTGTTCCTGGGGGGGGGGGGGATAGTGCCCCATCATTGGCGTTCCTGGGGGGGGGTGGGAATAGTGCCCCATCATTGGCGTTCCTGGGGGGGGGGTGGGAATAGTGCCCCATCATTGGCGTTCCTGGGGGGGGGATAGTGCCCCATCATTGGCGTTCCTGGGGGGGGGGGGGATAGTGCCCCATCATTGGCGTTCCTGGGGGGGGGAATAGTGCCCCATCATTGGCGTTCTTGGGGGGGGGGGGAATAGTGCCCCATCATTGGTGTCAGTTTGAGGAATAAACAAACCTCTCCCTCCCACACTCTGGTCCGGAGCCACCACCTCTCCTTACTACAGGTCCAGTTCCTCCAGCTCGCTCTCCCCCTTTTGGGTCTAGTCCCCTGTCCAAACTAATTCCCTTTCTATCGCAACCCCCTCTGGTCCAGTTTCTTTTTACATTCAAATGTGAATTTTTGTGAACAGTTATAGTTCACCTCTTTTCAGAATGTTTGTTGTTTTTGTACTGCTTTTTAAAAATTTGCACAGATGTGTAATGTTAATTGTAAAGTTTAAGTTTTTTATTCTGCAGTTTGAGTGTAATACTCCGCTTTTTTAATATTATTTGAAATAAACGAAAAATTGAATATTAATTTTTTTTAATGATTTTATCCGATTAATCAAATCAATAATCGGCCAACTAATAGATTATGAAAATAATCGTTAGTTGCAGCCCTAGTAATGGGCGTTGAATATAAGGGATTTGATCCTCTGCTGAATGAAAGCTCAGCAGCAAAATCCATGGGCCTTTCAAGTACATATGAAAAGACAAAAGCCCACCAAAGTTATGTACATAAAATTAAAAGGACCCTGTAGAATACACAAGACCAGTATTGAGGTGTATTCATACTAGAACCAACAACAAATCTTACAGAGCCTTCTGCAACAAGGAGCATCTCACAAAGATGACGAATTATTAAATATCTATATCCAATTCCACATACACAAACATATATATATATATATATAATAAGTAATAGTTGGTGGAACATGTATATATATGCGCATGCACACACACATATATATATATATATATATATATATATATATGCATGTACTAAGACAATGTATAACGTTTAATCTCTAAATGCTTCACATCCCTGTTGTCAATGTACATTAATGCATCAAGACAACATATAGCAGATTGCACATGACAATGTAAAGGTCAGGTAAAAGCCCCCCAAATTCATAAGTCCACATATACAAATGAGGGCTATACTTCAAGCAGACTATTTATCCTAATACGTATGCAGAGTCAAGAAATTGAATCACATATGGAGACATGATCCACAATGGTACCAAAAGAATATAAACCAAATAACACAAGCATAAGCTCCAATGTTGAATTTAAATACATAGAGACATAACATACAGCTGAAGCATGAGGTCAGATTCATAGTGTATTCATCTAATACCCAACAGAAATACATATGCAACTGATGTCTATGCCACAAAGCCAACAACTCTCAAAATCACGTCATAGATATAGCCTAGTCTCTGGCTACATTATACATCTATCAGGAGGTATACTGGTAACTGGTAACCCATAATGAGTACAGCTTCAGCACCTAGACATAACCAAATATTTAAGACAAAAACAAATATGAGTCTCCTTAATATACTACATATTTAAACAATGTATATACACAGTGATTGCAGTACACCTAAATTGCTTTACATAGTCCACAATAAGGTGGGAGACAGACAAAGCCTCCCAGCTCATAAGTCCAAATCTAGTGATAAATGAAAGATGTTGACACCTTTGGAAGAGGTGGCAACCATAGCAGAGCAATCAGAAGGCCAACACCTGCAGGCAATAACAAGCAATCATTAAAAACACAGGTTTGCCTATGCAACCCTTGCATTGAGGTTAAGCCCAGGAGCATGTCAATTAAATGTTGCAGGATACACCTTTAGACCCCATTCACACAGGGGCAACACGACTTGCAGGTCGCCTCAGCGAGGCGACCTGCAAACGACTGCCCGGGCGACTTGCAAAACGACTTCTGTATAGAAGTCTATGCAAGTTGCCCCAAGTCGCCCCCGAAGTCGTACAGGAACCTTTTTCTAAGTCGGAGCGACTTGCGTCGCTCCCCTTAGAACGGTTCCATAGCACAGAACCGGAGGCGAATTGTCAGGCGACTAGGTCGCCTGACAAGTCGTCCCTGTGTGAATGGGGTCTTAGGCCTCTTTCACATGTTCACAATCCGGTCCACCTGTCAGCTTTTAAGGCGGACCTGAAAGGACACTCCATAGACCTCTAAGTGTGACAGAGGGAAAACCTACTTTTCCATCCGTCTGCAGATCAGATCGGGTGACGATGGACTCTACGGTCTGTCTTCATCCGATCCCCCATAGGGGGGAGCGGCGCTCTAAAAGATCCGTCCCTGCACAGTGTGCAGAGACGGACCTGTCATCTGCCTGCTCAGCGGGCATCGACGGATCGATCCCCCACTGAGCAGAGTGTGCTCTGTATACGGACACGTCCGTGTGAAAGACCCTTCATGCTTCTAATTCAGCCTAGGGGTGGGTTATTACCCAAATGCAAGTACAGATAGTCCCGATTAAATCACAGCAAACCCCACTAGGCCTGTCACCTCCCCTTGCTGGAAAAAAAGGAGAGTAATTGATAGTAAACATGGAGTAAGCAGACCCCAGTAGCTCTGCACATGCACAAGTGTATGTAGAAAGGAGTTCATAGGTTGCAGCTTATGCTGATCTCTGATTTTTGCCAGCACTCTGCTCTGCAAATTGAAAAGCGTTGGGGCCCCTGCCTCAAATAATTACCACAGTAATGGTTGACAGAACACAAAGCAAATTCACCCTGTGTTTGTAGGAGGGACGCAAACACCCACAGCAACCAATACCCAAAGAGAGGACATCATCCACCCCACAATGTGCCTCCCCAAAAGTACGGGTATGGTAGGAAGGAGAGCTAAAGAAAAAAACTCGAAACAATCTACCTTGGACCCGACTGCCAGATTCATAGCAGATGTCATGGCGGAATCAGACTGCATAGTGTAGCTTTACTGACTAGATGAAGTCTGCTGTAATAGTCCTGGGAAGATCCAGGTCCACCTACTGCTCCATTCCCCACCTGTTTGCGCTCCCTTCCTGGTGTCTGTGGATAATGGCACCAGGGTATACGCACAAACCCACCATATTGCTATTCATTCAGGGGGACCTGCAGCATAGCAGGCTGCATTCTGTCCTGGCCTACACACACTAGCTTACCTGCCTCAGCAGACATGCGCCCCTTCCTGGAAGTAATCAGGGACTTAGGAAGCCTAAACTTCAGCCTCACTGACCCCTGGGAGGTGGCCTGCTCCAGCCATGCAGTTCTCCCTCAAAAATATTTGAGGGAGCCAGTGGCCATGATCCATCCATATCAATCAGCAGCAAACATCAGGCCCTCAGCCAGCAACCGAGGACATGGAGCTTGACCAAATGTAAGTAAGGGAGGGCTCCACTAGAGCCTTGGCTCCCACAGGGATAGCTGCTTCTACTCCAGCAGAGAAGGAACCTTGGGGAAAACCAAGAAGGTTATGGGAAGGGAAGGTCCCACAGCTAGGAAACTTACAAAAGTAGCCTAGAAAAAAACCCTAAAATATGAGACCCCACCAAGCCACTGTCCTGGAATCATGGGGAAGCATATACAGGGAGGCCCCTGCAACTAGCACGAAGGCTTGAGGGAAAAACTAAAAAACATCTAGATGTTCCTGTTGGCCGGAGGAAACACAAATACTGAGGACACTGGGTGACTGTGCTCTTTTTATTTGATTGTGGATGATGTGTTTCCTGTTTTAGGTGGGTGGAGCCACTCTCTCATGTGCTGTTCTGGAAGATGAAATGGGAAATTTATTTTTGGTGAACTGGAGTCTGACAATGAAACAGTAGAACAATGTCCTGGTTGAGGTTAAAGGCAGAAACTACCTTGGAAAAAAGGCAGTTCTGGGCCTCAATAGCACCATCTGCCTATATAGGATTCCTTGTAAGATAAGGTTGCCAGCTTAGAAAGTTGCATCCCAGAGGTGGTGTTTACAAAGCAAACTACTCGGGGGGAGGGGGGCTATATGGGAAGTTCCCTGTACAAAGGTCTGAAACAGAACAGAAAGAGAAGAAACCTAGCCACAGATAGTGTTAAAAGCGCAACACGGGTCCAGACCCAGCTCCAGGAAGTAGAAGATTCGTCCTATGGAGAAAGTCCTGTGGTGACAGTAAGTGAAGTATGCCTTCAATATCTGATGGTGGACCTTATGAAAAGTAGACTGTCTAGATTTTAGTATCATAAAAAAAAAAATCACAGACTCGGAGATACCCCTGTCTCTCAGATTCTAGCCTTCAACAGTCATGCTATTAAAGCCAACGACCATGAAGCAGGATGGAAAATTGGTCCTTGGGACAGAAAAGTCCGATGATCCAGCCACTGACTGTCTCCCAGGAGTCCTGCCAGGTCAGTGTATCACATCCGCCTGGGCCAGTCTGGAGCAATGAGGATAACCAAAAAGACCTCAATTTCAATCCTGCTAAGCAGACATAATGATCAGGGTGTACTGATCCAAAAGAGCCATTAGGGCATCCATTCTTTCCACTAGAAGAACCCTGTAACTGGGGAGACACTTTATACAGTTTGTTGCTGAACATGGTACAACAGGAAGTCCACATTTGGGGCACCCCAAATTTTCACAAAGGTACATCGGGATCTTTGGGTGTAGGGTCCAATCCCCCCTAGTTCAGGCACTGCTGGTTCAGGAAGTCTGCTAACCAATTGGCTTGGGACGTAGGCAGTGGACAAAGCTGGAATGTGGAGTTTTTCTAAGGATTAGATTCAGATACTTCAAATAAGCCTGTTCCAGTGACAATTTCTGAAGGTTCATGATACCTTCAAACCACTGAATCGTCTGGACAGTTAGACATATTGTTTAAGATAGTCTATGCTGTCTGTTTCTTCAACAAGAGGTCACAAAAGTATTCCACAATGAGAATGCCTCTAGAGCACAGTAGGGCATATACTGGGCTCAAGCACCTTGATAAATACCCAAGGTGCAGATAAGAGGTTGAAGGGCAGGGACATGAACTGGTAGTGCAGAAACCCCACAGTAGAGCCCAGGAATTGATGTGCTAGAAAAAGCGGAACATAAATGAAGCATTCTTGATATTCATAGAAACCAGAAAATCTCCCTGGTGAAGGAAGGCAATGGCAGATTTCATACTGAATTTCTGAACCTGAATGAAAACATTCAGAACTTTGAAATCCAAGATGAGGCGAGTACCCCATTTGGGTTTGAAAATAGTGAACAGGTTGGAGTAAGAACTGAAAATATTTTGCCACAGGAGCATGTACCTTGATCCAGAAAACCTGAGAGGGCTTGATGAGGGTTGGTTAACCTGCGCAGGGACACAGGTTTGTGGTGAAAAACTGACAGGGGGGAGGCATGTCTGGAAGCAGAACTCCAGTGTCTTGATCTGGGATACCCCCTTCTGTGCACAAGCTTCTGAAATGCAAGCAGTCCAAACGTCCACAAAAGTTAACAAACTTCAGTCATCAGTCAAAGACTGGAGCAACTTAAAATCAGTGTCTCTATGGCTGGTGGCTCAGAAGCTGCTAAGGCTAGCCGCAAATCAGATACAGAATCTGCGGCAGAGGGCAAGGAAAGTGCTTGTGGCCTCTGCAATCAAAGTGGGCAAACAGCTGGGCGATTTGGGTCACAAAGCCTTGCACGACTGTGATAAAGACTTCAGATGAATGGGCAGAGGCGCCAGCTAACACCATTAAGCTAAAGTGGACTCTGAAGGTGAGTCCAAGCTGCAGACACAGCAGAGTTGCTAGCAGAAAGTGAACTGGGGCACCTGGTACAGCCAGACTGTTTTCCAATTCCCAAGATTAGCACCAGGCATAGTAACCTTTTTGCTTGTAATGGTAGGCCTAGTTTTCAGGCGAAAAGGAGTTACCAAGTCAGAAAGATCCTCATCTATTCTAAGACTTGAGCTTCAACCGCCAAGCTGTCAAAGCCAACAACTGTGAAGCAGGAAGGTAAACAGGACCTTGAGACAGAAGATCCTGCAATCTAGAAGAGTCCACCGGGTGACTTTTAGGAGTCTGACAAGGTTGGAGGACCACTGAAAAGCTGGAAGAAACAGTGAGAGTATGCGTGTGGCACAGCTGTCAGTGACAAAGCACTACATTCTTCAGTGTGTTAACCCAATCAGGAAATAATCGGGAAAAAGGATAACATGCCATATTCATTTGAGACTATTCCCCAGACTTACTATAATCATAGGCCGGAATTATGTTCTGTGGCTAACAAGCACAGGTACCAAGTACTGGAGAGTGGCCATTCAGAATCCAGTGAACAAGCATCTTACATTCCATGCAGTCTTTGTCCCTACTGCAGCCATGAACTCTATGGAGTCTCCAGGCATCAGGATGACACCATAGGCTTTCATGGCCCTGGACCTGTAAAGCAATCTGTGGCTAACAAGCCAAGAGGTGTCTGGAGAGTGAAAAATAAAGCCCAATGCCCGAAGGTGACATTACAGTCTAGCCGTGCAATCCTCACTCTAGCAGGGTCCTGGGAACAACCACTAAGGTGGGGCACGCCATAAAAAAGAAAAAAAAGTTTTGATAAACATAAAAAGGTTGAGAAAAAAATAGTAATTTTGACTTGCCTGTGAATTCCTGATCTCAGAATAGAGTACAGAAGGATGGACATGTATTCATAAACCATAGGTTATGCAGGCACCTTCAGGGGAGTGTACACAAACAAAAAAAAAACCTTGCTAGGGCCACCCCTAGAACACACCCATATAACCCTACTCACTATGTGAGTCTAGTGGTTTTTTTAGCAATCAATTAGGGAGTGATCACAGGTGGGAGGGGCCTTGTGCTCTACTCCAAGATAATAATTTACAGGCAATTCAAAATTACTCTTTTCTATCTCTACCCCTTCCTCACATTTAACCTTCCAATCTGCAAGCCTCAAACCAAAGGGAAGCAGATTTGATGACTGCCTTCCATGAACTTCAGAAGGACGGTGTCAAGAAATAGAAACCTTGACACTATCCTTCTGAAGTTGGTGGAAGCCAGTCATAAAATCAGCTTTTCTTTGGTCAGTAGCTTGCAGATTAGAAGGTTAAAAGTGAGGAAGGAAGAGACTTAGAAAAGAGGAAGTTTGACCTGCCTGTAAATTCCATATCTTGTAATACAGTACAGAACAGCACAGGAGGGGGAAAGCTAACAAATTTAAACTGCTTGCACTGAGAAATGTTAGATATAAAATGGCAAGGATGATCACAAAGTGAATAACTCCCAGATCTAGAAGTCCAGGCTGTGCCTATCACAGTGGAGATACCCCTGTAAAGGTCTTTAGGGTCTAGGGACCAGAAGAATAGACCATGTCCTGCCACTTATATATGACGCTGTGGCTAACTGCACTGCAACTAATTGCTGCACTACGTTCCAAGGTGACAACCTATTGCAGGACCCAGTGCCAAAAGAAAAGAATTACAGGCTGGTCCCATATAGTGGGGTCCAGGTACAGAGCCCAAGTTATACACCAAGAGGAAACTTCTTAATAGTCCACGGCAATAAAAAGTCAGATCTTGACAGGCGTTTTAGAGAGAAAAAAAAAAGAATGGTTTAAAAAGAAAAATACTTCTCCAAAAGGAGAACTGATCTATCACCTAAGGACACCAGCAGAAAACTGGAGTTTTACGGAGAAAGGTAACTCTAGGTGTGGCTCTAACAAGTTTTTGTGTCCATTCCCCTGAAGGCAGCCTGCATATAATCCATTGTCCACAGATACAAGTCCTCTACTGTACGATTAAGATAATGGGTTTGCTTTTCATTGAAGATAAAAGACATCAATCTTCCTTAGGCACTAGCAAAAAACTGAAGCATAATTGGAGTGTGAGGGGTTATTTTTGGCCAGCTTTTGGATCTTGTTTGCCAGTGTCCAAATCCTCTTGTAGGCAGCAGTATAACCAAATGTGCCTGAATTCTTTTGTTCCTGTGTGCATAAGCAATTACTTTTAACCTTGGGTTAGGATATAATTTAGGTAAAAAAAAAGCATTTAAAAAAAAAATGTACTCTATTTCTGAAAAAATGTGCGATATGCTCTAAAACTTTTCTTGTCGATTATTTCCCTCACTATCTAAATAGTAACAGATAAAACATGTATCGGGCATTAAATTTCTAGAATGCACACCTTGAAGCTAAGGAGTAGATGGCATTAGCAGATGAAGAGGCCTTTACTTTGGGATCATCCAAATCAAGACCTGCCAACAGCTCCACACTGGCACTCTGCAAAAGAAAAAAAAAAATGTGAATACTAACTACTTTTTGTAAAGTAAAGACAAGCTAGAGTAAAGACAATAAGCGGAAGCAAACAAAAGCTCCTACATACACACAAGGATGGCAAATGACAAACATTTGTTCAGGTCCAAAACCTGCCCCCCCCCAAAATGGCCCATTTAATTGCTTCACATTCATGACTTACTGTTGCAGGGTTGTCTAAGCTCAGTGTGCTACCATGGCGATCTTTTCTCTCATCAAGATGTGAAGGCAATGTAAAGGGCAGTGAGTGTCGGTTGGTGAGCTCCTTTCCTCCAGTCCATGGATCATTGGTTGCCAGACTAGATGGGGGAACTTTGGGTACAGAGCGAGAAGGCCAAGGATCTGCAGGACGGCTACCTGAAAATGGAAGTGGTTTGTCTGTAGGAGTTGATGGAAGAGGTCTCCTCTGTGGCCTGCTTTCACCTGCAATTGAATGTGGTCTGTCAGGGGGTGGAGGTGGTGGGAGATCTCGAAGTGCTGGTGGAACGGGCAATGGTTTGTCCTTGTGATGTAAACTGCTAGGAGCCTGAAAGATGAAGTGAACACACAAATATTTAAACTCCAAGCAATAACTTTGTTTTAGAAGATTTAGTTGCCAACCAGAAATAATGCCTCACCTTGGAGATGGCAGCTGGGCTTGAAGCTCCTTGAGTACTTTGAGCTCTCTGATGCAGCAAGTCTAAACGAGGTGGCACAGGTGGTAGGGCTGCTTGTGGGGCAGCAGACATTGGTGAAGGGGGTCTTTCAACCTAAAAACAATGAAGTGTACATGCACTTAAGGGCAATTTACTTTAAAATTTCTCCTAAAAGTTAATTCAATCACCTGAAGGTGCGAGTCTATAAACCAGGGCCTATGAATACTTTGCCTATACAGTTTGCTTAAGTTAATTTCCACAAATTCTAAGGCTGCTTTCACACTGGGGCGGTAGGGTCGTCGGCGGTAAAACAGCGCAATTTTTAGCGCTGCTTTACCACAGTATTCGGCCGCTAGCGGTGCAGTTTTAACCCCCCGCTGGCAGCCAAAAAAGGGTTAAAACCGCTCGTATAGCGTGGCTATAGCCACGGTATTGCCCCATTGCGCGCTGTCCCATTGATTTCAATGGGCAGGAGCAGTTTAGGAGCTGTGAATACACCGCTCCTTCACTGCTCCAAAGATGCGGCTGGCAGGAGTTTTTTTCTTCTCCTGTCAGCGCACCGCTTCAGTGTGAAAGCCCTTGGGCTTTCACACTGAACAAACAGCAGCGGCTGTTTTGGGTCGGTTTGCAGGCGCTATTTTTAGCGCAATAACGCCTGCAAACCGCCCCAGTGTGAAAGGGGTCTAAAACTTCAGCCAAATATACTGGATTTTTTATTTGTACAAAATCACATATATCACAATCACAGACCTAAGATGACATGTATACAGGCAGAGAGGAAACCCAGTAATGTGTGCACAGGCATTTGGGTTTGAATAGAAGACAATAGGGAATGCCCCAAATGCCTCATGTCTAGGAATGATTTCAAGCAATAATGTACACCAGACCACTTGACTTAAACATGAAATTCTAAAGCTGGTCAGAGACCAGATTCCTACACCAGCGAGGTGGATATGGATAGAGGAATCATTTTACCCCCCACTCCCAGAAAGGACATTGTACTTTGACAGCTGGACTTGTAGCTATCAAAATACACCGATTAGCAGCTGCTGCCAATTGACAAAATTCATCTGGTCATTGCTGAACTGGACAAATTTCGATATGTGGAACTTCACTCTCTTATTCAACAATGATTATTTTTAATCTTTAAAGCTACTAGCATTAGTAAAAAGATAGGAAGGTATATCATATATACTTGTTTTAAGTTTTTTTTTTACATTTCTTCAGTTAATTCCTGGTTTCCAGGCCTAGGCAAATTATGTCATACAGAGCAGGAGTCTTCAAAAGGGGAAAAGGAGTTTTCACAGCCAAGCACACCCTCCTGCCTGCATACCTGAGCTAAGGGGCACGTGGATTCCAGGAAGTAAATGCTACATGAATCTGCCCTTGCTCAAGATGGCCACAGCCAGAAATGCTATAGGGGGTGTTTTTAAAAGTGATTTCTCAGCAAAATGAAGACTGCTACACAGTAAGCACCTGTCTATCATACCCCTTAGTTATGAAGAATACATTTAGCACAAACCTTGGACCCTGCCAGCATGAAGAGAGAGTCATTTCCACTATCATCATCATCATCTTCATAACAGGGAGAAGGCGCTCCATCTAAACATTGTCGCAGCATTTCTGCCATACTGCCACCTCTGGGGTCAAAAGGATCCACGACAATAGGCTCTGTTCCTTTGATTTCACAACGGCAGAAGGGGCAACCTTGACCCTCCGATTCCTGAAAACAAAACACAGTTTATTGGTATAAGCAAGTGGCAGTTATTTTCAGGATTACTTGAGATGGCACAACAAAAAAATGTACACAAACCTGCCAGGAGGTGAGGCACAAAGTGCACATTAAGTGCCCACATGGTTCAATTTTAACATCCTTATCGTTTTCAGCGCATATCTTGCAGAGCTGGAAAGTGGAGCCCATTTCACAATACAGCTCATACTGCTCCTGGGGAAAAAAAATAAAAAAAAGTTATGATGAAGTTCTAAAATTTACAAACGATACAGTCCATTTACAGAAAAGAGCAGTCAGGTTACAAATTAGAATTACAATTTGCTTTTAAATACACTGCCAAGGATGAACACAACTGGGCTGTCTATATGGACTTTGGCTTCACTACCTAACAAGTCACTGACCTGGAGCATGCATGCAGCCAGCGAAGATTGGAAAAAGCCTAAGCTCATATCCTGCATAACTAGCCCAGAGCAGCGATTCATTAGGTAATATGGCTATAAAAAGGTCCTCTATCTAAACAAGATTACCAATAGCTGCTCCTGTATTTCGACCTTCAGTTTTACTTTGATTTCTAAAATTTGTATTTTTAAAACCATCAAAATATCTACACTTGCCTGAAAAAAAGTAAAGAAACTAGCAATAAAAAAAAGCAAGAAACTAGCAAAAGAACTCATCCTATAAAAACATACCTGAGTAACTTTGATGTGGTCCTGAGGGGTGGGCTCGCACAATCCTGTTAAATCTGGGTTCTGGTTGCGACCATCAGGAAAGAGGTAGCTGCAAGTACAGGAGTAAAATCAGAATAAGGCTGGATTGGGGAATCCCTCCCGCTGAACCTTTGAATGCTGACAGTGGAGAGCCTTTTCTACCATTGGCTGAATTTATTGATTGACTTGTGTACACCCAGCCTGCCTGTACCTGCTGAACTGTCCTAATTTCGATTCATCTTTGGTACAAATTTATACATTTATAAGGTCATGTTTATCTTTATACATCTAAATACACACAATTTTTTTTATATACACAAAAACATGCATGCAGAGTGGGACACAAAGTAAAACGGTTTACAACAAACAAAAATATTTACATGCAAACACAAATAGAAATCAGAAAGGGAAAAAAAAAAAAAAAAAACTTATGGGAAAAATGCACAAACTGACAAATTAAACTCATATTAGGTATATGTGATAAGAATGGAAAAACAAATATGTTCTTACAATCCTTCCCGGAAACCGTCAATCAGAGCCTGGAATAGTGGTTTATTATGTGGGATGGTCTGCAAAATGTTGCCATCTCCTGTAACATATCCAATTGCCCACTGACCAAGACGAGTGCAACTTAGACGAAAAATGTAACTAAAACACACACAAAAAACACATTATTGAAACAACCACCAAATATTAGGCAGAACATAATGTGCAATTAAATGTTTAACTTAAATTTTATATTAACTAGTCCCAATTGTCCCCTCTTCCCCCTCATGACAGCATATCTGCACAGAACATTTTTGTGTATGGCCGAGCCACTGCATGTATAGTATTGTGTCGTCCTACAGTAGGAGGAGATTATGATGATGATGCTTTAGCCATGTGCAGAGCCCAAAGCCGAGGATGCCAGCTATTTAGGCATGAATTATATTTTCAGTTAAAGTGGTTGTAAATCGCAGACATGAAAAATGAAAAAAGCATATCCCTCTATAGTGTGCAAGGCTCCTTTCACACAGACAGACCAATCGGGTCCACCTCTCAGTTTTTCAGGCAGACCTGATTGGACCATTCATTACTCTCTATAGAGCGGCGGATGTAAGTGGACATGTGTCAGTTGACATCCGCTGACATTCGACTAGATCCTGTCCGCTAAAAACAGACTGATGGGGATCCTTTTCCTTCCATCTGGTGGATCGGATGACAGTTGGATGGAAACAGACAGGCGGTTTGTTTCCATCTGACAGCCCATAGAGGACTCCAGTTGAAGAGATCCCCTGCTGAGCAGGTGGATCCGCTGGTGGACTCCACCAGTGTGAAAGGGGCCTTACTGATAAGAGAATGTTAAGCCAATACCTCAGCCTCCTGAAAGACGGCCTGCCCCTGTCCAGCACACAGCAGGTAACTCAGAGCCTCAACTCTATGTTTTTTCTCTGTACAGGGGGATGCGTCTCTTCACTTCAATCAGCTATTAAATTACAATCAGCTCTGTGCTCCAGCTCTCTGGTGTGTGATATCAGATCCCTGAACCCTGCTTTCTACTGCTGAGAGATGTTGCATAAAATGTGTGTTTTGGGAGGCTGTAGAGAAGAGAAGCTGCAGATAAACAGGTTTAACTTATGAAGTAGGATTTGTTTAATCTCTGTGTATAATCTGATGCTAGTCACTTACTGGTTATATAGAAGGATTTACAACCACTTTAAAACACAACAAAACTGTGTATAGATTGTATTTTAGAGTATGTGTAATACAGAACATTCATACTAGCAAAAACAGCGAACACTTTGGAGTATATATTGTACAGCATAGCATATACACCTAGTAGCATAGAATATATAATGTGCAGTGCAATGCAGTAGTGTGAAACAGTCTATGGCATGTTGTATAAAATGAAGATGCCTGAAGCTTACAATGTTTAATACAAGGAAAACATCTGAGGATTAAGAACATACTGTACAACACAGTGTATGGAGAAAGAAGTGTGGGGTATATAATGTACAATAAAAAGAAAAGCCAAAAAAAACATGCATAGCACAGTTCATAAAGTTGAGCACTATGGAGTAGAAAACATACAAACACAGTCTATACAAAAGTATATATAAGCATATACAATATACTGTCCCTGTAGTATATTGTTCAGCAAAGTGTATAGCATGGATCTGCATGACAAACTGAAGGTATAATGAATATAAAGTGTGTACTTAACATGAAATAAGCACTAAAAGTTTATGGAAGTGGCTGGAATTTCTTTTAAAGAGTGTACATTTATCATGGTCGGGAGTAAAATCATTTAAAAATTTGTATTCAGGCATATCAAAATAAGCAGATATTATAGATTAATACTACATACTAGGTGCTCCATATAGTGAGCTTTGTGTAGAGTTATTCACTTTAAAGAGAAGCTTCAGTCACCTGAAGGAAAGTGAAGAGTCAGTAGCTACAAAAACTGCAGCTGTTGAATTTGAATAAACACTCACCTGTTCCGGGATCCAGCGCTGTTCTCACCCGAACTGGTTTCTTCATCGGCCTTTGGTCCCCAGTGCCGGCATTTTAACTGTGGGCAGCTGGCTGTGACTGCTTGTGGCTTCACAGCTGGCTGCCCACTGAGCTATCTGCATAGTCCCGCAATCTGCAGGGACCAGTCTACCAAAACCAGGTAACTGAGACCCCCCCCCAAAAAAAAATATGCAGCAAAGGTGTCTGAGCAAGGGTGGAGAGGAAGATTAGGAAGATCAGAACTTCCTTTTGGCTTAAGTTCTGCTTTAAGGTCATTCTAGAGGACAAAGGGACATGCTTTATGTCTGGAGGAAAAGAGATTTAGGGCCAGTTCACACCACATGCAGTCCAGTGCGTTTTTTCGGAATCAAAAACGCATGGAAAGTAGGTTATATGGTTTTCAATGGCATAGTTCACAGTTCCAGAAAAAAAAAAGTAGAACATGCTGCATTTTTAATGCACTGGACTGTACTGGAACACTGTAAAATGCATCAAAAACGCACTGGAACCCACCGGAACGCACCTAAACGCACCAAAAACGCACTGCAACACACTTGTCCTTATTTAAGGTTAAGAAAAAAGAGGGGGGAAAAATGCACCGTACTTCATCAAAAACGCACTGGAGCGCATCAAAAACACGCAAGCAGAAAAGCACCTGGAACGCATCCGGACTGCGTTTTTATGGTGTGAACTGGCCCTTAACATCCACATAAAGACGGTTTTGCAGTCAGAGTTGTGAAAATGTGGTAAAGGTTTCCCTCAAGAGCTAGTTCTGACCAGCTCAGTATATGGTTTTAAAAAAGGAGCTGGATGCATTTCTAAACACACAAATATACCTGGATACTAACATTTATATGTAACACCACAAGGGGTCGTTTTTTCAAAGAATAACCAATTGCCGCTAAATGGGATCAGGCTGGAATTTTTCCCCTGTTGAAGCAAATTGGATCATGCTTTATTGGGGTTTGTTTGCCTTCCTCTGGATCAACTCTTGGTATAGGATTCTGTATATGGAAGGTTTCTATTATTTTTTTATAGGTTGAACTACAGACTTGTGTCTCATTTCACCTAACTATTGATACAGGGCAAGATGGAGAAATCAAAGAAAAACACCACATCCCAAATATGAAAAAAAATTTCCAAACTTGAATAAAGACTGGGGCATAGAGGTGACAAACCTTGGGATTTTAATGGTGTTAAATAGAGAGAAAAAATCTCATCAAACAGTAATAAAATTTGGTTTTTAATTAGTAATAAAAAAAGATGAAACATGAGAATAAAACACAATTTCTACATCTGTAACAAGATATACATGGAATAGATGAAGCATGTATGTCTGTTAGAAGCGGAATAATTACCTTAAAATTCATCTTAAGGTAATTATTCCGCTTCTAACAGAGCTGCACTGTTATTTTAGATTTTGTTTAAAACTCATTGTTCACTGGCCATAATCGATTTGGCTCCTATGTAGTTCATCTATATATTTCATTGCAGAAATATTACACTTGTAGCTCCTCTCTGCAAGCAATTAAGGTGTGCTACTGGATTGAATTAGGACTTTATACACATCAATTGATTTTTTTGCTGCATTTATTTCTTGTGGATACTGAAGCTTCTCTGGTAAGGTCCGGTTCCTCTCTGTACCCACATGTTTCTATGCCCTTTTTGTATTGATATACTGATCCTTTTAAAAATGTGCGCATGGTCTTTTCTCAATTCTATGCCTATTGTTGCATGATTTAGTCATGCTTATGTGTATATATTCTTTCATGAGATTTCTATTCAATTGTTTTTTTCTCACTTATAGTATAAAAAGAGTCACACCACCAATCTCCTGCAGAAACTCTGTCAAGTGAAACATGTCGAGAGTGGTAGTGCCTTGCTATACATGCTTCATCTTTTCCATGTATATTTTGTTACAGATGTAGAAATTGTGTTTTTTTTCTCATGTTTCATCTTTTTTATTACTAATAAATTAAAAACCAAATTTTATTACTATTTGATGAGATTGTTTTGCTCTATTTAACACAATTAAAATCCTGAGGTTTGTCACCTCTATGCCCCAGTCTCCAACTATGGAACTATGTAGCTTCAAGTCCTAACTGACTAAGGGCTTTCTTCCTACTCCATAAAAACACTTAGTCACCAATTGCCAAACACCAGTGGGAGAAATCGGAACTAGTCACATGCACTATAATACCTTAGGCACTTGCATAGTTAGGGTCTTGGCCCTGTGTCCACTGTCCTGGGTATGTTATGTGCTGGTGAATGATCAATTCCTGCCTGTGGACTCTCTAAATTTGTGTAAACTTCAGTGAGTTTACACAAAATAGTGTTTGATGCTCTCTAATACATATGCAGGGACTAATCACAAATATCCTATACAGATGTCTAAAGGTTCTGAAAGCAAACCCCTGGCAGCTGAAAAACAAAAAAAGTAAAGGCCCACCAACCTACGAAGACCAAGCAACTCATATCAACATGACAACTTAATTCCTCTGTAGATGACCAAAATCTGGGTTGTACTGCAATGCAATTATCAACCAGATTCCCAGTGGTGGGTGCCATCCCTTCCCACCTCATATGTCTTTACTACTGGTAAGTAGCAGCAATGGGCCAACAGAAACACAGATGAAACCAGGACTGCTCCAGCAACCAGGAAGCTAGTCAGTCAGTTATTCAATGAGAGTGTTTTCCGCATTTTCTAGGCAGCCAGGTACTACAGAGGATTAACACTGCGGTCATGTGCTTAGTATTGCCTGCTTTTTGATTTTCTGACTTTTTTTGTGAGGACTATGGGTTGCATCACCAAATGTCTCCCATGTTCTCTAAAGCAAAGATCTCAATTTAAAGTTCAGTAAGTTTATAGGGTACACCCTGGTGTAAGAGGACCCTTAAAGGGAACTCTAATAAGGACCCAGGGGTGAGGGGCAACCCTGATGTAATGGCTGACTCTGATGGGGATCCCAATATGAGAGGGGACCCTCATGGGGAAATTTGATTTTTTTGGACTTGTGAATATTTGTAAAAAATCTACTATTCTGTATTCTAGTTTGGGGATTCCTGGTTTAGAATGCAGAAGAACAGTTCATGACAAGGCTGAGCAGATCCAGGCCGTGCTACAGGGCTCTTTTAGATGTATACAAAATCAATGCATGTGCAAAGCACAGGATAACATACAGTATACACAGCATGGGCTTGAAATGTGTATATATATATATATATATATATATATATATATATATATATATATATATATATATATATATATATATATATATATATATATATATACACACACACACATATATACATATACACATATATATATATATACATATACACACACACACACACATATACATACACATATACATACACACACATATACACACTTTTTTCTTTTTTCACAAGCAAGAAGGCAAGCTCAAATCATGAACTAATGTGGTTAACAGCTTAATCTATACAATTAAAATTACAGTATTTCATGAAATGTATTTTATTAAAATATAGAAGAACTCACCTGCCAGGCTTGTGGATGAATTTCTGAAGTCGAGCCTTGACTTCATCATAAGTTAAAAAAGCCATGTAGCCAGGATGAGTTACAGCCAAACTATTCCAGTTTCTGAGAAGGGAAGACCAAGGCTGTTGCAAAATAAATACAAGTTGAATTTAGCACAAGCCATAGAAATATAAGGCTAGGTTCACACTTATGCTGTGCAGGAAATGCTGCGAGCATATCCTGCACCACATGCAAATTGCACGGCCCTTGTGATTTGCTGCAGGTGTCAATACAAAGGCAACGATATGTCAAAATGCATTTGCCTGCACCAGATCACATGGTACAAAACACCAATGTGATCCGCTTGCACAGCAGCTCAAAAAAGGTGCATGCAATTCTTTGGTGCAATGCGATTTGAGCCTATTAAAACAGAAATTGGCTCAAATTGCACTGTACTGAATCGCATGTGAATTGAACAGGAATGAAGTGCGGTTCCTGTGCAATTCAGATGCGGTTCAAAGTATGAACCAAGCCTAAATTAACCAAGACAGACAAACCATGTCTAGAAAGCGACAAAGTATCCATCCATCATTAAAGTGTATCTAAACTCAAAAACAAAAACGTATATTTTTTTCAACCCGACTATTTAACCCAGTCCTTAAGTGACTGCAATAATGTCTTTTTCACCTGGAAAGCCTGCCAATAACACAGTTCTAGTCAAAGTGTGACAATGCTCCCTCACTGTACCGTAACTATTGAGGCATAATGTTGTCCCCTGATTTATACTACAAACCCCAACCATACTCCTTATCTCCATTACATAGGCAGTGGTGTTTTGTCGGTCACAGAAGATAGCTGGGAAGACTGATAACTTCTTAAAGCCTTCATGTAGCCAAAATTAAAAACAAGTAAATTAGAATGATGGACATGACTTACAAGGAAACCTGACTATGCTCATCTTTAGATGTGGTGGCTGCATTCTCTATCTATTATTAGGCCTTTTTCCTTTATCTCAGCTGGTGATCCGACCAGTATTACATGCAGTAACACCTGTCCTAGGGTGTCTGCATTCCGGATGAAAGAGTAAAGCGGACACCTCAGGACAGCAGTCTGTCAGTCTGGAGGAGGAAAGTGTAATGCCGCGTACACACGGTCGGACTTTTCGGCTACAAAAGTCCGACAGACTTTCAACAGACTTTTGGCGGACTTGCAGCGGACTTTCTAACGAACGGACTTAACTACATACGATCACACAAAAGTCAGACGGATTCGTACGCGATGACCTACACCGGACTAAAATAAGGAAGTTGATAGCCAGTAGCTGCCCTAGCGTGGGTTTTTGTCCATCGGACTAGCATACAGACGAGGATTTCTGGGTCCGGCGGAGTTACGACGTAAAGATTTGAAGCATGTTCCAAATCTAAAGTCCATCAGATTTGCGACTGGAAAAGTCCGTGGAAGGTCCGGTGAAGCCCACACATGATCGGATTGTTTGCCGGATTTGGTCCGTAGGCATCCGGTCGATAAGTCCGACCGTGTGTACGCGGCATTAGACTAGCAGATTTAGATGAACTTGACAAACAAACAATCTGAAGCTGAACTCCAGCTCACACTTTATAACCCTTTCATGCCTAAGCCTATTTCTGACATTTGTTGCTTGCAAGTTAAAATCCGTATTTGTTGCTAGAAAATTACTTCGAGAGGCTCTAGAAAATAAAATGGTGATCATTGCAATATTTTCTTTCACACGGTATTTGCACAGCGGTCTTTCAAATGCAATTTTTGGGGAAAAAAAAAAAAAAGACACTTTCACGAATTAAAAAAACACTAAGCAGTAAAGTTAATCAAATTTTTTTTTTTTTTATGTGAAATATGATGTTATGCCGAGTAAATAGATACCCAACATGTCATGCTTTGAAATTGCGCACACTAAAAATTTCCATAGGCAGGTTAGAGTTACAGAGGAGGTCTGGTGCTAGAATTATTGCTCTCACTCTGACAATCGCTGTGATACCTCACATGTGTGATTTGAACACCATTTACATATGCGGGCGCGACTTACGTATGCGTTTTCTTTGCTGCGTGAGCTCGCGGAGATGGGGGCGCTTTAAAAAAAAAAAAAAAACTTTTTTCTTTTTTTTTTTTTTTTTTTACATGGTCTCTGTAAAAAAAAAATAAAAAATCGGAGTTACTTACCGGTAACGTCCTTTTCCAGGAGTCTTTCAGGACAGCACCATAGAGAGACCTTGGCTCCTCCCCTTCTGAGGAAACACCGCCTTCAACTTTAAGCTTTAAATCTCACCGCTCTCCCCCGGCCCCTCAGTTCTTCAAGAGGACCTCCGGTTAGCTGGGGAGACACAAGAACACGTCATAATAACTTTGATCTTACCTGACGTTCTTCTGCGATGAACTCCTTCACGAATATCCCTACAGTAGGGTGGGTAACTGTGCTGTCCTGAAAGACTCCTGGAAAAGGACGTTACCGGTAAGTAACTCCGATTTTCCCACTTCCGTCTTTCAGGACAGCACCATAGAGAGGATGAGCGAGCACCTTACCTTAGGGTGGGACTACTGCCTGCAGAACCTTACGCCCAAAAGCCTGGTCTTTTGCTGACAGAAGGTCCAATCTGTAGTGTTTCACGAACGTGTCGAATCTAGACCACGTTGCCGCTCTACAGATCTGCTCCGGAGACGCACCAGCCCACTCGGCCTGAGAGGTCGCCACTGCCCTTGTGGAGTGTGCCCTAATACCCTTAGGGGCTTCCAACCCGCTAATTACATACGCCTGACTGATAGCTAACCTTAGCCACCTAGCTAAAGTGCGCCTCGAGGCTTTGCCTCCCTTTCTGGTTCCTGAAAATAACACAAAAAAGGAATCAGATTTTCTAAATGGTTTTGTATCCTCCAAATATTGCAGGACACACCTTCTTACATCTAGTTTATGAAACCTATGTTCCTGTTCCCTCACAGGATTCAAACAAAAGGTGGGCAAAACAATTTCCTGGCCTCTATGAAAAACCGAGGCTACTTTCGGTAAGAAGGCCGGATCGGCTTTAAAAATTACCCTGTCCGGGAATACCTGAAAAAAGGGGGCCCTAATGGAGAGGGCCTCGAGTTCACTTACTCTTCTTGCCGTAGTGATTGCCACCAAAAACACCGTTTTGAGGCTAATCCATTTTAGTGTACATGTCTCCAATGGCTCAAAGGGTTCCCCTGTAAGTGCTTGTAGGACCAAGGAAAGATCCCACACTGGGAAGGGGGGGACCTTCAGAGGTCTCTGCCTACTCAATGCCTTAAAAAATCTAATGATCCAGGGATCAGCGGCTAGTTGTTTCTCCAGAAACACACTCAAGGCAGAAACCTGTCCTTTCAGGGTGCCAAGGGCTAATCCCTTGTCCGCCCCTGCCTGCAGGAACTCTAAGACTGCTATAGAGCTGTGAATATCAAAAGAAGTCTCTGTGCACCAGCTATTAAAACGCCTCCACGTTTTTTGGTAGATGACCTGGGTTTCTTTTTTCCTGCAGTTAAGGAGGGTCTTTACTAAGCTATCTGAGAAACCTCTGTTCTTCAACAATTCTTCCTCAGTAGCCAAGCCGCGAGGCTCCATCTCCCCACCTGGGGACAACAGGTTGGTCCCTGGGAAAGGAGATTCTCCTGAACTGGCAAAAGCCAGGGGGGTTCCGCTGCCAGACTTTTCAGGATGGAGAACCAAGGCCTCCTGGGCCAATGTGGCGCAATAAGAATGAGGGTTGTGTTTTCCAATTGGAATTTTCTTAGGACGGCTGGGATTAGTACAGGTGGGGGGAAGGCATAACACCTGTCGAAAGCCCAACTCTGAGCCAGAGCATCTATCCCTAGAGCTCCATCCCACCTGTTTAGGGAGAAGAAGAGATGCACCTTCCTGTTCTCTCTCGAAGCAAAGAGGTCTATGCATGGCCTTCCCCATTTCTGGGATATTGCTTCGAAAACCCCCTGATTCAGAACCCAGTCGCCTTCCCTCAGCCGTTTCCTGCTGAGGTAATCCGCCACCAGATTTTGTTCTCCCTTCAGATGTACTGCCGAGAGGGATAGGACGTTTACTTCGGCCCATCTGAGAATGCTTTCTACCAGGGTCCACAAAGGTCTGCTCCTGGTACCCCCCTGCCGGTTTATGTAGGCTACAGCTGAGGAGTTGTCCGACCGGACTCTCACATGCTGTCCCTGAAGTTCCTTTTGAAAGGCTTTGAGTGCCAAGGCTACTGCCTTCAGCTCCCTCCAGTTGGAGGATCTTCTTGCTTCCTCCTTCTGCCAGCCTCCCTGAGCCACCCGGTCCTCCATATGCGCCCCCCAACCCATGCCACTTGCATCGGTCGTGACGCATCGGGACACCGGCAGAACCCATTCCAGACCCTGTGAGAGATTGGCTTCTTTCCGCCACCACCATAGGGATCTCTTGACCTGGTCCGGTACCGTTATCAGGGAATCCAAGGATTCCTGACTGTGGTCCCAACTGCTCAGGATAAATAGTTGTAACGGGCGAAAGTGTAAACCTGCCCACTGGACTGCTGGAAGTGCTGCCGTCAGTAACCCCAAGGCTGACATAGCCTTTCTTACTGATATTTGTTGGCTGCCCTGGAGTAACAACATTGCCCTGTCTACCTTCTGGATTTTCTCCATAGGCAGGAAGACCTTCTGTTTTGTTGAGTCCAACAGGAAACCTAAAAAGATTACCCTTTGCGAAGGAATCAAATTGGACTTCTCCAGATTTAAGAGCCAACCTAGACCCTCTAGGATGTTCCTTGTCAACTGCAGGTCCTGCGACAGTTGTTCCGCGGAAGGGGCAAAAAGTAGTAGATCGTCTAAATAAGCGATCACTGAAATGCCCCTGATCCGTAGGAAAGCCAAGACTTCTACCATGACTTTGGTGAAGATGCGGGGGGAAGAGGATAGCCCGAAGGGAAGGGCCCTGAACTGCCCGTGAAAGGTCCCCTCTCTGGTATTTATTGCCAGCCTGAGGAACCTTTGACACTGATCTGCAATGGGAATGTGCAGGTAAGCATCCCTCAAGTCTATCGATGCCATGAAGCAGTTTGGAGGAAGGAGCGTCTTTACCGAATAGATTGAGTCCATTCGGAACCTCCTGTAGGTGAGAGAGACGTTCAGAGGCTTCAGGTTCAGGATGAGCCTGAACTTCCCCGAGGGTTTGCGCACCACAAAAATGTGGGAATAAAAGCCTCTGCCCGTCTCTCCTTCTGGCACTCGAACTACCACCTCCTGTTCCTCCAACTCCTGGAGGGAGGAAAGGAGAGCCGCTGACCTCTCTGCACATTTCGGTAGCGTGGTTACCAGGAGTCTGCATGGTGGAGGTTCTGCAAACTCCAACCTGTAGCCTCTTTTTCTTATGACTTCCAAAATAAAATTGTTGGAGGTGATCATCTCCCACTGTGGAAGGAAGGCCCCCAGTCTTCCTCCCACCGTTATTCTGTCACTTTGTCTTTTTGGGCTGTTCAGGAGGGTGAAAAATAGCCCCCCCACGCCCCTTCCCTTTTTGTCCCCACCCCTTTTTCTGTTGATCAGATTTTGGGGGGTCCAATTTCTTCCACGGCCGAGACTTTCTTTTAGTCTCTGCCGGTTTTCTTTTAAAAGGAAATGCCTTTTTTCTGTCAGCCGTTCTATCCAATACAGCTTCCAGACCTGGCCCGAAAAGCAAGTCTCCCGTGAGAGGAATGCCGCAAAGTTTAACCTTGGATGCGGTATCTCCCTGCCATGTTTTAAGCCATAAGGCTCTTCTTGCCGAATTGGACAATGCGGCTGATCTTGCAGACATACGCACCGATTCAGCTGAAGCATCTGCCAGGTAAGCTATTCCCTTAAGGAGCATGGGAAAAGACGATAGGATTGTTTCCTTAGGCGTACCCGCCTCTATGTGTGCCTTAATTTGCGTTAGCCAATACTCCATGTTTCGTGCCACCACCGTGGACGCCATGGCGGGTTTAAGGTTCCCTAAGGAAGAGTCCCAGGATTTTTTCAGGAGGGAATCTATCCTTTTATCCATGGGATCTGGGAGTGCCCCCATGTCCTCAAAGGCCAAGTCAGTGTGTCTGGAGACCTGCGAAAAGGCTGCGTCTAGCTTGGGCGATTTGTTCCATACCAGCGCCTCCTCTTCAGCAAAGGGGAACCTACGTTTAAGTGCCTTTGAAAGGAAAGGCTTCCTTTCGGGGTCCTGCCACTCCTTTTTTATGGCGTCGACCAAGACCTCATGGACCGGGAACACCTTCCTCTTATGTTCCCCTAGTCCTTTGTACATCTGGTCATGGAGTGAAAGTTTCTTCCTTTCCTCCTGGATTCCTAGGGTGGTATGAATGGCTCCTAGGAGCTCCTCCACCTCCTCCAGGGATAGCTTATAGCGAGAGGATCTTGTGGATTCCCCTTCCACCTCCTCTCCCTCTGACTCCCCTTGGGGATCTGAGGACCCGCTATCAGGCTCTTCCTCAACCTCGAATCTGGCACCTCCTGGATTCTCTCCACTTCCCGAGGGAGCATCCATTAAGGATTGAGGAACACTCTGCTGTGCTGGTGGAGAAACAACCTGCGGCTGTGGCAACTGAAGACTGGCAAACAATGTTTTAAAGGTCTGCACCGTATTGGAAAGTTCCTTAACGGATGCTGCTAAATCTGAAGACTGTTCTCCAGACTGCTCCCTTACTAGCCCTTCTATACAATCCCTGCAGAGGGGTTTAGACCAAGATTCCCCCATTGTGATTCTACATGAGGGGCATCTCTTCTTGGTACTGTGGGGCGACTTGCTTTTCTCTGTAGCTTTGCCCTGGAAAACAAGTTAAAAGTAGGGAGCAATCAGCAAACTTCCACCAGCACTACCACGGAGGGCCACCAGGGGTGCACTTCCCGGGACCGACCACCACCAGGGACCCAGTCACAACCCTTTCCCCCCCTTCACCACCAGGGGGAGTTCTACACCTGTGGAGCTTTACAGGAAGCGGTAAGGGAACACCACCCCAGGGTTCCTCTTACCTTAGAGTGGCTGGTGCAGGATTCTCCTGGAGCGGTTCTTGAAGCCTCTGCTTCCGACATCTCCTTAGAGTACAGTGGTGATCCAAGCCCCTGTGCGCTGTCACCACAGCAGGTCAGAGGCAGCACCAGCCGAACGCGCGGTCCGTTTTCATCACCGCGACCGGAACCGGAAGTCACGGGTCAGACGGAAACACTGACCTCCGCCGGAAATGACGTCGCCCGTCCTCCGACCCAGCGCTCAGAGCTCCCACGCTGGCTGCACAAGCAGGGCGGTCTCCTGTGCCTCCGCCTATGCCACCGCTAGGCACAAGAGAAAACGGACCCCCCCAGCTTGCAACTTCGCTAAGGGAAGATGGGGGAGCGTGATGTGCAGTCTAAAAAGGTACTCAGCCACACTAGCCCCTTAGACTGCAGCTTTCCTAGAAAAACTGAGCAGGAGAGAGCCAGAGAGAGCGCGCCCCCCTTTGCTCAGCCTGAAATTTTAGCCTCAGCCTCCCTAGCTGTGCGGCCCTGGTTCCTTGCGATGTCTCCCCACCGGAGGAAACACCAGAACTGAGGGGCCGGGGGAGAGCGGTGAGATTTAAAGCTTAAAGTTGAAGGCGGTGTTTCCTCAGAAGGGGAGGAGCCAAGGTCTCTCTATGGTGCTGTCCTGAAAGACGGAAGTGGGAAAAAGTTGATCACTTTTATTGCTGTCACAAGGAACGTAAACATCCCTTGTGACAGTAATAGGTGGTGACAGGTACTCTTTATGGAGAGACCGGGGGTCTTAAAGACCCTAAATCCCTCCTTTGCACTTCAAAGTATTCAGATCACCAAAAACGGCGATTCTAAATACTGACGTTTTTAAAAAAATTTGGCGCCATTGACAGCCAAGTAAACCGGAAGTGACATTGTGACGTTGCTTCCGTTTTCACACATTAGAGACTGGAACGAAGCCGTTTCCGGCTTTGATTCAGTCTCTCTATAGCCGGATCGCGGATCGGGTCCCGGTGGGACAGGGGGCCCGGGAACAGCGGCGGAAAGCGGCGGGCATCCCCTCCTGCTCCTGTGGAATACCAATCGAGCGTTTTTTATCCCTAAAGAGCCGACCGTCCGCTCTAAAAACCAGTACCTGGGTGACCCTGGTATAACCCCTGAAATGCTGAGGCCGCATATGTGCGTACGTTTGGCGCTAAGGGGATAAGCAGTTACAGCAACAATTTTTTTTTTTGGGGGGGGGGGGGTAAAGGTTTTACAGCGCTGACGATTGTAAGCTACCCTGTGTTAAGTGGTTTGTCTTAATCCTCTAACTGCTGCTATGGTCTGGATAGCTTGGTCCCTTAAGGGAAGTTGAAAATAACAGACTTACTGGCTGGATCACCAGATGAAAAAGAAAAGAAGCATACAAAAAGAAAATTAAATGCAGCCACCACATCTAAGAATTGTTAAGCTGCAATATATAAAATGTTTTTGGGTTAAAATACTGCTTTAACCACCTCAATACAGGGCACTTTCACCCCCTTCCTGCCCAGGCCATTTTTCAGCTTTCAGCGCTGTCACACTTTGAATGACAATTGTGCGGTCATACAACACTGTAACCATGTGAAATTTATATAATTTTCTTCACACAAATAGAGTTTTCTTTTGGTTGTATTTAATCACTGCTGGTTTTTTTTTTATTTTTTTAATACAAAAAACCCCACAAATTTTGAAAAAAAAAAAAGTGTGTGTTAGTTTTTGTCAGTAAATTTTGTAAATAAGTAATTTTTCTCCTTCACTGATGTGTGCCGATGAGGCTGCACGGATGGGCACTGATAGGCTGCACGAATGGGCACTGTGAGGAGGCACCAATATGCCGCACTGATGAGCACAGATAGGCGGTACTGATAGGTGGCACTGGTGGGCAGCACCGATAGCCAGCACTGACTGGCATCACTAATGGGCATTGATTGCTAGCACTGGTGGGCACGAATTGCTGGCGCTTTATGTTAATCAGGGCACTGATGATCAGTGCCCTGATTACCCGTCTTGCTGTCCCCTGTAAGGAGATGCCACTGATCGGCTCTCCTCACCACACACTGTCAGTGTGAGGCGATGAGAGACGATTACCGGCACTTCCGTGTTTACATGTGACCGGCTGTGATTGGACACAGCTGATCACATGGTTAAAGAGCTGCGTCATCAGCTCTTTACAGAAATCAGGGTTGTGCCGTGTCCTAGCGTGGCCGAGATCGCCGCACTACGGGCGTGTGAGAGCAGCCGTTCTTGGACGATGTCATATGACATCCACCCAGAACGAGAGCCGCACCGCTCCGCCCTTTGACGGTGGGCGGGCAGCAAGTGGCTAAAATGGGGCTGGGTGGAAAGGGTGGTCATAGTCACGCGTTCTTGATGAGAGTTGTATTAACCTCCACCACACTGAAAAATTCTGGGGGCAAGATGGAGGAGGATTACTACATCAAAGCAATCAGCACAAGGGGCACATCCCACTGACTGTTACGTAAAGGATACTAGATTTCTGGCAAGGTCAACAGTTTGTTTTGTTTTTTTTTCAGCTAAAAAAAAACAACAACTTACGCAGCCACCAGATTTGAAGGTAAGCTGCAATATACTAGCTTTTTGTTTTTGGAAAGCAAAGTAAAATGTAGAAATAAGGTTATACCAGTTTACCTGAAAAAGCCGAGTGAAGATATCAAACTCAAAAACAGAGATGTAATCATTGCAGGTGAGATCAATGGTGGATTTCAGGGCCATGGCTTCCAGGCCAGAGGAGATTGCATGAACTTCATGAAGGGCATGTCGGAAAATCTTCCAAGGGACAATAGTTCTTGGAAAAAAATGTTTAATAAATAAAAAGCTTTCCTTACTAATGCAAATACAACCAAAAGCGCCAAAGCAAATACATTGTCTGTAAATATCACTGCCTAACCAGGTTCAATATCTCAACATATTCTTCATACAAACAACTAAAATGTTAAAAACAAATAAACAGAAATCATCATTATTATTATTCCCTTGCCTTTTCCTGTATTGTAACTATTACCACCAATAAATGCTTTATTACGTTAGAGTATGTAAAGCAATTTATATCACATGCTTTCAAAAATACCTAGAATCACATTCAGGATAGGGCTGTTTCGACAGCCAGTCACAAAACGCAGCAAAATCGCGGCGCGATTTTGACACGTTTTGCATTTTCTTATGGCCAGCAGTCAAAGTAGGCTATGTGTACATGAAGCCTTAGTAAGGTGGGAGTCCAAAATGCACCCATCTTTGGGACCAGGATTCCAACAGCTATGCTGTTGACAGCAGTGACTAAGAAACCGGAGGGAGGACCTGTAAAGTGGCCAAGGCTCATCCCCAGAAGTCTGTGGATGTCAATGTACTAAGTTCTCTTGGGCTAATGTGGAGCAATGAGGATCACCATGTTTTTCCTCCATCTTGTGAAGTAGCCAAAGAAGAATGCGTACACCAGTCTGAATGTGGACCAAGAAATAACAAGGGCATTCATTGCAAGAACAATGGGAACCCTGTACTTTGCCACAAACCTATCAAGTTTTTTTGTTGAATCTAGAGGTCATGGTGTCCACATTTGGTGCCACCTATTTCTAACAGGGGATCAGAAAGATCTCCGGAAAGAGGGACTACTTTCATGAGTCCAGCTGTTGATGACACTCAGAATGTCTGTTTAGCAATCTTCCACTTCAAGTATGTGGATAGAGAGCACTGGAATGTGTTTCTTCCATCCCGACTTTTGGTACCCCCTTGGTAATTTGTGCAGGCTGTGGTGTTATTTGACTGTACCCTGAACGGTTCACCATGTAGGAGAGTCAGTCCTCAAGTGTTACTAAACCCAGGATCCTGCATTCACAATATCTAGTCTCCCACAGTACAAGGAAATGCAATCGTTTTAGTAAATATAAATGGCTAAATACCTTTTTTCATCAGCAGTATATAGCAGTAATGTGACTTGTATCAGTGTCTGCTTAAAAAAGACTGTAAAGTCTAAACTTTTTTACCTTAAAGCATTCCTTGCATTAAGGTAAAAAATGTTTAGATGTCAGCATCGCCCCCCCAGAACCCCTTTACTTACCTGAGACCCCTTTCGATCCAGCGCCATGCACGTCGGAAGATTGTTTCTCCCCTTACTTCCGGGTCTCACTGGCTTTGCTGGGGCACCGGGAGCCATTGGCTCTCAGTGCTGTCGATCAAAGCCAGTGAAGGGGGGTAAGGCCAAGTCCCTCTGTTTCAATGGACGCAGCAGAGGGACTCGGGTGTGAGCACGCACGAGTGCCCCCATGGGATTACTGGACAGAGAGAAGGGGCCAGGAGCGCCGGCAGTGGACCCAAAAAGAGGCGGTTCCTGGCTGCACTTTAGGCAAGTATAGAAAAGTTTGTTTTTACTTTTTTTTTCAAATTTACCTCTACAACCCTTTAAGCTTGTAGGAGGAATTTTCATTCTCCCCTGACCCTCTGTCTGGACAGAGCTGATCACATACACCCTCCCAAGAGAGAAACAAAAAAAAAAAAAAAAAACACTCTAGCAATACACACCAAACTAAGCATGTGCAGCCTGACTCCTAATGTTGTGTTCTTTTAAGAGATGGGTTGGAGTCAGTTAAAGAAGAGAATATGAGAAGACAGGATCACACAGCCTTAATACACAAAGCAGAGGATTAACCCCTTAGGTTCCACAGTGACAAGCTTGCTTTACTGATTTTACTATTGTGGGTTTAGTAACACTTTAAGGCTCTCAGTTTTAGATTGTTGACGGTGGGCCTCAACTCATTTGGGGACCTGGACAGACATTTCGAGACCCTGCCCCAGCCTGTCTAGCAGAGGGATGGAACGATTTTCTGGATTCTATAGAGCAATGAAAAAGCAACCAGATTTCCAATTCCGGATGAATAAAAAGATTCCGATTGGCTGGTATGGCATAGCAGTTTGCCTTACTTAACGTAACAACTACTCCGCTATGGCATTATAATTTAAATCTGTAAAACGCTTGACCCATTTTAATAATTGATGCTTCTATTGTCATCAATAAGACATACACTTCTGACCTTTCATAAATATTTAAACATTTTACAAATCCTGTAGTGTAAAATTCCATACTTTTCTCCAAATGCTTTTCTCCAGAATTCAGCAGCATCAGCCTTTGTGATCCTGAAAGTATCCCCCTGGAACAAACCGTTAGGAAAAATTCCTTTCAGCTCCGCTAGCATGTGACTGAAGATGAGGGATAATTTGGTAAGGTTGCGCCTAAAACAGAAAACAAAGTTTTCAGTGTGATTATTCACCATTAAATAAACAAATATCAAATGTATTTAAAAAAAATGACCACAGAACTTGTTTCCTTCAAGAATTTGTTTAAATATGCATTATCGCATACTGAAAGAAGGTGCCCACCACTTCTGTCAGTACATCTGTCCTAGAAACCAACAAGGTCCTTACAAGGACTTCTCATTTTTAGCTCAAGTATTTCTTGACAACAGATTTCTTGGTGCAGTTAAAGTGGTTGTAATTTTTTATTTAAATAAACATGTTCTACTTACCAGCTCTGTGCAATGGTTTTGCACAGAGCAGCCCCAATCGTCCTCTCCTGGAATCTCCCCGCCGGTGCTCCTGGCCCCTCCCACCTTCCGAGTGCCCCCATAGCGATCAGCTTGCTATGGGGGGGCTTGTGCAGGCTTGATCCCAAGCTAGGAGTATGGCTGGGCAAAGCCCCCTGCTCTCAGGTTGTGACTGATAGCAGGGGAAGCAAAAGGCTCCCAGCTGCCAGAAAGAGCGGCGCCAATGCTCTAGGCCACAGCGCTAGTTTGAGAACGGGTTCGGGCAAGTATTTAGGGGGGCTGAACACAAAAGGTTTTTTCTTTATCCTAATGCAGAGAAAGCATACAGGTTTAAAAAAAAAAAACTGTTGCCATTGCAACCACTTTAAGGAATATTAGGCATATTTAAACGCTGAGACTCTAGCGATAGTTCAAAGGTAGCTACATTGCTTTTCCATAGATACAGTGGAGAAGTAAATATAGTCACACAGACAGGAAGTGTATTACTAGTAAACTACTCTTAATAGAAAATGGCTTCAGCTCTTACCCATGGGAGTACCCCCTCAAATCCCAGATAGCCTCAGTTTTGTAGCAAGCGATAGGAAGATCTTACAAAAAAAAAACAAATTGGAGGGATCTGTGCCCTATTCATACATTATAGGACACAGGCTTTTATCATTATGACTGGGATGTCCTAAAGCAGCTCAACTGAGGGTTGAGCAACACCGCAAAGGCTGCCAACAGGCCCACATAACAAAACGGGTCAAGAAAAGATTGAAAGACTCAGAGCAGCTTGTAGCACCCTATGTATTGGCAGAAGCCTGAACATTCACCGTTCAGAACTTGAACGTGTGAACAGAAGCCCAAGTGACAGCCTTGAAAATTGAAAAAACAGATGACTTATACAGAGAAGCTCATTAAGCACTAACGGATCTAGCAGAGAGTGTGCATTTTGGATAAAGTAAGGGAGGATACAACAAAAGAACACTGCTCTAGGCAGACATCTCATAATGCATCCCACCTGCTAATGGAAATCGAAGAAAAGACTTAACAGCCACACTCTGTTGACACCTTTATTGAAGACGGTTTAAAAATTCTTCTGGCTGGTACAAAGACATCATAGGCACAGGAAAAAAGAAAAGATGACATGTTTCACACTACTATGGGGTGATTAGTCATAGCTGTTGGAAGATGGAATGACCATCCATATATACGGGGATGAGAAAAAGGTTGATCAAACAGGAAATCCTTCTGACAGACCACCCACATGGATACGTCAGTCCAAATTCCTGGACACATACGAAACACCTGGAGTCATGCAAGTGCATGGGATATCTTAATCAATGAACTTAAACACGACATCCCAAAATAACCTGATAGACATACCTGATGTGTCATGCAACACAAAAATGCATGATGAACAAACATAAAACGTAATTATTCATACTTAAAATTTTGAACAAATTAATCAATGTACAAAAGATGAAGAAAGTGAAAAAAATGAAAAAGAAAATAAATGAAAGAATAAATACACTAATGAAAAAGTAAAAAGCTAAAAAACCAAGTACCATCTATAGAGAGAGAGATATATCTATATATCTACATCTACATCTATATCTATATACAGAGAGAGAAAGAGAGAGAGAGAGATATCGCTATATCTATTAGGGCTGGGAAAAAAATCAATTTAAATCTTGAATCGAGTTGAGAGGTCAAATCGATTCAAAATTTAAGCAAATCGTTTTTTTTAGATTTTTTTTTTCACCGCCGGTCCCGAGGCGCTGCGGGCATGAGTTTTTAGGCGAGGTCGCGGCTTCGACCTAGTCCGCGGCTACGGCCGGATGCCACGGACTAGGCCGAAGCCACAGCCTCACCTAAAAACTCATGCCCGCAGAGCCTCCGGACCGCCGCCTTCCATAAACATGGGTTTATGGAAATACAATAAAACACATTGAGGGTTATTTACGAAAGGAAAATCCACTTTGCACTACAAATTTCACTTGGAAGTGCAGTCGCTGTAAATCTGAGGGGTAGATCTGAAATGAGGGGAAGCTCTGCTGATTTTTTTTATTCAATCATGTGCAAGCTAAAATGCTGTTTTTTATCCTCCTTGCATGTCCCCATCGGATCTGCAACGACTGCACTTCCAAGTGCACTTTCAGTGCAATTTCAAGCGCACTTTGCACTTGTAGTTTGCACTTTTAGTGCAAAGTGGATTTGCCTTTCGTAAATAACCCCCATTGTCTTTTGGTTTTTCTGTGTTTGTTCTATACAGCATAGAGTAACCAGAAAGAAAAGAAATGAAATACTATCTATATCTATATCTCTATCTATATAATCTGTGATAATCACAGTATAGAAGGAATAGCATAGATTTAATCTGTCAATAACTTTAATGGAAAAAATCCTTGAAATCTCAGATAAAGAGAGGATCCCATGGGGACACACAAACAGGAAACGTATGAAAACAAGCTGACGGGGACATGCAGACTAAATCTGCACGGATATGTGAAAAGTTAAAACCAGTATACAGGCAGGGGTTATAAATGGAATCGTAATAGTGTTCCTACAGGAGTCTACAAAAATCTACATGTATGGCTACAAATGTATAAGAATATATACATATAGTGTAAAGGTTCCAAATGAATTGTGCGGAGACACCCACATAAATAGAGAACCACTAGAGGTGTCATAGGAATGTGAAATGGTATCAGCTTCTCACAAGGGATGAACATTACGCATATACCGTATTTATTGACGTATAACACGCACCTTCAATTTAAGAGGGAAGATTCAGGAAAAATACTTTTTTTTTTTTTTAAATAAACCAATTTGAAGCAAAATAATGGTCAGTGCCCATCAATGCAGCCTGTTTAGTGCCCATCTGCAGCCTCATTAGTGCCCATCTGCAGCCTCATTAGTGCCCATCTGCAGCCTCATTAGTGCCCATCTGCAGCCTCATTAGTGCCCATCTGCAGCCTCATTAGTGCCCATCTGCAGCCTCATTGCAACCTGATCTGCGCCCATCTGCAGCCCATCTCCCATTAATGCAGCCTGATGAATGCCCATCTGCAGCCTCACCATCTCTCATCAATACAGTGCAGGAAATCACTGAGCCGTCATCTCCTGTTTACTCGGCTCTCAGTCGGCAGTCACATATACAGTCCCGCCTCCGCCATCGGCATTGGACGAGCTCTTGTGATACACAGAATACTGGTCCAATTCCGTTGGCGGAAGCGGGAGTGTGTGTGTGTGATGTGAGAGCCGAACAGGAGATGACGACTCAGTGAATTCCGGCGGCGCTTGTCCCCCTCCGAGGTACATATTAGCGTATATACACACACACACTATAATAAATAAAAAATTATATATATATAAATATATATATATATATATATATATATATATATATATATATATATATATATATATATATATATATATATATAACTCTCGCCTAGCAGTAAGAAGGATCGCTGGTTCGAATCCCAACCACGACACTACCTGCCTGGAGTTTGCATGTTCTCCCTGTGCCTGCGTGGGTTTCCTCCGGGTACTCCGGTTTCCTCCCACACTCCAAAGACATGCTGGTAGGTTAATTGGATCCTGTCTAAATTGTTCCTAGTATGTATGAATGTGAGTTAGGGACCTTAGATTGTAAGCTCCTTGAGGGTAGGGACTGATGTGAATGTACAATGTAAATGTAAAGCGCTGCGTAAATTGACGGCGTTATATAAGTACCTGAAATAATATTTTATATATATATATATATATATATATATATATATATATATATATATATATATATATATATATATATATATATATATATATATATATATATATACACACACACACACACCAACATTTATGTCAAATGACTATATGGATAATTGGCATATCTCGTAACTATTTAAAGTTACCAAATGCATCCGATGCACCAAATATAGATGCTGATCGATAAAATATATCGCATCCACCCTAGAACATTCAATATATGCACAATGCCTGATGATCAATAATTAAACAAACAAACATCATTCCCTACATATGTCCATATTTAACTTTTGATCGTTAAACAAGAATATTTTTGAAAGAGGTATGTGTCTAAATCCATGCGTTATATGTATATTTATATTTAAATTTAACCCGTCGTGCTAAATGGACACTAATGGCATAGACAATTATTTTAAATTATCTATTCGGGAACTTATACATATGTACAAATCCAAAAATAATCATCATGATTATACCATAAAAATATGGCAAACCAACTAATCGGAATACGGGAAATTCAAAATTGTCTCATATTCCATTCTCCGCACGTACGCCTGTGTATTGATTATAATGACAGGTAATCATTTAAATATAATTATTTAAAGAGCTATGTGCATACAATAAAATTAAAATATAGTGCTCCAACTAACCAAAAATAAAAGCACTAGAAATGTACTCATATTAAGGGAGGATATAACCCATGTTAGGTTTATTTCGGTCGTCTGTGTCACATTGGGGAGATTTCCCTTTCATTTCCTGTCCCATAGCCAGAACAGGAAATGAGGAAAAAAATTTTTCTAAAGTGAGGAAATCCTAGGTCACAAAGTCACCAGAACTAATGTCCCCATTGGAAGATATTCCCACTAATTCAAAATGTGTGATTTTCTTTCACTTTCGGTGAGAACAGTAAACGGGACAAAGAGTGTGTAAATGGGGACACAGACCGCAATAAAAGCCTGACAGGTTGAAGCTGACGTGTTCTAATCCCTCCCCACTATCAAAAAAATAAAATAAAAATTATACTTCCACAGGGAAGACAGAAACTCTATACTTCAGACTTTAGTCTCTAATAATTTGTCTGATCCACCAGCAGTGGCAGGGAGACCCTTCGGATAGCACAAAGAGGATACCCAATTTTCTAAAAGAGGCAGTAGCTGAGAGGTAAACACTCACAGCATATGTTTAGACAGGGGGTAGAAATTTGGGATATTTTGAGGGGTGACATAAGGAAGGAAGGACAGTATCCTGATGAACATGGAAGGCAGAGACCACCTTTGAGAGGAAAGTGACTCTAGCCTTTCTGGTTGGCTTCTGTTGTGGGAACATTGCAGGACTGTGAAGGAAAGGGTTTCCCCAAATCCAACAATGGGTAGGAAATCCCCCAGGCTAGTGAGAATTAGGTCTTTGAAGTCAGACACATAGGATAGTGCAAGAACAAAGTCTGTTTGTCCAATGCTACACCAGAATGCTCAGTTGCAATGGTCTTTAGTGAAACTGGGGGTATGGTACAGCCTAGAAGGAGGGAACCATGAGACCCAAGACCCTCAACATTCTTTAACCACTTCAATACCAGGCACTTAGACACCTTCCTGCCCAGACCAATTTTCAGCTTTCAGCGCTGTTGCAATTTGAATGACAATTGCGCGATCATGCAAAACTGTACCCAAACAAATTTTTTATCATTTTGTTCCTACAAATAGAGCTTTCTTTTGGTGGTATTTGATCACCTTTGTGGTTTTTATTTTTTGCGTAACAAATAAAAAAAGACCGAAAATTTTGAAAAAAAAGTTTTTCTTTGTTAAAATTTTTGTAAATAAGTACGTTTTCTTCACTGACGGGCACGGATATGGCAGCACTGATGGGCACCGATGAGGTGGCACCAATGAGGTGGCACTGGTATGCGGCACTCGTAGGCGGCACCGATGGGCACTCGTAGGCGGCACCGATGGGCACTCGTAGGCGGCACCGATGGGCACTCGTAGGCGGCACCGATGGGCACTCGTAGGCGGCACCGATGGGCACTCGTAGGCGGCACCGATGGGCACTTATGGGTGGCACAGATTGACACTGATAGGTGGGCATGGATGGGCACTGACAGGTGGCACCGATGATGGGTGGCATCATGACTGATGGGTGGCACTGATGACACTATTGGGTGGCATTGCTGGGCATCACTTAAATATAATGGTGCCAATCAGTGCCCATTTGTGGGCACTGATTGGCACATGTGGATGGCCATGGGGTACATACCTGGCCATCCACATGTCCGCTTCCCTGGTGGTCCTAGTGGCGTCCCTGGTGGTCCAGTGTGGTCATCTGAGGGGGGGGCTGCGCTGATAAACAATCAGCACAGACCCCCCGTCAGGAGAGCCGCCAATCGGCTCTCCTCTACTCGCGTCTGTCAGACGCGAGTGAGGAAAAGCCGATCAACGGCTCTTCCTATTGACATCGTGATCAGCCGTGATTGGACATGGCTGATCACGTGGTAAAGAGCCTCCGCCGGAGCCTCTTTACCAAGATCGGTGGAGCAGTGTGTCAAACTGACACACCGCTCCACCGATCGCCGCGATGCACGCCCCCACGGCGGCATGTTATCCTGCTGGACGTCATATGACGCCCAGTTAGGATAACTGAACCACCGCCCAGCCGTCAATCTGCTATAGGCCGGGCGGGAAGTGGTTAAGGGCTTCCTTTGGGCTTCCAACAGCCCAGATTTGAGAACAAAGGGAAAGACAAATACTGGACAGGGCTGTTTCTAGTGCCAGGCAAAGGTAAATCAATCTGTGTGATGACTTTCTCAGATTGTGAATCTAACCTAAGCTCTGCAAAATCCGTACTGTCTATTGGGCAACAGGGACCGGGAGGACTGGTCCTTTGACAGGCGACTATCTAGGTACCCTACAACATGAATCTCCTGAGCCTGGAGAAGAGCCAAAACCAGGAAAAGCACCTTGGTGAAGACCCAGGGGGCCAAAGGGAAGGGTGACAAATTGGTAATGTTGATCATCCACTGCAAAACGCAGATAGCATTGATGAGGCAGATAGATGGGAAAATGCAGGTAAGCATCCCAGATATCTATTAAGGCCAGAATATACACCAGAAGGCGACCTGTTCTTTTCATTGCAAAAGTTTTGAACCAGTTGGAACAAATTAAGAGTCTTCAGATCCAGGAGTAAGCTGGAGTCCCCAATTCGGTTTGGGAGATGTAAACATTTTTAGGTATAAATCTTGAAAGCAATCCTGTGGGTACAGGAGTAATGACCCCTTCAGACAAGAGCTGTTTGATAGCAGCAAGCAGATTTGCCCGCCATGATAGGGAAAGATAAGTTTGAAAGACAGAGGAATGAAAGGAGCCCTTTCCTAACGCAGAGCTAGAATATTTAGTGGTAGAGGTACAAGCCCTTTCCCCCTAGGTGGATTATACTCTTATCCCCTGTAATCTCCCTGATGTACTTATTCAAAGAGGGGCCAAACAGGCATTTACCCTCAAAAGGTAACCGCTCAAGGCGTAACTTGCATTGGGGCTCAGCTGACCAGAATTTAAGCTAGGAGGCGGCAGGGAGACTGAGTGGGGCAACCATCAGGCAAAAGGGTACTAAGGCCCTGAAAGAATGAACTTCCACCCTCAATGGAGCAAAGAGTGGAGCCTGAGCTAGCAAGTCCATCTGACCCGTTTTCCCTGTGTTTATTATCTGTCATGCCTGTGAGATTGTCCCCACAGAGGTACTGACAACTTCTCTAGCAATAGAGAAAGAATGACAATGCTTCAGTGTCCAGTCCTTGTAGGCCACAGTAACCTGGGAATTGCAATCATAGCCGATTATGGTGCCCTCAGCAGAGAGATAACCAGGAGATGTTGGGGTTTGAAGTCCTGCCTGCAAATAGTAATGGGGGGGGGGGAGCAGTCACAGTAAACACCTAAGAACAAAGCGCTGCAAGCTTAGCAATGGGACGCAATTGTGCACTAAAGCCAGTGGGACGCAATTGTGCACTAAAGCCAGTGGGACGCAATTGTGCATTAAAGTCAGTGGGACGCAATTGTGCACTAAAGTCAGTGGGACGCAATTGTGCACTAAAGCCAGTGGGACGCAATTGTGCACTAAAGCCAGTGGGACGCAATTGTGCACTAAAGTCAGTGGGACGCAATTGTGTACTAAAGTCAGTGGGACGCAATTGTGCACTAAAGTCAATGGGACAAATTGTGCACTAAAGCCAAAGGGACGCAATTGTGCACTAAAGCCAAAGGGACGCAATTGTGCACTAAAGCCAATGGGACGCAATTGTGCCCTTTAGTCAATAGGGGGCATTTTTGCATTGAAGTCAAGAGGGGGTGTTTTTGCATTGAATCAATAGAACGCAGCATGCCATTATCGGCACCTTTTTTTTTCTCCATCGGCAAAATGTAGATAACCCTATTTTTGACCCAGCATTTTCGGCAGACGATATATCTGTGCATCCCTAGTGTTCTCCCTTCCAATTTGCTTAACACTGCATTTTTTAACACAAGTAGTGGGGCTGATGGAAAAGCAGGAGATAGGGAGGATTGGGAGGGAATAGGACTTTTCTATTACACACCCAGTTTCTGGCAAAGAATAAAAACTTTCTACAGAGAACTTCCGTTAGAGAAAGGATATTACTTTCCTCAGATGGTATGGTCTCTTAATTACTATCTGTTAATGTTGAACTGACTAGGGAAGGTGGGATACTGAGAATATGAAATCTGGATAATGCAAAAGGTAACACAGATTTGCCAGTATGCATGAAAAATTTTCAGCTTGCAATTTCAAAAGTATTTACATTAAAAATGAAATATACTTTAGTTCTGCTTTAAGCCAAAGATCACCAGACAGCTAGTATTTTCATAAGAAGGTGAGCTTTGGCAATCTCAATATTTTTCCTACTAAATGCTTCCTTTAGACTGAATCGCCTAATCCTTGACATCAACACCAAGTCAATTTAACCCCTAAACTAAACGTGACACTAAGCCAAGCCCTTCCATAAGATCACAGCATCCTGCATAGCCTCATAGTCTCTAACCCTACTTTTGCCAAGTACAAATGACTCCTGAGCCTCCAGAATCACCAGGCTCTTTAGAACCACTTGTTACCCCAAAAGGTGGAATGGGCCACTTGTTACCCCAAAAGGTGGAATGGGCCCTGGGAAAGGACGTCTACACCCAACTTGTATTGGGAGACAAATCAGCTTTACTTTGCACTTACAACACTGCGATACATCTTACTATTTAGACAGCGAAGAGTTAAATGTTTCATGAGGAAGTTTTTCTACAAGTGGTTTATGAAAGATGGGAGGTGTGAAGTCCTCCTTTGAGTACTTCCTTCTCACAAAAATAATCACTTGACTGTTATTATACAATTCCGTCCTGTCATTCCGTGAAAATGTAAAATTAAGAATTAAAATGAATAAATAAGGAACACCAGCATGATCTGCATGACACATTTCTAAAAATATGTAGACAAATATATCTATCAAAATATTAGTAAGCACATATTCACACATGTAACACAAAGCAAATATAAACATACAGCTGACGTGGTAAACTGAAATATAAAAGGCTTAATTTACTCATCTTTATTTGCCTTACAGTGTTTATCAGCAGTAAAAACTAAAACAATATTGAAAACAGGAAAATTAAGATTGTTAACAGTAAACACAAGCATCACTGCTTAGTTAATTAAGCCTTTAATCTACAAAATGTACAAAACAAAATCCTCAGGCACAGAATCATGTGTAGGCCAAAAGACGAAGCATTTTCAGTTTATGGACAACACTGAAATAAGTGGGTGGGGGAGCAATGCTAATTATGAAAAGCAACTCTCAAAGGCTATAGTAAATAAAGAGGGAGAGTAGGCTGACACAAGATCCCCATTTAATCCAGTTATGTGTTCATTAAAACATATTAAATGTAAGTTCGCCTTTAACGCGGTTTTATAAAAATAACCCTAATGACTAGTACACACGATGAGAAAAAGCAGACGAAAAATACCGCTTTGGGAGCAATCGCCTGGTGTTCTGATCATTAGTACACAGTAGGGGTCAACCGATTATCAGAGCGGCAGATTATTGGGGGCCGATGTTCACATTTTTCAAATAATCGGTATCGATCAGAAACTTACAGATATTGGTCAGACCTCCTCCCCCTATTCCCGTGCAGCGCTAGCTTCAGTCTCGGGAAATCTCTGTCAGCAACGCGGCGGGCAGGAGATTGATTAAATCATATCTCACTGCCCGCCTCGCATCACTGCTGTTCTGCCCCTACAGCAGGGCCATGAAGGCTGCTCTTGACAGAGCTGCAGCCGTGGGCAAATAGATATAGTTACAACATCTCTGACCACCCGCACGTGGAAGTATACCCACTCTGACGCCGCTGGGGAGAGGCTGCCAGAAGTAGTGACATGCTGCATGTGGGCGGCGGGAGACAGCGGCAAGCGACACGCTGCGGCGGGAGACAGCGGCAAGCGACACGCTGCGGCGGGAGACAGCGGCAAGCGACACGCTGCGGCGGGAGACAGCGGCAAGCGACACGCTGCGGCGGGAGACAGCGGCAAGCGACACGCTGCGGCGGGAGACAGCGGCAAGCGACACGCTGCGGCGGGAGACAGCGGCAAGCGACACGCTGCGGCGGGAGACAGCGGCAAGCGACACGCTGCGGCGGGAGACAGCGGCAAGCGACACGCTGCGGCGGGAGACACGGCAAGCGACACGCTGCGGCGGGAGACAACGGCAAGCGACACGCTGCGGCGGGAGACAACGGCAAGCGACACGCTGCGGCGGGAGACAACGGCAAGCGACACGCTGCGGCGGGAGACAGCGGCAAGCGACACGCTGCGGCGGGAGACAGCGGCAAGCGACACGCTGCGGCGGGAGACAGCGGCAAGCTACACGCTGCATCTGGGCGGCAGGTGACAGCGCCAAGTGACACGCTGCATCTGGGCGGCAGGAGACAGCGGCAAGTGACACGCTGCATCTGGGCGGCAGGAGACAGCGGCAAGTGACACGCTGCATCTGGGCGGCAGGAGACAGCGGCAAGTGACACGCTGCATCTGGGCGGCAGGAGACAGCGGCAAGTGACACGCTGCATCTGGGCGGCAGGAGACAGCGGCAAGTGACACGCTGCATCTGGGCGGCAGGAGACAGCGGCAAGTGACACGCTGCATCTGGGCGGCAGGAGACAGCGGCAAGTGACACGCTGCATCTGGGCGGCAGGAGACAGCGGCAAGTGACACGCTGCATCTGGGCGGCAGGAGACAGCGGCAAGTGACACGCTGCATCTGGGCGGCAGGAGACAGCGGCAAGTGACACGCTGCATCTGGGCGGCAGGAGACAGCGGCAAGTGACACGCTGCATCTGGGCGGCAGGAGACAGCGGCAAGTGACACGCTGCATCTGGGCGGCAGGAGACAGTGGCAAGTGACACGCTGCATCTGGGCGGCAGGTGACAGCGCCAAGTGACAAGCTGCATCTGGGCGGCAGGAGACAGCGGCAAGTGACACGCTACATCTGGGCGGCAGGAGACAGCGGCAAGTGACACGCTGCATCTAGGCGGCAGGTGACAGCGCCAAGTGACACGCTACATCTGGGCGGCAGGTGACAGCGCCAAGTGGCACGCTGCATCTGGGCGGCAGGTGAGTGGCAAGCGACACGCTGCATCTGGGTGGTAGATTTTACAGAATATCAGCACCTGATATCAGACTGAAAGGCGGCCGAAAAATCGGTATCAATACTGGCCCTGAAAAAACTATATCGGTCGACCCCTAGTACACAGCTTTTCGAGAGCCAATCACATTTCATGCGAAAAAATCCGAAGGGATAAGCACGAAAATTTTTCTTGTACAATATTGGAAAAGGATTTTTGTGTAATTAGTATAGTATTTGTATGAAAAAAAATCATGTGACCAAGACCACACATGTTCGAAAATGAGAGAATACATTACAATACAACATATTACATCACTATCAAAGTTGTATTCTGTTGTACGAGAATTTTCATAACTTTAGTATTCTATTGGTTTTATATTTGAGACTAGCTTGCAAAAAAAAAAAAAAACAACACTGATCAACATTTGTCCAATATTCTTATCGTGTGTACTAGGCATTAGAGCTGCACGATTCTGGCTAAAATGAGAATATTGATTTTTTTGCTTAGGAGATAGAACACAATTCTCTCACGATTCTCACGGCGTAACATCATCTTTCACATTAAAACAAAAAAAATTGGGCTAACTTTACGGTTTCATTTTTTTTTTTTTTTTATTCATTGAAGTGTATTTTTTCCCAAAAGATTGCATTTGAAAGACTGCTGGGCAAATACAGTGTGACATAAAATATTGCAGCAATTGCCATTTTATTCCCTAGGGTCTCTGCTAAAATATATATATAATGTTTGGGGGTTCCAAGTAATTTTCTAGCAAAAAATATTGATTTTTTTTTTAACTTAACCACTTCCCTACCCGGCTATTGTCAAATGACGTCCACAGATGGGATCTTCCATCCTGGGTGGACGTTATATGACGGCCTGGGCTTCCCGGCCGCCTAGGGGGGCGCGCGCCCGCCGCGTTGCTCGGGACCCAGTGCGTGTGCCCAGTGGCCGCGATGTCCGCCGGGCACCCGCGATTGCCCGTTAACCGGGCCAGACCGTGGATCTGTGTGTGTAAACACATAGATCTACGTCCTGTCACTTGAGAGGAGACCGATCTATGTTCCCAGTACAGAGGAACACTGATCGGTCTCCTCCCCTTGTACGTCCCCTCCCCCTACAGTTAGAATCATTCCCTAGGAAGCATATTTAACCCCTTGTGGTTAACCCCTTCACTGCCTGTCACATTTACACAGTAATCAATGCAATTTTATAGCTTTGATCGCTGTATAAATGTGAATGGTCCCAAAAATGTGTCAAAAGTGTCCGATGTGTCTGCAATGTCACAGTCACGAAAAAAAATCGCGATCGCCGCTATTACTAGTAAAAAAAATAATATATATATATATTTTTTTTAAATGCCATAAATCTATCCCGTATTTTGTAGACGCTATAACTTTTGCGCAAACCAATCAATATACGCTTATTGCGATTTTTTTTTTACCAAAAATATGTAGAAGAAAACGTATCGGCCGAAACTGAGGAAAAAATTTGTTTTTTTTTAAAAAAAAATTGGGATATTTATTATAGCAAAAAGTAAAAAATATTGTGTTTTTTTCAAAATTGTCGCTCTTCTTTTGTTTATAGCGCAAAAAATAAAAACCGCAGAGGTGATCAAATACCACCAAAAGAAAGCTCTATTTGTGGGGAAAAAAGGACGTCAATTTTTTTTGGGTACAACGTCGCACGACCGCGCAATTGTCGTTTAAGTGTAGAGCGCTGTGTTCCGGTGGAAAGACAAGGAATTCCTTGTCCTGCTCCCGGAACAAAATCAAGTCAGTTTGAGTGCTGTTCATCCTTTTCCAGGAAGCTTTGCATTCTCTAAAGGAGTACAAGACTTCCTCTGATTGGCTTGGGGGGAGACCGTGACGTCGTTTGGCCACCTCTGCACCTCAGCCAATTAGCGAAAGCTTTGTATTCATTTATAAAATACAAAAGTTTTCTGGGAGTGGAAGGGCTTTTTTGGGCTGTCCCACAATTCTGTTTGCCAGGGTAACAATCATATAAAAAGTATAACCCTGGGTCTATGATGTTCTGTACTGTACGATTAATAAAAGCAAATGGTCAGGACCTTGCAGAGTATCCGGCGGGTGTGTCTAGAATAAAAACCTGGCTGAATAGATTTACACAGTTTTTGGCAAATAAGAATTCCCAAATCAAATCTATATTAAGCTTACTGTCCAGCCTTACATTTTCAAGCAGTTCACTTATAGGAGAACTACCCACTTCCATGTGAGATCTTCAGAGTACCTATTTGTCTTCAGGTCCATTTACTTGATTGGAAAGCCTGCTTGCAGCCAGACCTGTTTATATTCCAAACAAAATTGTACAGTACATTCTAACTCAGTTTACAGAATAAAGAGATTTGGATGCTTTGGACAGCTTATTTTGTTTTACCTAGCATCAGTAAAGAAAATTGTGTGTTGTGTAACTACATAAAAATTTCTTCTACACAAGGGCTCATGACATTTCTTCTCCCACCTAAAACGCATGAGGATGCAACCACGGACTACAGAAAAGAAAATCGCTTGATTCCCCCATCAACACAGTCAGTGTTGGAGGAATCTCTCCCAAGGAACCATTTGTGTACTCCTGGCAGAGGGAGCCATCCCCGCCGGGGGAACACAGCGATTACTGCTAGTGGCTACAACAGACGCTAGCAATAATTACATGTAAGATTCATGTATTATTCAACTTCGGTACAATAAACCTGCCCATACATGGTTGGAATCTCAGCCAGTTCAGTAGAGATCGGCCAAGATTCAAACTGTCTATGCCTGGCTTAAGTTTTCCATAAAGCCCTTTAACACTAAAAGGTGCCCCTCTTCCCCATTTAAAAAGTTGGTAAGTAACATCAAAAGTAGCCAATACACCCACACCATCTCACAAGCAGATATTTAAGACACAGTCTTTCAACATGGAACCGCAGGGTTGCGTAAGAAGATGATTTATATATCTGCTTAATGGTGGCTTCACTGTTCCCCATATACATTAATGGCTGCTTTCACACTGTGGCGCTTTACCGTCGTTTTTGTGGAGGTTTTTGGCCGCTATCGGGGCGCCTTTAACCCCCGCTAGCAGCCGAAAAAGGGTTAAAACGACCCGCAAAGCACCGCTGCAGTGTCGCTTTACCGGCGGTGCTGCCCATTCATTTCGATGGGCAGGGGAGCTATAGGAGCGATGTATACACCGCTCCAAAGATGCTGCTTGCAGGAGTTTTTTTTTTAAGGTCCCGCCAGCGCATCGCCTCAGTGTGAAAGCACTCGGGCTTTCACACTGAGACTGCAAGGGAGCCTTTTTAGGGACTATTTTTAGCCCAAAAGAGCCTGAAAAACACCTCAATGTGAAATTGCATAATTCACCGGAAAACATTGCAGCGATCTTTCCCCGGACATGGGAGCAGATACCTGGATTTGACAATTATCCACTCCCCAAATGTGGCACTAGAGGGGGGAGGAATCCGATCCACGGAAGTTCCACTCCACTTTAATTTCTGAGAATTATAGGCGAGCCAGAAAGAACTGGGAGTTTGAATAGGTCAGCCTCTTGTTTTCTTATCTGAACATGAGAAAAGCTAGACTGGAAAGGAGTTAACCACTTGCCTCCCAAGCCAATTCTGATGCTTCTCTCCTACATGTAAAAATATATTTTTTGCTAGAAAATTACTCAGAACCCCCAAACATTACAGGGAATAAAATGGTGGTCGTTGCAACTTTTTAAGTCACGCTGCATTTGCGCAGCAATTTTTCAAACATGTTTTTTTTTTTTAAATAAATGTTACAATAAAACTGTTTCATTAAAACAAAAAACACTAAAGTTAGCCCGATTTTTGTGTATAATGTGAAACATGATGTTACACAGAGTAAATAGATACACAACATGTCACGCTTTAAAATTGAGCACGCTCGTGGAATGGCGCCAAACTTCAGTACTTACAAATCTCAATAGGCAACGCTTAAAAAATGTTTACAGGTTACATGTTTAGAATGGAGAAGGTCTTGGATAGAATTATTGCTCTCGCTCTAACGTTCACGGTGATACCTCACGTGTGGTATAAATGCCATTTACATATGCGAACGTGTCATACATATGCGTTCGCTTGTGCGAGCACGCAGGGATGGGGGCGGCTTTAAAGAAAAAATGTATTGTTTATTTTACATTTTATTTTTATATTTTGACACTTTCCCTTTACTTTTTTTTTTTTATCACTTTTATTCCTATTACAAGGCATGTAAACATGCCTTGTAATAGGAATAGGGCATGACAGGTTCTCTTTACAGCGAGATCTGGGGGTTACCCAAGATATCGCCTCTAGGCTGGAAAGCCTGAGATCAAAAAAGAAAAAACGCTATCTCAACTTCCCAGCCAAAGATACGGCAGTGTTAACATCTGCCGAGGCCGGAAGTGACGTCATAATGTTGTGCCCGGCCTCCGAAGGTCATAGAGATGACCGGGGACCATCTGGTGCTCCGTCAGCTCTATGGTTCATTCTCTGGCTCACCGATCGCATGGGCAAGCCGGTAGAAGCACCTGAGGGTGTATCACCCAAGACTAGTCACTTTACTGGGTAAATGTACGGGTTTACAACCAACGTTAAAAAAACAAACAAAAAAAAAATGCTTTTTGTGTGAAAGGCATGTAATGTAATGAGAGAGATCAGCACTAAGTACTGATGCAAAGAAAGGTTTTTTGCCATTCTGTCAGATATTTCAATGGTACACAATTGTGTTTTATACTTTATCATATTTATTATTATATCTATGTACCATGAGCAGTAAAACAATTATGCTGGGGTTCTCTCGAAATCTACATTTTTTACAAGGTTCCTCCAAGTTGAGCAGGGCTGGTCTAGGGAAAGCAGACAGAAAGCAGAAGTTCAAAGAGCAAATACTGAATTAGAAAAATTTAGCTTCCAGCAAGCAATTGCACAAATAGATTGGCACCATAAAACAATCATGTGACCGTGCAAATTCCTGTTTCTATAAACATACCAGTTCCTCCAAGAATGTAATAACTTCCCCAGTTTTTGAGTTTCATAATTAGCAGCTAACATGAGAGTAATACAGTACCTTGCAAAAGTATTCACCCCCCTTGCCTTTTTACCTATTTTGTTACATTACAGCCTTTAGTTCAATGTTTTTTTAATCTGAATTATATGTGATGGATCAGAACACAATAGTGTAATGCCGCGTACACACGATCGGAAATTCGGCCAGCAAAAAACCGATGAGAGATTTTGGTCGGAAAATGCGACCGTGTGTATGCTCCATCAGACTTCCAGCCAGCAAAAGATTGAGAGCATGTTCTCAATTTTTCAGTCGGAAAAAGTTCCGATCGGAAATTCCGATCGTCTGTAGCAATTCTGACGCGCAAAATTCCTACGCATGCTCGGAAACAATTTGACGCATGCTCGGAAGCATTGAACTTCCTTTTCTCGGCTCGTCGTAGTGTTGTACGTCACCGCGTTCTTGACGGTCGAAAGTTCAGCGAAATTTTGAGTGACCGTGTGTATGCAAGGCAAGCTTGAGCGGAATTCCGTCGGAAAAACCATCCAAGATTTTTCTGACGGAAAATTTGCTCGTGTGTACGCGGCATAAGTCGGTGAAGTAAAATTAAAAAAATATATACATAAAACTATTTTTCAGAAATAAAAAACGGATTATTGGCATGTGCGTATTTATTCACCCCCTTTGTTATGAAGCCCATAGAAAGCTCTGGTGCAACCAATTACCTTCAAAAGTCACATAATTAGTGAAATGATGTCCACCTGTGTGCAATCTGAGTGTCACATGATCTGTCATTACATATACACACCTTTTTGAAAGGCCCCAGAGGCTGCAACACCTAAGCAAGAGGCACCACTAACCAAACACTGCCATGAAGACCAAGGAACTCTCCAAACAAGTAAGGGACAATGTTGTTGAGAAGTACAAGTCAGGGTTAGGTTATAAAAAAAATATCCAAATCTTTGATGATCCCTAGGAGCACCATTAAATCTATCATAACCTGATGGAAAGAACATGGCACAACAGTAAACCTGCCAAGAGACCAAAACTCACGGACCGGGCAAGGAGGGCATTAATCAGAGAGGCAGCACAGAGACCTAAGGTAACCCTGGAGGAGCTGCAAGTTCCACAGCAGAGACTGGAGTATCTGTACATAGGATGACAATAAGCCATACGCTCCATAGAGTTGGGCTTTATGGCAGAGTGGCCAGAAGAAAGTCATTACTTTCAGCAAATAACAAAATGGCACGTTTTGAGTTTGCGAAAAGGCATGTGTTAGACTCCCAAAATGTATGGAGGAAGGTGCTCTGGTCTGATGAGAGTAAAATTGAACTTTTTGGCCATCAAAGAAAACGCTACGTCTGGCACAAACCCAACACATCACATCACCCAAAGAACACCATCCCCACAGTGGAACATGGCGGTGGCAGCATCATGCTGTGGGGATGTTTTTCAGCAGTCGGGACTGGGAAACTGGTCAGAGTTGAGGGAAAGATGGATGGTGCTAAATACAGGGATATTCTTGAGCAAAACCTGTACCACTCTGTGTGTGATTTGAGGCTAGGACGGAGGTTCACCTTCCAGCAGGACAATGACCCCAAACACACTGCTAAAGCAACACTTGAGTGGTTTAAGGGGAAACATGTAAACGTGTTGGAATGGCCTAGTCAAAGCCCCGACCTCAATCCAATAGAAAATCTGTGGTCAGACTTAAAGATTGCTGTTCACAAGCGCAAATCATCCAACTTGAAGGAGCTAGAGCAGTTTTGCCAGGAGGAATGGGCAAAAATCCCAGTGGTAAGATGTGGCAAGCTCACAGAGACTTATCCAAAGCGACTTGGAGCTGTGATAGCGGAATAACCCCTCAAGAAGTGGTGGGACTTTAAAAGGCAACAGAGTAATAAAAACGATTTTATTGATATAAATATACATTAGAAAAAATCTACTGCAATCACATTGAACAATGAACAATAAAATAAGGAATATACTGATGTGGGAACCGAATGTGTATTCGTGTAACGAAATATGAAATAACGTAATTAGAAATCAAATGCATTGTACATATTGCCTGCATCTAAAATCATATACGCCTGTTTCCTTATCTGGATTCTTGTGGCGTCTTGTGCGTACCTACCCCCGAGATTCACTCTGACAGTGAGCCTTCTTTCGTGAATATACTTGGGTATGTGCAATTTTTTTTTTTTTTTTTTTTTATGTCAAACTGTACAGAATGATTTTAGATGCAGGCAATATGTACAATGCATTTGATTTCTAATAACGTTATTTCATATTTCGTTATGTAGTGTAAAATCCTCCTACAATTTGCCCTTGACGAAGGGACTCTGAGCAGTCCCGAAACGCGTAGGCTCAGGTGGAAGACTACACGAATACACATTCGGTTCCCACATCACTATATTCCTTATTTTATTGTTCATTGTTTATTCAATGTGATTGCAGTAGATTTTTTCTAATGTATATTTATGTATATTTGTAACAATAAAATCGTTTTTATTACTCTGTTGCCTTTAAAGTCCCACCACTTCTTGAGGGGTTATTCCTTTTTCTCCTTACGTCAGGGATGGCGGCAACCCTTGTGACATAACTGGATGGTACCCCCTTCTTGGAGCTATGATAGCCGCAAAAAGGTGGCTCTACAAAGTATTGACTTTAGGAGGGTGAATAGTTATGCACATTGACTTTTTCTATTATTTTGTCCTATTTGTTGTTTGCTTCACAATAGTAATAAAAAAACAAACAAAAAAAAACATCTTCAAAGTTGTGGGCATGTTCTGTAAATTAAATAATGCAAATCAAACAATCCATGTTAATTCCAGGTTGTGAGGCAACAAAACACAAAAAATGCCAAGGGGGGTGAATACTTTTGCAAGGCACTGTATTTAGTTTGTGAGTGGGTGTATAAACCCACCCAAAAGGACACAAACACTAAGAGGACAGCCTGCACACATAACCCATACAGTACTGGATGTTGGATATTGGGAGATTGTGAACTACAGAATAATATTTTAGGACATAAAAATAAAGCTTAGGCCAACAGTAAAAGTATAACAATGATTTGTTTCCAGAACTGAAAAGAAATGGCGTGCCTTTTGTATGGCAAAGCTGTATGACTCTGCATATAACCAAACAATTTCTAACCGGTTTCAAAACGTTCTTGTAACAGACGGCTTCTGACTGTGGTTACATTCACTTCCTTTTTGTATTTTCTGCTCTTCTACACAAGCTTCCTATTTTACTGAACAAAACTCACTTCAACGTATTCCATATGCATTGTTCCTCCTTCTGCTCAGAAATAGCCATTTCAGATAATACAAGACGGTCATTATAATTAATATCTTCTGAGTAATGTGCATACCATTGCTTAAAGAAATTGTAAAGGAAATGCAAAAAAACAAAATCCAAAAAAACAGACATGTTATACTTATCTGCTCTGTGCAATGCAACGGCAGAGTGGCCCTGAACCTCCTCTTCTTGGGTTCCTCACCGGTGCTCCTGCCCTTCTCAGCATGCGAACACTTCCCTATCATGACATACCTGCGGACTTCATACCGAGCCATCTGCATCCATAGACACAGACAGCACAGCTCAGCAACACCCATAATCACAAGACTTGACTGCCAATGGCTGCCTCAGCAAAGCCTATGAGCGGGGAAAGAGGACAGAGCCGCTGCATACGGTTACACAACGCTGGATCAAGTGAGGATGAGGGGGCGATACTGATACCCATTAGGGAATGCATTAGCCCTGGTTCACACTTATAGTTGTCCATGCAATTCGCTGCGGGTGTCAAAGTTATCTTAACACCCCGAAACAGATTGCAAAACACATTGATTGTCAGAGTCGCATCGCATGGGTGTGAACACCTTTCGTAACATGTTGCACCCACATTCAGGGTGTAACATGTTACGAACTAACCAGCCCATACACCTCTCCGATCTCTGCTGTGACAGCTAGCAGAGTTCTTCTCTCCCCCGTTAGCTGACACAATTTTAAGAAAAACGTGGGCGAGTGTGGTTGGGCCTGCCACGCCGCATTACTGATTGACAGGACCCTGTACATGGAACACTGCAAGGTCCGGCAGCCTTTGCGTCAGTCGGTTCATAGTGGTGCTGTGGAGCACTGTGGTAGTTCATTCATGCTTCCTGTCAAATTGTATCTGCTTACCTGTACGGGCAAACAGATACACTGGCAAATCTGCTGGATACCTGCATAGCACCAGCAATCTTGCTGATCGCTGGTGCCATGCTTTAGAGGCGGCAAAATAAAAAGGAATGCACTTTTTTTTACAAAAACTGAACTTAATCTTTAACCACTTCCATACCGCGCAAATTCCAGCACTCTTCTCCTACATGTAAACATTTTTTTGCTAGAAAATTACTCAGAACCCCCAAACATTATATATATTTTTCTAGCAGACAGGCTATGGAATAAAATGGCGGTCATTCCAACTTTTTATGTCACACGGTATTTGTACAGTAATTTTTCAAACGCAATTTTTTTGGGAACATTTTTTTTTTTCATGAATAAAAAAATAAAACTAAACAGTAAAGTTAGCCCAATTTTTTTGTATAATGTGATAGATGCTGTTACGCCGAGTAAATAGATACCTCACATGTCACGCTTTAGAACTGCACACACTCGTGGTATGGTGCCAAACTTCGATACTTAAAAATCTCCCTAGGCAACGATTTCAATTGTAAAAAAAAAATTTTTACAGGTTACATGTTTAGAGTTACAGAGGAGGTCTTGGACTAGAATTATTGCTCTCACTCTAACGTTCACAGTGATACCTCACATATGTGGTTTAAACGTCGTTTACAAATGCCGGCGCGACATATGCTTTATTTGTGTTCTTGAGCTTGCGAGAACGGAGGCGATTTAATTTTATTTTTTTTATACACTTTCCTTTTAAAAAAAAAATTTTTTTGATCACTTTTATACCCATTACAAGGAATGTAAACATACCTTGCAATGAGAATAGTGCATAATTGGTCCTCTTTATGGAGAGATATGGGGTCTATAAGACCCCACATCTCTCTTCCAGGCTGGAAAGCATCAGATCAAAAAAAAAAAAAAAAAAATTTACTTTCTGATGCTTTCTAGCTGAGATCTCGGCTTTGTTTACTTCCGGCGGCCCGAACGTAACGTCGCGCCCGGGCTCCTGAACTGCCACTATGATCATTCCTCCTGCACCACTGTGGCTCATATTCCTGGGGTCAGCAATGGATATGCTGATTCTCCTGTCATGGGTGATCTGCTCAGGGTCCGCTCACTGAGCCTGTCAGTAACATCCTCTTTAAAAGCCTTTCAGATGCTGGGAGTGCAGGTCTTACATGCCAGTAAAATCTATAACATTTTATGGCAGTACCTAACTACAGGTGGAACACAGTGGCGGAACTACCAGGGTCACAAAGGTTGCACTTGCGACTGGACTCTTGTTTTCTGCCACAGTGGGGGTGCCCAAGATGGCAGGAAGGGGGCCGCTGTGGGGCCATAATAAAGGGCCTTGGGACCAGAGGTCGGTGGCTTCATAGTTTCTTGCACCGGGGCCCTGAAGGTTGTAGTTACGCCTCTGCCCCAGACATTATTAATATTTTTTAGCAGAGACCCTAGGGAATAAAATGGCGATTGTTACAATATTTTATGTCACACTATATTTGCGCAGCGGTCTTTCAAACACAATTTTTTTAGGAAAAAACTACACTTCACTCAATTAAAAAAATAAAAAAATAAAAAACACAACAATGAAAAACAGTAAAGTTAGACAATTTTTTTTTTGTAGGATATAAAAGATGTTACGCAGCGAGAATCGTGATCTTTATTCTAAGCAAAAAAATTGTGGTTCTTATTTTAGTCAGAATCGTGCAGCTTAACCTACATACTATGTGTGCTTATAGCAGTGAATTTCTGCTAGTGGAGTCTGCCTGTGTGAAAGAGCCCCAAGACACTTATGACAAATAAAAGTAATATCTAGACTGATATCCGCAGCTTGGCACACTTTTCACATTATCCTACACAGGTTTGTTTTCCGGTCTAAACTCCCTTTGACAACCTTTCACCTCACAGCCCCTTCAAAGACACAAAAGAAAAATCCCACATTTGTTTCTACTTGGGGTTCAACTTTTGTGAAAATTAACATTTCCCACCCAATACAATATTGAAACATTGTGGTCAAAATAGAACTTCCGTGCTTAGATCATATATTAATATATTAAGACCTGGTTTGACCACAATGTTTCAATACTATATATATTTTTATGTACCAATTTATTCATGTACTTTTAACCACTTCCCATCCTTTGGATGTACACCCAGGTTTCAGTGGTTACACCGGGCTCATGGCTGCAGTCATGATCCCAGTATCGTTTATTTCCAGTTGGTGATGCTGAAAAAGATAAGAGATCCAAGTGACTATTGAGCCGCTGGATCGCCCTAACATGTGGCCCCTCACTCCTGCCGCTTTCCGTTCCAGTGGAACTCAAGAGCCCGGGACTGAAGCCGTAGGTTCCACTGGCTGACCATAGAGACGAGTGTTTCACATTAGGAATGGTGTACCTTTCATCATAGGCCTTGTTGACTCCTCTCAAAAAATTAAGCGTTTATGGTTTTGGCCAAACAGCTCAATTTTGGTCTCATGACTCCAAATGACTTTGTGCCAGAAGGTTTGAGGCTTGTCTCTGTGCTGTTTGGCGTATTGTAAGGGGGATAATTTGTGGCATTTGCGTAGTAATGGCTTTCTTCTGGTGACTCAACCATACAGCCCATCTTTCTTCAAGTGCTTCCTTATTGTGGATCTGGAAACAGCCACACCACGTTTTCCGAAAGTCCTGTATTTCACCTGAAATTATTTGTGGGTTTTTCTTTGTATCCTGAACAATTTTCCTGGCAGTTGTGGCTGAAATTTTAGTTGGTCTACCTGACCGTGGTTTGGTTTCAACGGAACCCCTCATTTTCCACTTCTTGGTTAGAGTTTGAACACTGCTGATTGGCATTCTCAATTCCTTGGATATCTTTTTATATCCCTTTCCTGTTTTGTACAGTTCAACCCGCAGATCCTTTGAAACGTCAGTGCAGCACTGGATAAAAAGATGCAAGGGTCTGTCAAGAGTCCAGAAACTCATTGACATTTAATAGCCATTCAAACCCCTTTGTGTCAACTTGTGTGCATGTTATCAGGCCAAAATCACCAGGGTATGTAAACTTTTGATCAGGGTCATTTGGGTAGTTTCTGTTGTCATTATGATTTAAAAAGAGTAGATAATAGATGAGAAAGAACAGATAATAAATGGCTTCAGCCAAACACTAACCATGAGTGAAAAAAGTTTGTGTTATCATTCATAGTCTCAGAAAAATGGCCAAGAAATCATAAATTCTGCCAGGGTATGTAAACTTATGAGCACAACTGTATGTGTGTGTACATTAGATATATATCTATCTAGAGATATCTCTCTCTCTATATATATATATATATATATATATATATATATATATATATATATATATATATATATATATACACACACACACACACACACACACACACACATCTATATCTATATATATATCTATATATAGATATAGAGAGAGAGATAGATATCGTCATTGGGGGTTCCAAGTAATTTTCTAGCAAAAAAAAGCTGATATTTACATGTATGTGAGAAGTGTCAGAATTGGCTTTGGCAGCTAGTGGTTAAACAAATAACCTCCTACGATCTTCTGAAGTAGACGCAATGGTCTAAGAAATGTGTAGACTTTAACCACTTGCCGACCAGCCGCCATTAGACTGCGACAGGTTGGATCTATTGCATGAATTGGCGTAGCTGTACGCCGGTTCGTGCAATAGATACAGTGGGCGCACGTGCCTGCAGAGCCGATGCGCGTGACTGGCGGCCGCAATGTCCGCAGGCCACCTACGATCACTCCCAAGAGAGCTAGAATGGTGATCTGTCAATATAAACAAACAGATCCCCGTTCTGACAGGGGAGTAGAGAGAGATCGTTCCTAGTGATCAGGAACAGCGATCTCTCTCCTCCTCCAGTCAGTACACACCCCCCCTCAGTTAGAAACACCTTCCAGGGGACACATTTAGCCCCTTGATCACCACTAGGTGTTAACGCTTTCTCTGCCAATGTCATTTATACAGTAATCAGCACATTTTTATAGCACCGATTGCTGTATAAATGTCACTGGTCTCAAAAAAGCGTCAAAAGTGTCCGATCTGTCCGCCACAATGTCGCAGTTCTGCTAAAAATCACTGATCACCGCCATTACTAGTAAAAAAAAAAAAAAAAATGCCATAAAGCTATCCCCTATTTTGTAGACGCTATAACTTTTGCGCAAACCAATCATTATACGCTTATTGCGGTTTTTTTTTCAAATATGTAGAAAAATATATATTGGCCTAAGCAGAGGAAGAAATTTGTTTTTTTTATATTTTTGGGGGGATATTTATTATAGCAAAAAAGTAACAAATATTGCTTTTTTTTTTTTCAAAATTGTCGCCCTTTTTTTTTAGCGCAAAAAATAAAAACCGTAGAGGTGATCAAATACTACCAAAAGAAAGCTGTATTTGTGGGGAAAAAAAAAAAAAAAACAAAAAAACAAATTTTGTTGGGGTACAACGTCGCAGGACCGCGCAATTGTCAGTTAAAGAGACAGTGCCATATCGCAAAAAATGGCCTGGTCATTAGGGAGTAAATCCTTCCGCTTCTTAAGTGGTTAAAGTATAGGCGATACATCCTGTTTATCACTCCTTATCTGGAGTGATAATTTGGGCAATCCTACTTAAAAGCGGAAGACCCGCAAAAATTTTTTTTTTAAAGTCAGCAGCTACAAATACTGCAGCTGCTGACTTTTAAAATATGGACACTTAGCAGACAGCGCGGGTGGGGGGGGGGGGGCGGGAAGAGGCGTGGGAGTCTATGCCCGGAAGTGGGTGCAAATACCTGTCTTAGACAAGTATCTGCCCCCCCCCCCCCCCAAAAGGTGCCAAATGTGACTTCGGGGGGGGGGGGGGGGTTCCGAAAAAGCGGAGGTTCAATTTTTGTGTGAACCTCCGCACTGGAATATGGCTTCCCCAAACATGATTTTGCAACTGAAAAACCCTATAAAAAACAGATTGAGCCCCCTCTTTACACTAGTGAGATTTCTCCTGTCGTGCTGGCATGCCTGCGTGCCATGGTGCCTGTTCACATCAATGCAGCATGGTGCAGTGATTTTTTTTGAAAAGGTACAGGTGCTTCTTATGATGCAGCATATTGCATTTTTGGCGTCACGGACCTTAAAGGGAGTACGTGAAAAGAACATGTAAAATTCACATACATGCATTTTTAGTGCCTTTTTGGCAGAGCTTTGTGTATAAAATCCAGTCTTCTACAAAAAAAAAAAAAAAATGCATCAAAAACATTGTTAAAATGCGCTACAAAAACACACGGAAAACTGCACGAGTATACAGCAACACTAGTGTGAACGCAGGCTAAGGGTATAGGCAAGGAGGTGGAGATTGAGTAATACTATAATCAGCTTGTTAATCATTTTAAAGTAATGTAATAAATTTATGAAAATATTTTACGCACAATGAGTAGAATTCCATAACTTAAAATGGTCCCTCTAAAGTACCAAATTTTGCATGTATATTAAAAAGTAGTATTACTTAAATAGAGGTAACTGTAAGGATGGAGCTGTTAGCAACAACGGTCTCCTTACAACGTGAGTGAACAGGATCCATATATCTGCCTGTCATCATGCAAGGAATTAAAAGCCACCACTACAGGTAAAAGGGGGGAAAAAACACCACTGTAAGTGCATACTATAAACTAGTGAAGACGATACACTAATCGTAAATATAAACTAGTCACTTGGTACCTTTTGCTGAATGTGCTGGTTATATTAAACAGGTCCTTGAATGTGGACATGACCCATTATACCTGGCTTTCATTGTCTTTTTCTGAAGTCTCCCTGATAAATCAATTATTTTCTTTCCCTTAACCACTTAAGGCCCAAGCCTCTTTTTTTAAATGTGTTGTTTACAAGTTAAAAACAGTTTTTTTGCTAGAATATTACTTAGAACCCCCAAACATTATACATTTTTTTTTTCTAACACCCTAGGGAATAAAATGGCGGTCGTCTCAATACTTTGTCACACCGTATTTGCGCAGTGGTCTTACAAGCGCACTTTTTTGGGGGAAAAATACACTTTTTGAATTAAAATCTAAGAAAACAGCAAAGTTAGCCCAATTTTTTTTTTATATTGTGAAAGATAATGTTACGCCGAGTAAATTGACACCCAACATGTCACGCTTCAAAATTGCGCCTGCTCGTGGAATGGCGACAAACTTTTACCCTTAAAAATCTCCATAGGCAACATTTAAAAAATTCTACGTGCTTAGAAAAAAGCATGATAGGACCTCTTAAATATTAGCTCTGGGGTCAAAAATCTCATATTTACACTAAAATGCAATAAAAAAAAAAATTATTTTAAAAAAAATGGCCCTTTAAGAGCTATGGGTGGAAGTGACGTTTTGACGTCACTTCAATCCTGCATTGTCATGGAGACGGGTGGGGGCCATCTTCCCCTCACTCGTCTCCGAGAGGACCGGATCGCCTCCGTCGCTGCCGACGGCTGCAGTAAGCAGCGGAGGGCACCGGAGCGGGGCAGAAGAGGGGGGGGGGCTCTCCTGCCGCCGATGAAAGTGATCCCATGGCGAATATGCCGCAGAGACCACTTTTATCTTGTAGCTGACCGCCGGCCGAACACAAGGATACTGGGGGTTATGGCAGCTAGCTGCTGCCATAACGATATCCGTCCTCAAAGTAAGGGCGTATATCGGTGTACGGCAAGTGGTTAAATTCTAATTTACATCTGCAAAGAGAATAAGGCCCCTTTCACACATACAGATCGTTTGTCCGTTTTTCATCCATGGATGAAAAACGGACATCAATGCATTCCAATGGAAAAACGGATGACAACAGATGATCATCTGTTTTCATCTGCTTCCGTCAAGATCCATTTTTTGGAACGGATGAAAGCAATATTTTTCATCCGTCAAAAAAATGGATTGGACCAAAAACAGGTGTAAACTGACAAATGGTCAGTTTTTAAACCCTTTTTGCATTGGTTGTTAGGGGTAACCAGTCACTGTAGGGAGGTTGTGGCAGAGAAAGGCAGGAGAGCAGTATAGGAGTATATACAGTGAACGGGCAGTCTGCATACAGGCTCCCTCACTTGCCGGTGTCTTGCCGAATAAGTTCCTTCGGCGGATAAGTTCCCCCCCTGTACTGCGCAGGCGCAGCCCCTGCGCAGTACCAACTAGTAACAGCCGCCGGAGATAGCCGAAGCTCAAAATCCACAATCAGCTGTACACGGCGCCTGCGCTCTGGGTCCAGGTTCCTTCCCTACCATCCAAGTGGACCTAGAGGGGGAATCTAAAAGAGCCGAGCGAAGCGAGGCCGTGCCCAAAGCGTGGCGAGCGAAGCGAGGCCGCGAGGGGCCCTCTTACAAGGGCCGTCTACAGCTGATTTGGACCTATTCCCCTTCGGCTATTTCCGCCGGATCCTACTGCGCAGGCGCAGCGCCTAGGCGCAGCGCAGCCCCTGCGCAGTAGAGGGGGTCCTTATCCGCCGAGTGGAACTTTCTCGGCAGAACACCGGCGCTGACTGTCATTGTCGGCTTTTAAATTTAATTGCTGGCTTTTTTTTCCTTAGGGGGCAATGTGTGCAAGGAGAGGGGGAGAAGAGTTGTACATATAGTGAGGGGGCAGTCTGTACAGACAGGCTGCAGATGCTGACTGTCATTGTCAGCTTTTAAATCTAATAGTCGGCTCTTTTTTTTCTATAAACAGTACAGAGTCACAGAGCTGTCAAAAAAAAAAAAAAAAAGGAAAGACATCATTTCTCAGCAGAGAGAGATAATGAAGAGAAAATGTATCTCTCGGTTCTTTGATCAAAGGAATGAACTTCGGTCTGTAAAGGTACTTTCACACTGGGGCAGCGGGTTCGTTAGCGGTAAAGCGCTGCTAGTTTCAGACGCTTTGGAAGCGCTGCCCATTCATTCCCAAAGATGCGGCTTGCAGGACTTTTTTCCTGTCCCGCAAGCGCACTGCCCCAGTTGGAAAGCATGAGAGGCAGTTTTCAGGCGCTATTTTTAGCGCTAAAACGCCTGAAAACTGCCTCAGCATGAAAGTACCCTAAATGAGGGCAGTTTAACCACTTAAAGACCAAACCTTTTTCTGACACTTGATGGTTACAAGTTAAAATCAGTATTTCTTGCTAGAAAATTACTTGGAACCCCAAAACATTATATATATATATATATATTTTTTTTTTTAGCAGAGACCCTAGAGAATAAAATGGCTGTTGCAATATTTTATGTCACATGATATTTGCTGTATTTTACTTTCAAACACAATTTTTGATAAAAAATACACTTCGAAAAAAAAAAAATGAAACAGTAAAGTTAGCTCAATTATTTTGTATAATGCGAAAGATGTTACTTCACGAGAATCGCGATCTTTATTCTAAGCAAAAAAATTGTGATTCTCATTTTGTGGTCAAGTGAATGTAAAGAACCGATGTAAAAACTGATGAAAAACGGATCAGTTTTTGCTTTGAAAAAACGTGACTGAACTAATAAAACAAACTGAAGGCATGTGTGAAAGGGGCTTAAGAGTTGGTATTTCAGGTCAGGCGATCCCACGATTTCTGTAATGAGCAACATTTAGGGGTCATTCGAATGATGTGTGATTGTGGGCGTTTTTCCACACATGGTAAATGCAAGTAACTACAACTTGTAAAACATGTGTTTTCAATGTGGTGCGATGTGGTTTTTCCACACATGGTAAATGCAAGTAACTGCAACTTGTAAAACATGTGTTTTCAATGTGGTGCGAAAAAATGTCACCATTTCTATGTGCTCTGTTCACACCACAACATTGGTGTGATGTGCAGTATGAAAAAATGCAGACATACAGCATTTTCCCACTGGATAGCATTGTGCTCCTCTACAGAGACATGAATGAAGCGTCACTACGTGATAGTTCAAAGGTAAACCGCGCAATGCTCTGAAAAAGCACTGCACTGCTCCCTTGCTGGACCTCACACAGACACTTGCCTGCAAAGTAAAATGCTGCATTTTACTGTACGAGCCAACATTATTATATATTGAGGTGTTACAAACTTGTAAAGATGATGTACACTGGAACTAGGGCTGCAACTAATGATTATATTCATAATTGATTAGTTGGCCGATCATCATTTTGATTAAATCAGATAAAAACTTCAAGTGTGGTGTATAATTTAGTTAATATGTAAAGTTTAAAAAAAAAAAACTCGATTCACGATTTGAATCGAGTTTTTTTTTTTTTGATGGACACCGCGCCGGTCCTGAGGAGCTGTGGGCAGAAGTTTTTAGGCGAGGCCGTGGCTTTGGTCTAGTCCGCGGCATCCGGCCTCTCAGACTAGGCCGAAACAAAATATCTAAGAACAGAAGAATATATATATATATATATAGTGGAGAGGCAACCCCGTGTCACGGTGCATATTAGCAGTATATGCCGGATTTTGGCAGGCATGCTAATTACAAGGCCTTATAGGCTGAAACGCGTCAACCGACTTCATCTGCGTTTGTCCACTGTGGCTTTTCAATACAATGAAGAAACTTAAAGAACAACCGGAGTGCGGATCATTTTTTCCACATGTTAATTACACACCTGTGGGCTGCCTTCAAACATAATCCTTCCAGGAAGAGAGCTCAGAGCTTCCACTTGGAGACAGCTCCACCCAAGGAGACAGGAAGTCCTTCTGAGGAGTCAGGAGGACTCTGCCCTACAGACACGAGTCTGTGTGCGAGTGTTGGGAAAAGTCCATGTTCTTTAGAGAGACTGCAGGTGGCAGTTTGAACCCTGGGTAAACTAGGAGAGAGCTTGTATATATTATGCGCACACAGTGTCTCACAAAAGTGAGTAACACCCCTCACATTTTTGTAAATATTTTATTATATCTTTTCATGTGACAACACTGAAGAAATGACACTTTGCTACAATGTAATGTAGTGAGTGTACAGCTTGTATAACAGTGTAAATTTGCTGTCCCCTCAAAATGACTCAACACACAGCCATTAATGTCTAAACCGCTGGCAACAAAAGTGAGTACAACCCTAAGTGAAAATGTCCAAATTGGGCCCAAAGTGTCAATATTTTGTGTGGCCACCATTTATTTTTCCAGCACTGCCTTAAACCTCTTGGGCATGGAGTTCCCCAGGTTGCCACTTGATGACATCATGGAGCTGGTGAATGTTAGAGCTCTTGCGGTCGTCCACCTTCCGTTTGAGGATGCCCCACAGATGCTAAATAGGGTTTAGGTCTGGAGACATGCTTGGGCACGCCATCACCTTTACCCTCAGCTTCTTTAGCAAGGCCGCGGTCGTTTTGGAGGTGTGTTTGGGGTCGTTACGTTGGAATACTGCCCTGTGGTCCAGTCTCCAAAGGGAGGGGATCATGCTCCGCTTCAGTATGTCATAGTACATGTTGGAATTCATGGTTCCCTCAATGAACTGTAGCTCCCATGTGCCGGCAGCACTCATGCAACCCCAGACCATGACACTCCCACCACAATGCTTGACTGTACGCAAGACACACTTGTCTTTGTACTCCTCATCTGGTTGGCGCCACACACGCTTGACACCATCTGAACCAAATAAGTTTATCTTGGTCTTATCAGATCACAGGACATGGTTCCGGTAATCCAGTAATCCTTAGTCTGCTTGTTTTCAGCAAACGGTTTGTGGGCTACTTGTGCATCATCTTTAGAAGAGGCTTCCTTCTGGAACGACAGCCATGCAGACCAATTTGATGCAGCGTGCGGCACATGGTCTGAGCACTGAAAGGCTGACACACCACACACACACACACACACACACACACACACACACACACACACACACACCACCCCTTTAACCACTGCAGCAAACCTGGCAGCACTCGTATGTCTATTTCCCAAAGACAACTTCTGGATATGACTGAGCACGTGCACTCAACTTCTTTGGTCGACCATGTAGCACTAACGAGTCACATGACACCGGGGATGGAAAATTGCTAATTGGGCTCAATTTGGACATTTTTACTTAGGGGTGTACTAACTTTTGTTGCCAGTGATTTAGACATTAATGGCTTTGTGTTGTTTTTTTGAGAAGACAGCAAATTTACACTGTTATACAAGCTGTACACTCACTACTTTACTTTGTAGCGAAGTGTAATTTCTTCAGTGTTGTCACATGAAAAGATAGAATAAAATGTTTACAAAAATGTCAGGGGTGTACTCACTTTTGGGACATACTGTACATGAATGGTGTACTGAGCTGTATGCTGCACTATATAAACAAATAATGCATTCTGTATGCAGGCCAACTAATCGATTATGAATTTTCATAATCGATTAGTTGTTTCAGCCCTAACTGAAACGTATACATACGATTGCCTAGGTAAACATATAGCTGCAATAGGAACCTGGACCATACGGGAACAGTGATCCCTTAGAGCAGTCACTGTAATATCAAAATCAGGTTGTCTACAAATACTGTAGTGTATAGGAAGAAGCTTTGAAAGAATGAAATAGGCAGAAACTAACCTTGGCTGGGAATTCTCCTCATACATGCGTTCCTTGCCTTCTTTAAACAAACTTATTGTTTGCTTTGTCTTCTTCATTAGGTTTTCCATGAAGACTCTGAAATACTCATTTTCACCAAGCATCTCCATCTTTCCCTCATAGCGAGACATAATGGTGCGAAGGTGTTGGTAGGTATCAGGAAGCAGGTCCAAAATATACGGTGGACTGTTTTTCAAAGCAAGCCTTTGATTCTGGCACAATCGAACGACCTGCATAAACATTAAAAGAAGTTTAGGTTAAAAAAAACAAAGCTTAAAGTGAGTTTAAGAAAAACAAAAAAACACACCCACCCCAATGTATAGCTGACAGAACTAAAACATGATAAAAGAAGCAGCCATATTATCAACCACCTCTAGTCTACTGTTCTGACAAACTTGAAAACTGTAAAATCTTAAGGTTTCCTCCAATATAGTGAAATGGATCGGCTACTGTAACTGCATACTACAATGGTTTTGGTTTTTTTTCAATTTATAAGCATTTAAACTGATGTGTTTTATTTATAATTTTGTATGCATTCTATGGTGTACATCATAGAATGCATACATAAGTGACGTTGGTTGAAAGTTGCTATAGAGGTAGAGGTTCTGGATATGGTGGAGCAGGTTTGGGATAAGATTTAACACAACTATCTCTGCTAGAGACAAACTCATCCAAATGTATTTTCATAGGTCTATTTTTCACCAGCACAATAGTTAAAAATGGGGGAAAGAGGGAAAAAAAAAAAAGACACCTATGTCATAAGTGTCAGGGGGCTGATGAAGAGCTTATATATATGATCTTGAACTGCCCTATGGTTAGGCTAATATGGTGGCTATTAGACGTATTTGATAATATGGATCTTGGAAATGCTCAAAAGACTCCTCTATTGACCACTTCTTTTATGCTAGGATGACTTTGTATTACTGGATTTCTACAGCACCCTTGCATATTAATGCCTGGAAAAAGTCTACTCCCCACCCTCTCTATAAAATAACATAAGATGCCAAATTTTGCTTCTCTATAAAGATTTGGGGGAACTGGGTATTGTATTTCAATTCCTTTGAGTTACTCGTATTACTCTGCAAAAGTAGTAATCTATTTAGTAATGCCAGGTGTCCTAGAATTTTGAATCAGTTCCCTTGAGGGTCTTCCATTATTTTAATGTCTTCAATGCAATTGAACCATTGCTCCATAGTTAGTAGGAAGGAATATTTTCAAAGGCCTGGGATACAGGAGCATGCAGTTTGGCCAAAGTTCATGTATATTTGAGCAGTAGGGCCCTTGCACACTGAGGCGGCGTCGTCGGTAAAACGCAACTAATATTAGCGTTGTTTTACCGTCGGTATTCGGCCGCTAGCGGGACGGTTTTACCCCCGCTAGCGGCCGAGAAAAGGTTAAATACCACCGCAAAGCGGCTCTGCAGAGGCACTTTGCCGGCGGTATAGCCGCGCGGTCCCATTGATTTCAATGGGCAGGAGCGGCGAAGGAGTGGTATACACTCCGCTCCTTCACCGCTCCGAAGATGCTGCTAGCAGGACTTTTTTTCCTGTCCTGCTAGCGTACCGCTCCAGTGTGAAAGCCCTAGGGGCTTTCACACTGGAATTAAGGCAGCGGCACTTTCGGGTCGGTTTGCAGGCGCTATTATTAGCGCAATAGCGCCTGCAAACCGCCCCAGTGTGAAAGGGCTCGTAGTGTATTGTGGTGAAGTAGAATGAATGCTGACCCCAGGTATAGGGTGATCAGTACATTTTTGAGTGATGTGACTATTTACAAGCTCACAATTTTTGCTTTACAAACATTTAAAGCAAGGTTTACCTGTGGTTGAAGATTTCCAGAACACTATGGGTTTTCTAATGCCGCGTACACACGATCGGAAATGCTGCCAGCAAAACTCCGAATGCGACCGTGTGTATGCTTCATCGGTCTTTTGCTGTTGGAATTCCAGCCAGCAAAAGATTGAGAGCATGTTCTCTATTTTTCGGTCGGGAAAAATTCCTATCCTGAAAATGCGTTCGTCTGTATGCAATTCGGAAACGCAAAAAAAAAAAAATCACACATGCTCGGAAACAATTTGACGCATGCTCGGAAGCATTGAACTTCATTTCCTCGGCTCGTCAGTGTTGTACGTCAACGCATTCTTGTCGAAAGTTCAGAGAACTTTTGTGTGACCGTGTGTATGCAAGGCAAGCTTGAGCGGAATTCCGTCGGAAAAATCCAAGTTTTTTCTGACGGACATTCCGATCGTGTGTGGTATCATTTCAGACGCCGTGTAGTTGATTTAGGGGAGCTGAGAATCTTTACTTAAATTGTAGCCATGTTGACTTTGAATACCCAATCAAATGCAGAGAAAATATAACAGGAATTTAATTTTACATGATTAGCTAACCAAACTGAATCTAGATTTTATGGAGTAAAGATTCTCAACTTGAAAACTACCCAGTAAATTCAACCATGAGGTAGCACACATGCTCTTTGTAATCGGAGCCCGAGCTTCGCAGTCAGATGCCTGCATAACCTCCATAAGATTCGAGTACAAACTTGCATAGGACATTGAGGGGCAGAGTGGGGAAGGCGAGTGAATACTGCTGATGTCTCCTCTGGTAACGTGACCGGTTACTTAACCCACTAGGAGTGTACTATTAGCAGTCTCCTTTCTCTTTCTGAATATCTCAAAATGAACAGCAGGGTAGTCTAATTGTAAGACGCAACTATATTCAAAGCATGGTTGGAGCACCTAGCAACTATGTATTCATCTATAATGTGTAAATGTCATTTATAAAAGGTAAGAGAGTTACAAACAGGCTTTGATAATGCATAACTGTAACAAAAAAGTTGCAATAGGTATTTTCCAGGATGCTGTAAAGTGTATACCATACTGCCAAAAATCAGTCAGCAGTCAGTTACAAGCCGCTCTTGTGTCTGCACTGGTGTTAGTTTTTCCTTCAGCTCAACTTAACAAGCAAGGCCATTTTTCTCTAAGGCCCCATAACTTGGCAGGTGTGTTTTTGTAGGTAAAAGGGTTATCTTGCATTGTCTCTCACTGGGCTTTGTCACATACCTGAACTGGCCCATCACTACCCAGACTACTGCTTGCAGCCCAAGGTTGAATATGGTGTAGTCATCCAGTCGGGGGTGGGGGTAGGGAAAAAGGGTGGCCTATGGGGCAGAGCTAATCGTGGTGGGTAGGGTACACCAAAAAGGAGGGTATGGTTACTAATAACACGATCCTGCACTGTCCCGGGTCAACAGCAGGGGGACAGGAGCGCGATACTGCACAGAGTGCAGCGGTCTGGAGGAAGTAAAGCACAGGTTGGGAACCGCTGACCTAGGAAATCAACATTCGCCCCTTCAACTGCCTGTGAATATCTACTTATCAATCAATACGCTGTAGAGCCTAATTGACAAATGGGAAGGCATGGAAGGTGATGTGGCCCTACCACTGACTTTCTAGGTAAAGTTATACTTTATATGTGTTTGTGATGAAGTTCAGGGGGTGTGGGAAACTAACAAAGCTAAACCTTTTGGCAGATGACCAATACTGGGAGATAATGTGTTTACCAAGTGCGTAACCAGCTCTAATGTGCTTCACAAATAGTGGATGAAACCATTCCTTTGTATAAATATCAGCTGACAAGGCATTCTGGGTCTTGAAGCTAACTTGTTGTATGGGAGAAAACAGTTTGGCAGGTTAATGATTCAGTGGCATGTACTACTACCACTATGGTCATGCTCCATAAAGCCACCAATGAATAGTAGTGAGGCATCTTTCCCAGTGGAGGACCTGAGTGGTTCTGTTCATTTACATCTGTGCCACCAATATACCGGGAAGTCGAAGTGACAGCTCATACTGTCGTCATGTACTAAAACCACTACACTGCCAACAGAATTTTTTTTTTTAAACATCACCATAACACAATAAAACATCTGAAGCTTTTTGAAAGTAGAACAGTCCAATTAGATGAAGTAAAATCCGAGCTGCTGTTCAGTGCATGCTGCAGAAGTTTAAATTTGGAGTCTAGATTTCAGAAGGCAGCCTCCACTTTTGAGAGGCAGATAGCACATCCCATTTATATTGCAGGCCAATTTTCAACTGGAGACTATTCAAATGCTACACCACCATTTCTGATATTTCAGGTAAAAGTCATTTTCAAATTAGCATTAATCTTAAAACTAAATAAAAATAAAGTAAAAAAAATGATATATACATACATAGTAGGTGAGGTTGAAAAAAGACACACGTCCATTAAGTCAAACCTATTTGTGCGATTATATATCGGTATTACATTGTATATACATGTATGTTGCGGTCTTTCAGGTGCTTATGTAATAGTTTTTTTAAACGATCGATTCCCCCCCCCCCCCGCGCTGAGACCACCGCCTGTGGAAGAGAATTCCACATCCTTGCCGCTCTTACAGTAAAGAACCCTCTACGTAGTTTAGGGTTACACCTCTTTTCTTCTAATTTTAATGAGTGGCCATGTGTCTTGTTCAACTCTCTTCCGTGAAAAAGTTTTATCCGTATAGTGGGTTCACCAGTACGGTTTTTATTCCCCCAAAGGTTCTCCCCCCAGTGTATAGATTGCATTCATATTTTTGCCACCCAAATGCATTATTTTCCATTTTTCTACATTAACCACATGCCAACCGGGCCATAGCCAAAAGACGGCTACAGCGCGGTCGGCTTATTCTGGGTGGGCGTCCATGGGACGTCCCCACAGAAACGCGCTCGGGCGCGCACCCGGGAACATACGTGACCGCCGGGTCACATCGCGGTAAATTGCCGCTGATAGCGGACGTTTACCACGTGATTGCTCCATCAAATGGGGCATCACTTGTAAACAAACCAGCGTCATATCATGACGCTGGTTCCTCCCTCCCCTCTCTGTACCGATTGGTACAGTGTGAGATGAGAGAGGGAGAGATAGTTTGCAGCGCTGTGGGCACTACAGTCTCAGCCAGTCTCAGTGCCAATACTCTGCCATAAATTTTAACAGAAACAAAAGAATTTTTTTTCTTTTACCAAATTTTCAGTCTTTTTTGATTTATAGCGCAAAAAATAAAAAACCCAGCGTTGATTAGATGCCACCAAAAGAAAGCTCTATTTGTGTGAAAAAAGGACAAATATTTCAAATGGGTACAGTGTTGCATGACTGAGTAATTGTCATTCAAAGTGTGAGAGCACCAAAAGCTGAAAATTGGTCTAGTTAGGAAGGGGGTTTAAGTGCCCAGTGGTCAAACCTCCTTTGCCATGTAGTTGCCCACCCCATTAATTTGTTCAGATCTTTTTGCAAGGTTTCCACATCCTGCGGAGAAGTTATTGCCCTGTTTAGCTTAGTATCTTCGGTAAATACAGAGATTGAACTGTTTACCTCATCCTCTAGGTCGTTTATGAACAAATTAAATAGGATTGGTCCCAGCATAGAACCCTGGGGGACCCCACTACCCACCCCTGACCATTCTGAGTACTCTCAATTTATAACCACCCTCTGAACTCGCCCTTGTAGCCAGTTTTCAATCCATGTACTCACCCTATGGTCCATGCAATGGACCTTATTTTGTACAGTAAACGTTTATGGGGAACTGTGTCAAATGCTTTTGCAAAATCCAGATACACCAAGTCTACGGGCCTTCCTTTATCTAGATGGCAACTCACCTCCTCACAGAAGGTAAATAGACTGGTTTGGCAAGAACGATTCTTCATGAATCCATGCCGATTACTGCTAATTATACAGTTTTCATTACTAAAACCTTGTATATAGTCCATTATCATCCCCTCCAAGAGCTTGCATACTATTGATGTTAGGCTAACTGGTCTAATTCACAGGGATGTATTTTGGGCCCTTTATAAATATTGGTGCTACACTGGCTTTTCTCCAATCCGCTGGCACCTACATATACACACAAACTAAATATTAGCAGGAATCCATAAGACTTAAAAAAATAAATAAATTTAAAAAAAAAAAAAAAAAGGAAAGTTTCAGGTGAGTAAAGAACATTTACATGCATGTACAGTAAATAAGAAATGATCATTTCCTTCACATACATTTTTGAAACGTTTAGTTGATGTCATACTTTCCACTGTAAGACACCTGAGGTTTCCTTCATTGCTGATTGCAGATCTAAACCACACTCTGCACGGTAATAACTGACGATATTTTTTTTTCTGTAGCAATGGTCAATTTAGGGGAAAAAGGCTAAAACTGAAATTTCTATGTTTTCATGAGAACAAATTGCTTATTCAAAGCTAGTCTGGCCTTTTTGGGCAGTGTCTCCTTTCAAAAAGCAGCCAGAACCATAAATTGACCGAAAATGTTAATAGACTGGTCTCAAAGATCTAAGCATCATTTCAAAGCCATCTTCATTAATTTCCTGTAGACCTGTAAACTGAACTTCAGTTCCACAAAAAATATCTGATAGGGACCATAATATAAGTTACAATATAAATATGCAGAGTGACAGAGGGGACACTGTATATGTAATATATGGACTCCGGCATACATGAAACATTAACGGATTACAAATTTCTTTACACACTGGGGGTCTTTTAAACTGTACTTCCACTTCTGCAACCAAACTGGCATAGCACCTACTTTATATTTGTAACATATCCCAATTCACATAGCATTGCTAAAAAAACAAAAAATACAAATAAAAAAATAGTGGAAGGAGAAATTGGTCAGGTTTTTCATACACCCACAGGCTGAACAAAAAATCCTATATATGTATGGTTAGCTTTCAATGATCTTGTAGGTCTACGTCAAAAGTTAAAAAGAAGTTCCAGTCTGTAGCTGCTTACTTATTTTTTTTATTTTTTTTACAAATACTGTAGCTGCTGACTTTTATTATAAGGACACAATGGGGGCTGTTTGCGAAAGGCAAATCCAATTTGCACTACAAGTGCAAAGTGCACTTGAAATTGCACTTGGAAGTGCAGTCACTGTAAATCTGAGGGGTAGATCTGAAATGAGTGGAAGCTCTGCCGATTATATCATCCAATCATGTGCAAGCTAAAATGCTGTTTTTTTATTTTCCTTGCATGTATGCAAAGTGGATTTGCCTTTTGTAAATAACCCCCAATGTCAGCACTCCTAGCCAATTGGCTTCGGGTACAGGCACTGGCATCTGTAGTATGGGAAACAGGAAGTGAAGCAAACTGTTTCCTACTGCACATGGGTGAGTTGTGCTGCGCTTCTTGAATGGTCCCGCCTTTTTCTGGGGCCTGTGTCCCAAAAGGCAAGGGGGGGGGGTCCGGAAATGACAGATCACCGTGCGGTGATCTTACCAGGTAGTGGAAGCAGGAACCTGCAAAAAACAACAGCTCCCTTCTCCCCGCCAAAAAGTGCCAAATGTGGGGGGAGGGTGGGGTGGCTGCGAACAAGCGGGTTTTCCCCTTTTGGGTGGAACTCCACTTTAAGTTGGCTATACACTGGTAGATTTTCATAACATTCACAAAGAAAAAAAATTGGCACATTAATAATGCCAAAAGAGACTTGTCAAAAGTTATCCAAAAGTACTTAGAAAGGTTGTTTGCCTTTAACATTTGGAATTAATGACATTTTACAATCAAAAACCACATTCACTGTTAGAATTTCATTTCTTTCAAGAATTTTTTTTTAGTTACTACAGCCAAAAACTAGCATTGATTAACCCCATTAACTATTAGAAAAATGAACGAGTTAACATTCCAAAATACAATACTAATAAAATAATACTACTAATAGTACTAATAATACTAAATGAAAAGAAAAGAAAAGAAAGAACCCTAAATTAAGCGGTACAGATGAGATCGAATCTAAAATAAATAAATTCACTCCTCAGAAAACACTAGTCCTGTGGGCATTTTGTGAATGGCCCAGTGAAGAGGTTGCAGAGACACAACACCAGTGTCGCTGGTAAACGGACGTTTAAGAGCAGTTGGGCATTTTTTTCAACTGCTCCTGAACTCTCCTCTATGTTATCTTGTCAGTACATGTAAACAAGTTCATTTATAGTCATTTCTAGGCAGTTGCGTTTAGAGGCTTTTTTTGGAACCCAAAAAAAAAAATGCGTTCAGCAGGTGTGTTTAAAGGCATTTCAAATGCCAAAAGCAGCTAAATGCGGCAACTCGCGTTTAGCCTCGTTTTGTTTACAGGCGTTTTTAATTTTTGACCATTTTGTAAAAAAAAAAAAACGCTTAAACGTGGCATGTAAACGCAGCTTAACGGACGTTTTTAGATGCCAGTTTCTAACTGTCAAGTTAAATCATTTAGGAGAGGTTGAACAACGTCCCGTGTACATGAAGCCTAAAGGATGCACAGCAGCGATGTAGGCAGCCCGCCAAAGTACAATGGTACACTCTCAAAACAGACAGAAGGAAGCCACCTGCATATATAACCACAACGCTGAGGTGAAGACCTATTTAGAAACCTTAACATAGTTTAAGTTACTGTGCCCAAAATCAGGCAGATATTTTAGAATAGACTTCTTGAGTGGCAGGCAGTAGACCCAGAGCACTCCTACTCATTTACTAGGGCAGGTCTGTTCAAGCGCTAGCCAGCTGCAAAGAACTCTATAAGCTACCCAAAGATCCAACCATGTTCTGGCAGCCCATACAAAATCAATCATCTGGGCAGCAAAAAACTTCTGGCCTGACCTAAAGATTTTTTTTTCATATATATCATCAGATTTTATTCATGTTACGTACTCGCATGCTAAGTAATGTACAAGAGTAACACATACAGGTTTTAGAACCTCTCAGGATCATAGTCGCGCACCCCCCCCCCCCCAACACCTCAATATGCTTTTCTTTCTAGCCCAAGACTATCTTTGTCCAAGTACTATCCAAGGTGGGCATCTCCTTTATGACCCAAAGAGGACTCATCCATGTAAATCCTGGTACCTGTACAGCTCTCAAATGCTGTAATGTCACAGCGTGGCAGTCGGAGTGTTCACATTGGGATGGTACACCAACGCTTCCTCTTGCCTGCAGCACACTGACAACATCTCAGCATAGGCAAAGCCACCTAAAGTGATTGTAAATGTAGGTTTTTAATAGCATGTCATACTTATACTTATCTGCCCTGTGCAATGGTTTTGCAGAGCAGACTGTTATAGGATCCCCTGCCGGCGTTCCTGGCTCCTCCCCTGTGCAGGTTCGATCCCGAGCCGTGTTCTTTTGACACACCCAGCGTGGGTCAACCCTATCCCTCACTCACTGGCTGTGATTGACAGCAGGAGCCAATGGCTTTGCTGCTGCCTCCACGTCCAGTGAAGACAAGAAAGCGGAGAGCCGCTGCTCTCAAGCACATTACTGGATTGAGATTGGGCTCAGGGTGGTTGGCAGCTGCACACAAGGTTTTTTTTACCTTAATGCATAGAATGCCTTCTACCTTTACAACCACTTTAAACTAGAGCTCAAGGAACACTTTTTGAAGGGTATAGAGATATATAGATATAGATATAGATATAGATATAGATATATAGATATAGATATAGATATATATATATATATATATATATATATATAAACATATGTCTGGAATTTAGGCATGCAGACTGAACAGTCCATTTTAACTACTATGAGTGCTGGGGAGGGCATGGGAGACCTCTGCAAAAATGCACTTCAGAATTTCAGTTTTACTATTTGTGCAAACAACGAGGAGTAGTTGGAAGAATAATATGTTTAACTTCAAGCTGTGAAATTAAATCTTTACTACAAGGGATTCGTCAGATTAAAAGGAAAGCTGTGCCAAAGGAACATGCCAACATCTGGGTTCTACCATGGGTTTTTTTAATATATCTGGTCATTTTTATTTCTGTACTTAGAGAATAAAAGATGCAACAATTTGTAAAAAGAGGGGAGGAAAAACTGAGGATTCACAGGAATGCATGTGCAACCATAAAAGATATCAACCAGAAGGTCCTGCAACTAAAATGCTTACTCTCACAGAGCTACTGAGAATTTAGCATCTGTCCTAGAAAGATGTTGCAAGACACTGCATGCACTCCGGCCTCTTTCAGTGAGACTCCATTTCTGGAGTGTCTATTAGGACCTTAAAGCAGACCTTCACTTAGTTCTGAAGTTCCTCTTTAACCACTTCAGTCCCTGTGCCTTTTCATTAGTATGAGATGTGTTGGCTCTGTACTTGTTAACTTTCAGGGGGGTGGAGAGGGCACCCACTTCCATGTTTGCCTTCTCCCCACCCACAAGCTCCTATGACACGTTATGTCCCACGAGGCTGTGGGACCAATCTATCAGCGCAGTGAGATCGTATGCATGCAAAGTAGGGAGCTGGCAGTGCAACAGCAGAAAGTCACAGCTGGCTTCCCAATGCTGCTGGTGCCAGGGATCCGGTGAAGACTGCACTGGATCCCTCGGCTGGTAAGAGCCCATTTCCTGAAAGTCAGCAGGCTACAGAATTTGTAGTTGCTGACTTTAATAATAAAAAAAAAAAAAAAAAAAAAAGAAACGAACACACACACACACAGTAGTTCCTCTTTAACCACCGCAGTCCCTGTGCCTTTTAGTTGAGATGTGCTGGCTCTGTAACTTGATCACATTTTATCTTTTGTAGTTCACCCCAACCTTTGAGATAAAGGCTTTATTGTGGAAGAAGAACTAAACATATATGATCTCCTAGGCTTTAAAATTAGGAAAACAGAAACATTAGAAAAACAAATGCACTTTTGTATTTTCTTTTTCAACATGATTTTTTCTGTAAATTTGCAAAAGAGATTTTGTACAAAATAAAGTTGACCAGACTTTTCTAATAGGAAACCACATAAGCTTAATTTTAGATTACATAGCAAAATGGACAATCCTAATTTGAGGTTTATGGTTTAATTTAGAACAGGGGTAGGCAACCTCAGTCCTCCAGCTGTGGTGAAACTGCAAGTCCCATGATACATTGCAAGACCCTTAAAATTACAGGCATGACTCCTAGAGGCAGAGGCATGATGGGATTTGTAGTTTCACCACAGCTGGAGTGCCGAGGTTGCCTACCCCTGATTTAGGACATCAGTTCATTCCCAATAAAATGCATAAATTGTGCAGACAGAAATTACCACAACTGTATCACAGATCTGAGATTGCTAACATTTTGAACATCATTGTAAAAGCCTGCAAGAGTAAATTATGATCTTGCAGTAAGCACAAAGTCATCAAGAGATCAATTTATATACATGTTATTTTTTTAACTGTATCCTCTGCCATACTGCATACTTGCTTCAGCTTGCCCACTTAATCACTTGAGCTACAGAAGATTCTGACCCTTTATGACCAGGGCATTTTTTGCTATTTGGCACTGTGCCATTTGCAATTGTGTGGACATGAAAGACTGTACCCAAATGAATGTCAATTTTTTTCCCCACAGAGCTTTCCTTTGGTGGTATTTGATCACCACTGGGCTTTTTATTTTTTGCGACAAATGAAAAAAACAAAAAATTGAGGCAAACAATGTATATATTATATAATTATATATATATATATATATATATATATATATATATATATATATATATATATATATATATATATATATATATATATATATATATATATATATATATATATATATATATATAAATAAATAAACATATTCAATAAGATTAAAATCGGAAAACTGTGGATGCGCAACATGAATTACCAATCTTTATCTGTACAATCCTTTACTACTTTGCACCCGGCCACTACACATATACGGCCGGGTGGGCGCTTCCTCCTTCTGAGTGGACGTTCAGGAACATCCTTTAGAAGGAGGGGGATCGTGCCCACGCAGCGGCAAGGTCCCGATGCGCTCGTGTCACCCGGACACGGCGCATCTCCGATCAGCAGGAGGGCTCTGTGATTGGCCCTCCTGATCGCATGATGATTGTGTCCAATCACAGCCATCATGTGATGTAAAGAGAGCCGGTTGCTAGGCGATCGGCTCTCCCCACTCGGAAGTTGTCAGTGAGGAGGGGAGAGCAGATCGCTGCAGCCGGCCGGTGATCAGTGAGTATGAGCTGTTTTTTTTACAGCTTTTTACACATTGATCACAGGCTCAGTGTCCCCACACAGTGTAAACACACAAGTCCACAAAACACGTCTCCACACAGTAAAAACACTTGTCCCAATGATCACCTGCACACATATGTCCGTGACCACCTGCACACATCTGTACATGATCTGCGTACATATGTCCGTGATCACTTGCGCACATCTGTACATGATCACACAAACCAAAATTATTGTACACTTAGCGGGATTTTTTTTACCAAAGACATGTAGTAGAATACATTTTGGCCTAAATTAATGACATTTGATTTTATTGGATTTCTTTTAAAATAGAAAAAGAGAAAATATTTTTTTTTTTTCCAAATTTCCGCTTATATCGCAAAAAATAAAAAACGGAGTCGTGAATAAATACCACCAAAAGAAAGCTCTATTTGTGGGAACAAAATGATAAAAATTTAATTTGGGTACAGTGTAGTATGATTGCGCAATTCTCATTGAAAGTGCGAGAGCGCTGAAAGCTGAAAATTGGTCTGGGAAGGAAGGGGGCAAAGGTGCCCAGTATTGAAGTGGTTAAAATGTGCAAATCTCATACATACAATAAAGTGCAACAAGATGCAGATCAAAACAAATATGTGCAATCCTTGCATGTTTAGATCTCATATATTCAATAAAGTATTGCACTGTGTGCAAAACAATGTATTGTATTGCATTGTGTGCAAAACAAATGTATAATCCATACAAATATATGAATACTTTTATTTTATGATCAGAAAGTAAAGAAAAAATTGTGTACATTTTTCACTAATTAAACATATATTTTCTTCCGATGAACAACAACAAAAAAAAAAATTAATTAAAAATATATACAAAACAACCTAGTGTCCGGTGTTCATTTTTAGAAATGTGCCCCTTTTTTCAATCAATCTTTTCCACCGGTGAATACTCTAGGGTTGCTTGTATTTGTAGTGCTCCTATCCTACCACCAGTGTGATACCGCTCTCACCTCACAAGATGTTCCTTATATATATATATATATCAGGTTAAACATGCTTTTCCCCTATATAGTGGGATTACTATGTTCCTCTGTGTACTTCCTCCCTGGTCAGTGTGGGTAATTGAATGTTAATCTGTTGTCATCCTGGGTCATTTTAGCATATTCTCACATACAGGACCCTCTCCTTTGACAGGATCCTTGTAGTAAACGCCAATAATCTTATGAAAATTTCAGAGCAGGAGGTCCCACTGTTGGAAAGTAACGATTTGTAACTACTTGCCAATAAATGCAATCCTTACTAACAGATCAAACTGCGCCTTCCTCACACTCTGGGGGCTCGTATTCAATAAAAATATTTTTTTCAAAAAATCAATTAATTTAATTTCTTCATGAATTTAGGCCAAAATGTATTCTGCTACATGTCTTTGGTTAAAAAAAAAAAAAAAGTCCCAATAAGTATATATAATGGATTTTGTTAAAACGAAATATTTAAGCTTCACTCAAACATCATGGTAATCAGCTTTAACTCCTGAAGCCATTGGATAAGCATAGAAGAGAGGTGGAAAGCATTTTCACATTCTCAGAAGTAGGTGAACCCCCTATAGTAGTATCCCCTCATATTTCTTTTGACATGTTTACTTTAGAGACGAATTCCAGATATGGTATAGTTTTACATAGTTACTGGTGCTTGGACCAGTGTAACTATGCATATACCATACCTGGCCGATCCTTGTGGGAGCTGGAATCATTGTACTAGGCACAGCTACTCCAGTGATCTCCACTAGCTTCCAGGTCCTGTGCCGAGCAGCTGCCCTGCTGCATTGTGAACAAATAAATTGGCTTGCTTGGTACAGGCACCATGTAGTGAACGCTTTGCATTTTGGACGAGGTGGAAAAGCAGGATGGTGACATCACAATCTCTACCTCATCCAGAGAAAGCTTTGCAGGTATTGTGAAAATTTAAAGCGTTCTTTGAATGGCACCCACAGGTGGGCGATCTCCTGTGTTCAGTAAGCATCAGGGGCAGCCGATCAGAGGTCAATCTATATTATTAAATATTACTTTTGTTTTGTTTTTTTCAAATAGAAACTTTTGGAACATTTCCTATAGATCAGATGTAGACGATCCACACAGCTGCCTGCCTAAAGGAGTTTTATGGTCACAACATACATTTTGTTTTTAGAACATCGGCAATACATGGATAGGAAATATAATCGTTATTAACCATAGAAACGCTTTCATTTTAAATTAAACAAAATGTTACAATAGTTAAAGGGGTTTTTTTTCACCTTAATGCATTAAGGTAAAAAACCTTCTGTAGCACAGCAGCCCCCAGACCCTCTTACTTACCTGAACCCGATCATTCCATCGACGGGGACAAGCACAGGCTCCAGCTGCTGTCTTGGGTCCTCATTGGATAGATTGATAGCAGAGCAGCCCTTGGTTCCCACTGCTGTCAATCAAATCCTGTGACATGGGAGCCGGTGGCGGGGCGGAGTCCAGGAGCGTGCCCGCACAGGTGTCCCCTTAGAATGCAGGTCTCCGAGGGGGCACTCAATGTAGGGAGGAGCCAGGAGCCCCACTGGGGGAGCCAAGGAGGATCAGGGGTCACTCTATGGAAAACCCTTGCACAGAGGTGGCAAGTATAACACGTTTGGTATTAAAAAAACACCCTTTACAACCCCCTTAAGTGACGGAACGAGGCCAAGTCATTCTTAGCAGCTCAACTGAACTAATAAAATTTATGACCATTCGCTGTTAGACAAATAGAACAAATGGTTGAAGCCACACAAGCAGCAATTTTCAGCTTTCAGTGCTGTCGCACTTTGAATGACAATTGCACAGTCATGCAACGCTGAGCCAGCCTTCCCCGCCCCGTCCACAGCTCAGAGCTCCAGTGAGCGGAGGGGCAGCAGCTCTTTGCTCAAGGAGATTTGAGAACCAAGCGATCAATGGTGTTCGATTGCTCAGTTCTCAGTGTGCGAGGAGCCGGGGGCCCAATTCTGCATCCACCTAGGTAAGCATGATTCCTAAAAAAAAAAAAAATAATAATAATAAATATACAATCTCTTAAGTTTTAGTTAAAAATTTAGCAAAAAGTAATTTTTCTTCTTCACTGATGTGCGCTGATGGGGCTGCAATGTAAATAGTATGCAGACAGCCTTGACAGATATCGGCACTCTTTTCCTCACACGGACACAGCACATGATTTACCCACTGCCGATAACTGGTAAGTTTGTTTACATGCGATCAGCTTTGATTGGCCCTTTACCCCGATCTGCGATCAGCTGTGTCTGAAGAACACAGTCACAGAGCATGCCGATGTGCGGCACAGGGGGCAGGGGTTCTGGGAGGACATCTATGGATGCACTCCTAGAACTATAGTATCACGCTGTATCTGTCTTTGGCTAGAGCACGATTAGAGGTCGACCGATATATCGGCCGGCCGATATATCGGCCGATATTTGGCGTTATTTACTTAATCGGCATCGGCCGATTGTGCTGATAAAAAAGGCCGATTGTAACTTTAGCCGTGACTTGCAAATGACTTCTGTAATAGAAGTTAATGGAAGTTGCCTTAAGTTATCTGTGAAGTTTTCTTCTCTCCTCCTCTGGGCAGCCTGCCAAGTCTGATAAGAAGATACATTTGTATCTTTCAGGTTCTTTTTATCAATAGACTGAACTCCGTGGAGAAGTTTTCAGTTTAACCATTTAAAGACTAAATCTTTTCTGACACTTGTTGCTTACAAGTAAAAATCCTGTATTTTCTGCTAGAAAATCACTTAGAACCCCCAAACATTATATATATTTTTTTAGCAGAGACCCTAGGGAATAAAATGGTGATTGTTGCAATATTTTATGTCACACGGTATTTGCGCAGCGGTCTTTCAAACGCAATTTAAAAAAAAAAAAAATACAGTAATGATTAAAAAAAAAAAACCTAAGCAGTAAAGTTAGCCCATTTTTTTCCGTCCAAAAGTTTTGATTACCTGTTTTTGTGTATTTAATATTTAAGATTTTTTTTTTCGTTTTCTAAATTATACATACAAGTGAACTGATTGGAGGTTTGTTTTGTTTAATGTTTAAATGAAAAAAAATTTCTGTATTACTTAAGGTTGCTTTCACACTGGAGCGGGCATGCGTTGATGGTAAAACGCTGCTAGTTTTAGCGGCGCTTTACCGTCATTTTAGAGGCGCTATTCGGCTGCTAGCGGGGCGCTTATAACCCAGCTAGCGGCCGAGGAAGGGGTTAAATGCGCACCTGAAGCGCCGCTGCCAAAACGCTTTGCAGGCGCTTCGGCAGCGGTGCACATTCATTTCAATGGGCAGGAGTGGTGGAGGAGCGGTATACACCGCTCCAAAGATGCCGTTTGCAGGACTTTTTTTTACATCCTGCCAGCGCATCGCCTCAGTGTGAAAGCACTTATGGCTTTCACACTGAGACTGCAGGGGAGCCGTTTTACAGGCACTTTACAGGCGCTATTTTTAGCCCAAAAGCGCCTGAAAAACGCCCCAGTGTGAAAGGGGTTTAACTGTTAGATTTTATGAGATGAAGGGAAAAAAGAAAAAAGAAAAAAAAAAAAAAAAAAAAAAAAAAAAAAATCGGCCAAATATATCGGCCTAAAAAAAAAAAAAAAAAATCGGCATCACATATCGGCCATCGGCCACCGCGATTTCTAAATATCGGGATCGGCATCGGCCAGAGAAAAACCCATATCGGTCGACCTCTAAGCACGATGATAAATTGGTTAAAAGGAACTACAATGATTTTGGATAAATAACTAATTTAAGATTATACAGGTGCATCTCACAAAATTTGAATATCAAAAAGATAATTTCAGTACTTCAATTGAAAAAGTGAAACGTATATTATATAGGATTGTTTGCACACAGAGTGATCTATTTAAAGCATGTTTCTTTTAATTTTGACGATTATGGCTTATAGCTAGTGAAAACCTAAAATTCAGTATATCAGAAAATTATTAAATAGTAAAATAAAAATATTGCAAAACAGTTCAATATTGTAGACTAATCAGCTAATTAACTCAAAACACCTGTAAAGGTTTCCTGAGCCTTTAAATGGTCTGTCTGGTTCAGTAGGTTACACAATCATTGCTCAGTGGTCTAAGGTCTTCTTTTTGGATGAAAGTAAATTTTGCATTTCATTTGGAAATCAAGGTCCCAGAGTCTGGAGGATAAGTGGAGAGGCACAGAATCCAAGTTGCATGAGGGCCAGTGTGACGTTTCTACAGTCAGTGATGATTTGGGGAGCCATGTCATCTGCTGATGTTGGGCCACTGTGTTTTATCAAGTCCAAAGTCAGCGCAGCCCTCTACCAGGAAATTCTAGAGCATGTTATGCTTTTCTCTGCTGATCAGCTTTATGGAGATGCTGAATTCATTTTCCAGCAGGGCTTGGCACCTGCCCACACTGCCAAAAGTACCAATACGTTGGTTTAATGACTATGGTATTACTGTGCTTGATTGGCCAGCAAACTCATCTTGCGCCAACCCCATAGAGAATCTGTGGGGTATTTTCAAGAGGAAGACGAGCGACACCAGACCCAACAATGCAGACGAGCTGAAGGTCACTTATCAAAGCAACGTGGGCTTCCATAACACCTCAGCAGTGCCACAGGCTGATGCCCTCCATACCACGCCTCATTGATGCAGTAATTTATGCAAAAGGGACCCCCGACCAAGAATTGAGTGCATACCATATTGTACATGGACATACTTTTCAGTAAGCCAACATTTCTGTATTAAAAAACCTCCCTTTTATTGGATTTATGCAATATTCAACTTTTCTGTAATACTGAATTTTGGGATTTCACCAGCTGTTATTCATAATCATCAAAATTAAAAGAAAAATGCTTGAAATATATCACTTTGTGTAACGAATCTATATAGAGGAGTTTCATTTTTTTAATTTAACTACTGAAATACATTAACTTTTTCAGGATATTCAGATTTTTTGAGATGCACTTGTAGGTTTTAAAATCAATGTTTTATATTGTCTTACCGTTTCTGTAAAACCCTCATCTGCCAAACAGTTAAGTGTACCTGTGACACTCCCGTATCTATTCTTGGCTAGCGATTAAAAAATATTGGGATACATAAACCCACCACATAGCTTAGTTTGAAAACAGACTATCCTCTCTAAATTATTTGTGTTAGAGCTGCACGATTCTGAATAAAATGAGAATCCCGATATTTTTTATTCTTAGCATAAAGATCACGATTCTCACGGCATAACATCTTTCATATCATACAAAAAATTTGGCTAATTTTACTGTTTAGTTTTTTTAATTCATTCAAGTATATTTTTTCCTAAAAATTTTCTTTTGAAAGAACGCTGCACAAATAGTGACATAAAATATTGCAACAATCTCCATTTTATTCTCTAGGGTCTCAGCTAAAATATATAAGGGTTCTAAGTAATTTTCTAGCAAAAAAATACAGATTTTAACTTGTAAGCAACAAGTGTCAAAAAAGGTTTAGTTTGGTTAAACTGACTTCATTTACAGATGGAAGTTCATTCCTTTGCTCTAAAAGAACCGAGCGTTACATTGTTTCTCTTTATCGCTGTTGATAAATATTTGCTGGCTGAGTTCCCCCCCCCCCCCCCCCCTTTTGACAGCTCTGCTGTTTACCATGAATGAGGGAAATGCTGTATTAAGATCGTGCTAACGATTAAATCGTACAGTTCTAATTTGTGCCATTTAAAAAAAAAAAAAAAAAAAACACAAAGCAAAATTAGAATGCTCAAGCAGGCAAAGCCTCTGTATATAGTTCTGCAATTACTAACCATGTTGCCCTGTAAATAAGATCTGTGCAAAGAATTGCTATTTTATATATTCTGGAGAAGAAAGAAGAAAAAAAAAAAACAAATACACACAAGACAAACTGACTGTTTTTTGTCCAATAAAGATAATCTTTATTTTTTCAATCATGTAACAATGTATTACTGTAATAAGCCATGAATTTTGATTCGGGGGGAGAAAAAAAATTAAATAAAAAACATTGCCTCGAGGGTTAATTGATGCAATTGGTGGCAGCAACCACCAAAACCCTTTTGTACTTTTGCCACGTGTGAAACCAGGCTGGAAAAAAAATTCTCATTTTTCTTTCATATCATTTGAAAATAATTTTCAATCTGCTACAGTTCTGTGCAATCCCCCTGTAGCTGCTTCGAAGGCCTCTACCACCAGTGGCACAAGTTTTCTGGGCAGTTGTGAGTAGTCTTCTTGAACTAAGGGCAGTGTTACCACCACAATGAAAAATGTTCCTGTGCAGATGCAGACAAGGCAGGTCGTATGCTTTGTCCTGAAAACGATTCCATGGTTGATGGCTCTTTTCCTGGCATGCCAGTTACTGTTGGTGCCAAGAAAAAACATTTTTAAAATACACATGAAAAAAAAATTAACAGATTGTGCATACTTACTCCAACAATCCTAGAATACCACTAATAAAAATGTAATATAATGCTGCTGCAGCACTTCTTGCAAATTTTGGATCTGGACTTCTCTTTTAAAGTGATCTCACTTGGTCCCGCACCGTATTTTCAGGACTTGCACTATAGAAAACAAAATTTTGTATTACAAGTTATTTGATTACAGAGAGCACATTACAACCAGCTAGTGGGCTTTCAGTGTTTCTCCAGCTTCCTCAATCTGATCGGCATCAAATGTTCCTGATACCCATAGCTGAGAAAGCAGTTTTGATGGACACTGAAATGTCTTCAAATATTACAGAACATGTTCAAACAAAACTTCAGACATTCTACAATCAGGTTTGTGCGTTCAAAGTTGTTAAAACAACAGGCAGAATGTAATTCCAGAAGATATGGAGATTACAGAATTCCAACAAACGTATATATATAACAAGGTCGTTCCAATTATATAGCTATCACATGCGATGTCAGTGTGAACCCGGCCTCAATAAACTGAGTTCTACCGGTTTTGGTTTAAATATATGTATTTTTTTAAATAAGGACAAGTAGATTGGTAGACCCTAAAAAAGTCACTGCTCCCCCCACGCCCACTGGAGCGCTGAGCTGTGGATGGGGCAGAGCAGACATCTCAGGCTCTCAGCGGCTTGCTGAGAGGCTGTGTCGGGTGTCGTTTCTAAATGAAGCTTACTTGCAGGGAAAAAAAATTTAAAAATTTAAAAAAAAAACAAAAAACAAAAAAAAACAAAAAACACATGCAAAACTCTCCTAAACTTTGTACAAAATAATTGCTCTATAAGAGTTTTTTCTGCCAAGGGAACTGGTATTTTTTTTAATTGTATGATTGGAGCCTGAATCTTCAATGCAAGGCACCTTCACACCAGACCACTCTAGGTGACAACCTTCAAGCGTGCCACTTGCAAAGAGTCTCAACCTAAAACAAGGCACTAAAAACTTTGTCCTGGGTGTGCAATTCATAGGTTCTGACCCCAAATAGAAGTTACAAATTTTGTTGGGTTGGAAGTCTCTCACACCCACTATAACTCAGCATGGTACTGTAGTAGTGCAGGGCATTGATGCATGTCCACACCCCTGGACTCTGGCCACACCCCTGGCATTTTTGAGGAATCCAAGGTAAACAAAATAATGGGGAGAGTAAAGCTCATTTAAGCCCAAAACAAACAAAAAAAATTTTCATATACTGCAGCTTATCAGTCCTTGACGAGGTTGCTACAGTACCTGAACGCGAGAATGTGTTTCCAACTGTGCTTTTTCCTTTCGCGATGAGCAACAGGCATTGCTGACAGGTGTCTGGTATGAATCATGAGGGGGAACGCCGCGCCAAATTTTAAATAAAAAACCAGCATGGGTTCCCCTCTAGGGGCACACCAGGCCCTTAGGTCTGGTATGGATCTTAATGGGAACCCCCTACGCCGAAAAAAACAGCGTGGGCCCCCCCCCCCCCCCAAATCCATACCAGACCCGTATCCGAGCACGCAGCCTGGCTGGTCAGGAGAGGGGGGGACAAGCGAGCACACCCCCCCCGAACCGTACCAGGCCGCATGCCCTCAACATGGGGGGTGGGCGCTTTGGGGCAAGGGGGCGCCCTGCAGCGCCCCCACCCCAAAGCACCTTGTCCTCATGTTGATGAGGACAAGGGCGTTTTCCCAACAACCCTGGCCGTTGGTTGTCGGGCAGAGGGCTTATTGGAATCCGGGAGCCCCTAGATCCCGGCCTCCCACCCTATGTGAACGAGTAATGGCCCGGTATGTCCCTGGAGGGGAACCCATGGCGTTTTTTTATTTAAAATTTGGTGCAGCGTTCCCCCTCATGATTCATACCAGACACCTGTCAGCAATGCCTGTCGCTCATCGCAAAAGGAAAAAAAACCACAGTTTTCCTTTCCTGATGAGTGAGCCAGCTGGGCTCTGGCTCCCGCGACGGGGCTCGCAGGTGTCAAATCTCGACGATAACAGCGGCGAGATTGACACAATATCGCGGTCACCTATTGTACATTCATTGTTTACCCAGCATTCTGCGAACAACACTTCCTGTCCTAGTGTTACTATGTTCACCCTCTATCTATGGTGGAAGCCATGGTGGTCACCCAGGCTGAACTTCAAACTTATCTGCCCTTGCTGATCTCTTACAAGGGGAGCAATGAGATTAGTAGTTTACACCAGGAAAAACAAAAAAAAAAAAAACACCATTCATATCTACGCGTACAAGTTAACACATGCAAGCTGCCAATGCTGCAGAAATGCAGCTGACAAATTCCCAGAAGGGAATGAGCAGAACCTCACCAGAAGCTTTAGGGCCTAATATGTGCGTGGTGCACTGCTATCGGAGTGGCACCTTAATACACCTGTGTGCTTTTCACAAAATATAGCAGGTAAAATTTTAGATCTGTTGTGATACCTTTGGCAGGCTATTTGAATAAATAGGCTAACAATCAAGTAACACGCTAACACTGCTTGTTAGCGTGTTACTTGAGTTAAGTTCACCACAATGGACCACCCTGGTGTGAATGGGCTTTATAAATAGGCCTTGTGGGGGTGAAATGTGTATGACAACAGTCATTCAATGCTACTTGACTGGCTGGTATGCGGATTCCAAATATCACTGGAGTAGAAGAAGCATGCAGAAAACAGGAAAGTCAGAAGTCATTTTGTTTCAGGTCAGTGACTCAACAATACGGTCAGCACACCAGTGAGGAAGTCATTTTTAGTGGGAGGTTTTTTTTTTTTAAGCAAATGAATGTGTTTAAATCAGGAGTAAAAGAATTGCATGCAATTTGAACAGGAATGCGGTGCGATTCCTGTCCAAATCGCATGCAGAGTCCCCCATCACTCCTGTTTGATCCCAGTATAAAAGAGCACCACAAACGGCTGTGGCTTTAGATTTAAAAGGCAAGATGTATAATGTACTTTTAACATGCGAGTTGTGATAACATTTTTTAATAAACTGTTTGCCCATTGCTGCACTACTTAGGTGGTGCTACCCTCTCTTTACATTGGGATCACACAGAATCGGTGGGGGGAAACCACATGCGCTTCTTTGCGGTGTGATTTGAGCCTATTCATTTTGTATGTGCTCAAATCACACCACGAAGCTATCGGTACTCGTACCCGTCGGTAAAAAAAAAAAAAAACACACATTTCCAAGGCCCCAACACAGAGGAGCGATCCATCTCCTGCAATCCAAAATGTTCCCTACACATTAACAAACTACCCTGCTACACATGTAGAATAGCCTATTCCTTGCCAACGCCATCTACATGTGATAAAAACAATGGGCACTTAACAGGGGAGGTTGTCTTTACTGAGGCAGGTACACCCCCCCGTGTCTCCAAAGTCAGTGGTTGTTTTTTTTATCCTTCTAAATTCCAGCTCCCTATGTACCAATGTACTTATTTTGCAAAAATAAAACAGCTTTCCATTTATTCTACACACACTTACCTCACTGTATTCATAGCCATTTAAAAACACTGCTCCATTACTTCTGCCTTACTTCCGGATCAGACTTTAGGACATGACACAGGAAGGAGCTGACCAGCTGAGGGTGGATGATGCAGGGTGTGTGCCAATGAGATCAGCAGGTCAACTCCTTCCTGTGTCATGACCTACAGTCTGATCAGGAAGTAAGGCAGAAGTAACTGAGCAGTGTTTTTAAACAGCTATGAAAAGAGTGAGGTAAGCATGTGTTGAATGAAAGGAAAGCGGTTTTATTTTTGCAAAAGAAGTACATTAATGCTATATTGGTACTTATGGGGGCTGGAATCTAGAAAGGTAAAAAAAAAAAAAAAAAAAAAAGGAAGGCGAACAAAGATAAACTTGGCCCTAAAAGCAAACAATACTTTACACCAGACAACCCTGCCTATATACAGTATTATGGCATCAGTCTCCACAGACGAGCCCAATCCCTCCATCACACAGCTACATATCTGTGCATCCCCCAATAGCTGGCAATACAGCATTATGTGTTCCAGAATTATATACTTTAATACCTAGAGCAACTCCACAACCTATAAAATGCACATCTGTTTAAGGGGGTCAGCTAAGAAAAACATGAGCTACTGCCACAAACTGTTGGAAGGTTACATCTCAGAGCCCCCACACTTCAACAGAACACCTCACATTTTGTGAACCTAAGAAAGGGAAAAGAAACCCTGAAGAAGATGAGCAGGAGCTCAAAATGATCTTTTTTTTTTTTCAGATCCCTGGGTTGGATGCTTCAGTTACATGTGTTGTCTCTGAGAACTGGGAAAATTGTAGTGCTATTCCACTCCATTTTTATGTAGCATCCTTTTCAATTTATTGTGTTATATCAGGGTGCCCCCTTATCTTTTTTATTCATATATAGTAATGGTTAATTTCATTAACCATAGCAGAGACCAGGGGTGCAAATATCTATAAACCAATGACAGTAACTCGGCACTGGTTTCTCCTAAAACCAATATAATCCACCCCTAATTATACAAACAACACAGTCAATAGCGTGTGGTGTTTCTTTGCGCTTAAAGAAAATCACAACAGTAACAGAAGTGGTGGAATGATGAACAGGCCTGCGTATGGGAGTTTTAACACACATTGCTTGCACTACACAGATATAATAATGACAGCCATACTGCACAGAATCTTATGGGAACCAGCAACACAATCCACTCCTTATTACAACACAAGCAGTCTATATATTTCTGTGGTTCCCACAAAACTACATCTTACATAAAATACAAACAGTTCATTTTTCTCACCTTAACCAGGATGCTTTCAGACGATGACTTGAAGTAGTACTCCATCCCACGTGTAGCTGCGTCAATTCTTTCATTCACCAACAGGACAGCGAGGATCATCAAGCTCCTGGTGCTTCTTCATAAAGGGAAGATGGTCTGTAGAAGCTTTCCTGATGTCAATTCTTTCATTCATTACAGGACAGCGAGGATCATCAAGCTCCTGGTGCTGCTCCATATGGGAAGAGAAGATGGTCTAAAGAAGTTTCCTGGTGTCAATTCTTTCTTCCCGCTCTCGCAAAGTCTCCTGCTTGCAGTCTCCTTTAGATGCTGAAAAGCCCCCAGAAAGAACAAGTGGGGAGCACCTTTTTGGACACATACTAGAACAGTGGTTCTCAACTCTTTTCCTTGGGACCCACTAACAGGCCAGATTTTAAGTATTACCTTGAGGAGATGCAGACTAGAATACTGCACTGAATCACTGAGCAGCAAATGACATCTGTGATGCATTTCAGTTATCTTGCACACCTGGCCTGTTAGTGGGTCCCGAGGACAGGAGTTGAGAACCACTGTACTAGAGCTAAAACCTAAACTTTACCACATGAAGCACATTTTACATGTGATAGAATTCAACCCTATAGAACATGTCGGAGAATGGCAGGTAAACTGCATTAAACTGAGAAAAAAAAATTAGGAGAACAATTCCATTGGCGGTGCTGCACATCTTTGCTTGTCCTTCAAGTGTAAATTTTATGATGCATTAAAAGCTTACAAGTTTGACCCCCCCCCCCCCCCCTGAATAAAAAAAAAAAAACCACACAACTTTATACAGACACCATTCTGATGGGGCAAAACTCAAACTTCCTGGTAGTGTTGAAGCTTGCCTCATGCATTTTCCTTTTGGGCAATGATGCAGCGATACATCATAGCAATGGGCCAATAGTGGGAAGCAGGTAAAGTTCAATACTAACAGAAAGTTTCAATACCTTACCAAATTACAATGGCTTACGATTCAGGTAAAGCAAGTGGACTGAAGGCATAATTGCTGCAATAGCTTTTAATAGGGGGGCCCTATTCACATTTATGCATTTTTACCACCGTGTTTTCCATTGAAAACAAAATACATTAACCTGCATCATCAGGATCAAAATCAGCAGGTGTTCAAATACTTTTTTCCCTCAATGTACATTAGCGAGATGGTCAGTGGGAAGAATTACCCACTTACAGATAGCTAAAAAGAGCAATGGTGTCAGTGGGAACTTATCTGAGAGGAAGACATTGCTCAATGAATTCCTAGCAACCTCTGGAGGAACCCTGGTAGAGATATCCTGTTGTAAACAGTCAGCCCATATCAGCGGTATCGGCTGAAAGCAGCATGATCCTGATATTGCACCTCTAATCACGGGTGCAATGCTTTGCAGGCTCATGAGGAAATGAAAAATGCTATTTTTTTCCCCTGCAAAAAACTTAGCCTTTAGGTACACCTATGAATGTGCGATTACCTTCCAGAGCTTGTTGTAACTTCAGTCTGCATTGGCCAGAGTACAGCTTTCCCTTATGGCAGGGCTCAACAAATCCCAGGCGCCAGGTCACCATGGCGACTGGAAATTGTGCCCTGGCACCTGGGCTTTTTTCAGCCATCCACATCCGCCTCCCATTTGGCGACCATGCTATATCCGAAAGACAGCTACAGCGCGGTCATTCAGTTCTGGGAGGGCGTCTATCGATGCCCTCCAAGAACCCCCGGGCAGGCTCGGTGATCAAGGTGAAGGGCCAATCACAGCTGATCACATATAAACAAATGCCGGTTATTGGTATTTACATTCCTCAGCGCTGTCACAGCGATAGGAAAGGAAAGCTGATAATTGGCCATCCTGTGACGGGACATTCACACTGATAACCAGGGCAGCATATCAGTGCCACCCCATCAATGCAAAACAGGTAAATACCACCAAAAGAAAGCTCTATTTGAGTGCAAAAATAATAAAAATTGCATATGAGTACAGTGCTGCATGACCGCTCAATTGTCTTTCAAAGTGAGACAGCGCTGAAAGCTGAAAATTGGCCTGGGCAGGAAGGGGGTGAAAATGTCCTAGTAGGCAAAAAACTGGCCCCTAACTTTTTCAGCTCCTAAATTCAAAGCAAATTTGGCAAGCAGTTCCTTATGGGGAGATGTACCCAGAGGACACAGACGTGGCTGTGCATCTCACCACCCTATCTATTCCTGGCATGCGTAATTGTGGTTTGTTGCTATTTCTTTGACAGGACACTTCCAGCATCAATAACACTATATGAAATGGGTGCTACAACAAGATGTGGAAGTCAGAAACCTGTGAGGCAAGAAATGCATTTGAGGACTTCCTCAAAACATTCAAAATTACCGGAAGCAGCAGCTGAACTATTCTTCATCGAACTGACTTTCGGGGGCCAAGATTAGTCCAGCCCTGCAAAAGTATTTCCATTTTCAAGAAGCAAAACATGAGCATAGCAAAAAACAAATCAGTCAAAACAACGAGCAAATGTAGTATGCGGCAGAAATGACACAAGGGAGTTTATTTACTAAATCTTGAGTGCAAAATCTGGTTGGTACAGCTGTGCACAGTAGCCAATCAGCTTCTAACTTATACACACGATCAGATTTTCTGCTGATTTTTGTCTGCAGATTCACCAAAACCATGTAGTGCAAGGGCCTGCCCGATTGCATACAAATGAAACTCCTAAGGTTTGACCTCATATTATATGGTTTTGGTAAATCTGAAGGAAAAAAATCAGCAGAAAATCTGATAGTGTGTATGAGGCTTTAGACTGGGTTCACATACGCTGCGGCCATGGTTCACAGCATGGGGTCCGGTGCATCCCTGTTCACCGACTCAGGTCCAAAATTTTGCCTGAATTCACACCTGAATCTGATCCAAAGACACACAGTACCCTTTAAGGCTACTTTTACACTGCAGCGGCCAGCCATTAGCGATAAAGCGCCGCTAATTTTTGCGGTGCTTTTCAGCTGCTAGTGGAGCGCTTGCCATTCAGTGCAATGGGCAGGGCCTTTTGGTAGCACAATTTACGGCGCTCCCAAACCACCCCAAAGATGCTGCTTGCATGACTTTTTGTAACGTCCCGCAAGTGCACCGCCCCAGTGTGAAAAGACACAATGCAATGAATGGGAGGCTGTTTTCAAAGCCTATTTCTAGCGTTAAAACGCCTGAAAACCTCCTCAGTGTGAAAGTAGCCTAAATGCGGATCGCGGCCGCCCCGGAGCTGTGTGAACCGGCTCCACTGAGAGTCGGTCGTACATCTGTCATGTGAATTGGATGCGGGGAAAACTGCATCCAATTTACATGTGTGTGAACCTGGCCTTAAGCTTTGACAAAAAATACTGAAAGCGGATTGGTTTCTATGCAGAGCTGCACCAGATTTTGTACATCAGGGCACCGACACCTCTGTAACCTCCATTTAGACAGAGCTGTCTCATTGACACCCCCAATCTGTACAATGCCCCCCTCCGCGGGACAGCACCTCCTCTGTGTGCCTCCTATCAGTACAATGCCATCTCTGTATCTCATCAGTACAATGCCACTTTTTCCCCCTCATCTGTACAGAGCCTCTCACCCCATCATCCAGGTAAAGTGCCACCTGTGAGCCCACATATCAGTATAGCACCCCCCCCATCATCAGTACAGAGCCACCTCTGTGCCACTAGCCCACCCGCCCCCTCATCAGTACAGTGCTCTCCTCCCCCCCAGTACAGTACCACCTCAGTACCCCCATTATCGGTACAGCACTCATCAGTACCCCTATCTCTGTACAGTGTCCCCCAAAAGTACAGTGCCACCTCTGTGCTCCCCCAAGTACAGTGCCCCCCTATCAGGACAGTGCTCCCCCCCTATCAGGACAGTGCTCCCCCCCTATCAGGACAGTGCTCCCCCCCTATCAGGACAGTGCTCCCCCCTATCAGGACAGTGCTCCCCCCCTATCAGGACAGTGCTCCCCCCCTATCAGGACAGTGCTCCCCCCCTATCAGGACAGTGCTCCCCCCCTATCAGGACAGTGCTCCCCCCCCTATCAGGACAGTGCTCCCCCCCTATCAGGACAGTGCTCCCCCCCTATCAGGACAGTGCTCCCCCCCTATCAGGACAGTGCTCCCCCCCTATCAGGACAGTGCTCCCCCCCTATCAGGACAGTGCACCTCTGTGCCTCCCTATCAATACAGTGCTCCCCCAAGTAGTGTCCCCCTCTCAGTACAGTGCTCCCCCCCTATCAGGACAGTGCACCTCTGTGCCCCCCTACAAGCCCTATCAGTACAGTGCTCCCCCAAGTACAGTGCCCCCTCTGTGCCCCCTATCAGTACAGTGCCCCCTCGTCCAGTATTAGAGGAGGAGAGGAGCCCAGCTCGGTCCCGGGTGATGGGTAACCTCAGGCCGCCTCTCATACAGCGGTGAGCGGAGGAGGAGAACCCACCTTGTCCATCAGCTTCCAACATTTCTCCACCGTCTTCCGGTCCACAGCTCCGGGCTGAGCGGTCGAGGGGTGATGGTGTGGCTGGAAAGCGTCTTTCACCAGGCCGATAAGTCCTCCGCCTTTCCGTAGGTTGGTCGCCATGGTGGCGCAGAACTCACTCGGAAGAGGAAGTCACCGGAGAGCGCCACCGCCAGCCCCGGACACGGCCCTCCCAGTGAACGCCGGGTAGGGAGGGGAGAAGTATCCCAAGGCCGAGCACCGCACCGCCGCCGTCACTTCCGCCTTCTCAGCGCCGGGAGCGCGCACAGCCCGCGGACAGGGTGAATAGGAAGAGGAGCCCCGCCCAGGGCGGCGCTGCGGAGAGGAGGCAGGGGAGCGCGCATGCGCAGAAAGAGGGCGATGGAAGCCTGAGGAGCGCTGGTGACTTCCCTGCTGAAGCTTTGCATTGCAGACCTAAGGAGAGTGTGGTCATCATCTTTGTGTACTGAGGGGATGTAGGGGGATCCTGACAGGGTTCTCATTCCACAACCTCTTAATCAGAACAAGTTCCAGGGGATGGCTAGGGGGGCTGAAGCCCCGAATGTGACCCCGCGAAAAGCCCCAAGTCTTAGGCATGCAGCTCTCCATTGTTAGCAGCGAGCGCTAGGGACCGATCTGATCCTGAGCGTGGCCGAGTGCTATAGCAGGTCCGGCCTTCTGGAGCCTTTAACGCCTGTGATGGACGTCCCACTGGTCCAATGCCGGGACCGTGTGACGTCCATCATAGGCGCTGAAGGCTCCTGAAGGCGGGAATTACAAAGCAGGCGCTGCGCCACATCCCCGCTCGGCGCTCGGGCGGGCTGCTCTCTTCTCCTCCTCCTCTGAGGACTGACTGGCTGCTGTGACACACCATGGCTGAGCTGAGGTAGGTCAGACACTCAGTGTATGTAAATGTCAGTGTATATGGGTCAGGCAGATCAGTGTAGGTAGGTCACTACCGTCAGTGTAGGTAGGTCAGTGTATGTCGGTCACTACCTTCAGTGTATGTAGGTCAGGTAGGTTAGTGTATGTAGGTCAGGTAGGTCACGGCCCAGCCAAAAAAAAAAGCCTGCGTCACGTACACCACACTCCCCATCCCGTTTCCGGCCTTGGACTTTGGGCTAGAGCCCCTGGTCCTTTTGCCACCTAGCAACACCCCGAGAGCAACTCTATCTGAATCCAAAGTCCCACCCTTTTGCCCTCTTTTTTTGTACCATATTGATAGGGATGGAAGCACGTGGTCTGGCTTCATTTAAAGTCCCATATTCTCCTTTTCCTTCTAATATTTGAACCAGGGAATGAAACACGTAGTTAGCTCTAAGTTGATATACCTCTTTATCTCATCTATCCTACAACTAGTTGGTCCAATGCTAGCCCTTTCCTATGTAAATGTTCATTTTTTATTAACCACTTCAATACAGGCCATTTTCACCCCCTTCCTGCCCAGGCCAACTTTCAGCTCTGTAGCTCTGATGGCACTAATTGCCGGGCGCATCTTTGCCCAGGTGACGGAGCCTCCGTTCCTCCCCCACTGTGTACGCGCACGTGGCATTGGTGGGTTGTCCGTGTCAGCGCCTACATATACGGCCTCCCTGGGTGGGCTAGGCTTCCATGATCTCACATCCTGGACTCCCTGCATCACCACGGACTCAGTCCCTCTTTTGCTCCTATTACCAGGTACTCTGGTTCCTAACAGTCACCCTCCCCTTCTCTTCTCACAGTCCTTTCTTGGACACTTAGTTGGTTTTTGGTTGTTTTGGTTTTACCTTCACTTCATCCCCCTCCTCTCTCAACGGCTGATCACGGGTTTTGGTTTCACCCTTGTACTTTCATTCTGTCCCACTAGATAGCTTCCTTTTCTAACCACCTTCACCATTCTTTTACAGCAACCCAATTGATTGGTTCACAAACTATCCCCCATTGCACCATGGACATGTCTAGACCCACAGTTACCTGGGATGCTGGGCATTGTTGAGGGATTATTGTAGATCGACCACATGTCTGCTCCTGACGAGTGGTTATACACCACGAAACGCGTAGAGCTAATATATGCAGTGTATTGTACCAATCATGCGGTCAATTGATTTTTTACAATCATGTTTATCCATATCAACTTTACTGGTAATTGGAAGGCCATGGGCCATGCAAGCATTACTTTGAAATTATGTTGTAGATATGTCTAATTTGGTGGATTCTAGTGATTTATTTATGTGTGTGTCTATCAATGTTTTGTACCAATAAATACTTTTTTACATGTCCACCCAATACTCAGTTGCTGCACGTGTTTCATTCAAAGTCCCACCCTTTTACCCTCCTTTTTTGTTTGTATCTGAATCAGACTGCAGGGAGATAGGGGGTGAACAGTGCATTGGTGGGAGCTGAAAGTGGCTCTAAAAGCAGGAGTATTTTTACCTTTATGCATTTTGGTAAAAAAAACTTCTGGGTGCAACTCCTTATACTTACCTGAGCCTCATCTTGATCCAGCGATCCATCGTGCATGGGAGCAGCATTTCTCTCGCTACTCATTGGCTCCTGCTGCTGTCAATCGCAGCCAGTGATTGGGTGGGGCCAAGCTGCACTTTGTGTCTGTGTGTCCATTCACAGGAGCACAGATCTGGAGCCAGCCTGCTGCAGTGCCCCCATAACAAGAGCTCTGCTATTGGGGGCACTAGGAAAAGGGGAGGGCCCAGGACAGCTGACCCAAAAAAAAGAGGATCGGGGCTGCAATGTGAAAACCTTTTGCACAGAGCGGGTAAGTATAACATTTTTGTTTTTTTAAATACAACCTTTAGAATCACTTGAAGCCATAGGACATATTGCCTGGTCTATGTATTAGGACTGATCATAGCCCATCCAGGCTGCTGTAAATGATCCCTAAAGCTTCACCTTTTTTTACATTTTGCATAGATTAGGGGGAGGGATAAAACCACTGTCTCCTTTTTTTTGTTTGCTGTGTTCTATTAGAGAGAAATCCCCCCACTTCCTGTCTTGTAGACTCAGCAGGAAGTGATAGACAATCCTCCAATTTGAGGGAAATCCCCTCATGGTTAGTACAGGGTTGTGATGTTCTATGCCATTTCTGTGCATGCCAGCTATATGTCTTTGGGCATGATGGTGACCTTCTTGAGGTGTATGGCACAGAGATTGGCGTCTTTAAAGAGTTCTATGAAATAATCCTGCATAGCTCTGGAAGCACAAGTTGATTGTGAAGTCCTGGGTGATTTCCCGAAGGATGTGCTGGAAGGGCAGCTTTCTAATAAACAGCTTGATGGATTTCTGGTAGCGGCGTATCTCTCGGAGAGGCACAGTGCAAGGCCTGTAGCAGTGAGGCTTCTTGACATGGCAAGGGCGCTCTTGTGGGCGTCTTTGGTGGCCAGCTGTTTGTGGGGAAATTTCCTGACAACTTATAAGTGGGCTGTTGGTTCAAGCCATCTCTACCTCTTATTGACAGTTGTCACAGAAGAGTTCTCCCCATTGGAAGCTTTCCTCTTTTTTCCTGTTTTGGTCAGGGCTGCTGTTAGAAATCATGGGGCCCGTACAGCGTACCCACCATTTTTAATAGCCCTGTTGGGGGGGGGGGGGGGGCTTTGATGAAATATCAGGTGTCCAAACAGACCCCTGAGTTCTCACATTTGAGACAGAGAAAGGGATTCCCTTTCTCTGCAGCCTCAGCTGCACTGGACAGTGACTGAATGGGAAGTGCTCTGAGGTTCCCTGTGCATTAACAAACCGAAGTATAGTAAACACAATTTACTATGCATCAGTGATGAATGAGCACAGTGAGTGATCGTTGCCAATCATTCACTGTCTTCATTCAGGAAAGGAAAAGGCTGGTAAACAAGAAAGATTTAACCCTCCCTCCATTCTCTATCCTGAAACATCTCCTGTGTTCCCCTTTAGCACCTGCAGGTGGGAGTGTAGGGAAGCCAGCAGCACTGCTGGGGAGGAGGGGGGGCCTAAACAGCAGGGGAGTGGGGGGGCGCAGATACCAATCCCCCTGCAGTACAGCTGGTGGGAGAAAAAGGAGAAGGCGGCAGAGCTGAAGGGAGGGGCCACATGAGTTGGCAATAAGGCAGGGCAGTGCAGCCATCGCTCCTGCTCGGGAGGTCCTGGGCCCCCATTTTGAACAATAAATAGACAATAAAAAACCAAAAAGACTATAACACACCCTAAAGATTTGAACTACACAGTTTTATTAGGCTATAAAATCAGAATACAAAAAGGCAATATATATAAATCCCCTAAAATAGATCAAAGGAGGAAGTCCCACAAAGTCATGGCATGTGGGGGGAAGGAGAGCGCTGTACTCCTTATGATAATAGGTAGCCTTGAGTATGGATAATTCCCATTGATCTCATCCTCTGGTCCAAATAGAAAATTATTATGAGATACTGAACATAATTGGTGAATCGCTGAATGCTGTAAAATATATAGTCACAATGGTAGTAATATACCCTTGAATATATTATCATGTAACCATATGCCGAGGTGCCTACTACATGCAGGTGTATCCTCCAGGCTGTTATAGCAGTAGACGCTATGTGAAGATGCAATTCCGGTTACTTTCTGATAAATATATGTCCTCTAGACATTTGTAGTAAGCAGGGGTATATGAAAGCACAACAACAATTACTCACTAATAGTTGATCGCTCAGAAGTCTCGCTGATGCACCGCGGGATTCAGTCTGTCAATCAATGGATGTGCTGTAAATATCCAGTTGACACTATGTGTAATATATATATATATATATATATATATATATATATATATATATATATATATATATATATATCCAAACGGTATCCCAAGAAGGAAAGAAAGTGATGTCTCAATGTATCTCACATGGGTTGGTTATCCATACTCAAGGCTACCTATTATCATAAGGAGTACAGAGCTCCCCTTCCCCCCCCACATGCCTTTTGTTTGGACTATTATAGTTTCCCCTTTTTTGTTCATTTTTTACAAGACATTTTTGACTGACAGACTGACTAACTGGGTATTTTTTGTACTTCTTGTGATTGGCCACTGTGTCACTTCACTTTAGGAAACAGCGTGAATATTTCTGCGTTTGCAGAATCATGCTGCCTCCTTGGGAACTTCACGGTTCAGCCCTCACTTTTAGGTAGCTGGGGGTACATATAGGTGTAGAAGGGGAGTGCTCTATATCGGGGGTGGGAGGGTTCCATGGACTGCAGATTTCCATTTCAGTCATCCAGATATACATTGCATGGACCATCTGTTTACAAGTCATAATTTGGGAGGCTATAGACAGGTTGGTGGGTTCCCACTTTGTGGGACTTGCTCCTTTGATCTATTATAGGGGATTTAGGGATTTATATATATTGCTTTTTTGTATTCTGATTCTATAGCTTAATAAAACTGTAGTTCAACTCTTTAGGGTGTGTTATAGTCTTTTTGTTTTTTTATTTTCTATTTTTCTTGTCTCAGTATTTTGATTACACCCCCCATCATATACCTGGTGAGTGCTACCTTGTATTTAATCTAGGCAGGATTCCTATCTTTTTTTTTTGGCCCCCATTTTGAACTGATGGGGCCTGGGCCTGGTACAGGAGGGCTGGCTGTACTGCCTTATCAGTGGCCCTGGTTCTGGTGGCAGCTCACATTTTTGTACATACCCTCATTCTCCTTCCTGGTGAAAATGGTGATCAGGATAATTTGAGAGAGTGAGTCTCCCTAATGGGGGCACAGACAGCAATAAAAGCCTTCAAGATCAAGGGAATGTTCTACACTGTCTTCAAAATTGTGTCTTAAAATCACTGCGCCACAGTAAACAATTAACCTACAAAAAAAAGTAGTGGAGGACTATTGCCAAGTGGTGGAGGGGAACCTTAGTGAGGAGGAGGTGGAGGTAGTGCTGGACGCAGTAACGGAAGTAGAAATAGAGGAAGTGCTAAAAAGCATGAAGAAGAATAAGACTCCTGGGGGAGATGGTATTCCTGTGGAATTTTATCTTCAATTTTGGAATAAGATAAAAGATCAACTGTGTGAGGTAATTAAGTACTGCGTGACAAATAAGAATCTGTCAGAATCAATGAAAGAGGGGATTATTACTTTGTTGTACAAGAAAGGTGACGCCCGAGAAGTGAAGAATTGGAGACCTATAACGTTATTAAACAGCGATTACAAGATCTTGGCTAAGCTATTGGTGAATAGATCGAGGAGTGTTATTCATAAAGTTATAGGGGACTGGCAGGTGTGTGCAGTCCCTGGAAGGAGGATAGCAGATAACCTGATCCTGTTATGGGATTTGGTGAATTGTGCGCAGATGAATAATTTACTGTTTGCAGTTGCCGGATTCGACCTGGAAAAGGCATATGATCGGGTATTCCATACTTACCTGTTGGCGGTCTTAAAGAAGATGGGTTTTCCTGAAGAGTTTGTTAGTGTGGTGCAATGCCTATATAGATATATAAGTAGTAGAGTGTTAGTAAATGGAAATCTGAGGAAAGCTGTGAAGGTTAAATCTGGGGTAAGGCAAGGGTGTCCCTTGTCCCCTATAATTTTCATTTGCGTGATGGAGCCCTTAATGAGACATGTGATGCTGGACAAAGTATTCAAAGGAATGTTCATACCTGGAGAGGATGACAAGAACACTAAAGCCTTATGTTACATGGATGATTCAGCCTTTTTGTGTGGTTCAGCGAGAGATTTGAACAGGGCGGAGCTCCAGTTAAACATCTTTGGCAGTGTGTCTGGTTTAAGGTTTAATTGGGATAAGAGTAATTTGCGTGTGCTAAGTGGAACATGCAATATGTCGCGACTCGCAAGGAAGAGTGAAGAAGGTGGAGAAGATTACTGTGCTGGGGATTCAGTTTGAACGAAATCTTGCAAGTCAAGCGAATACTGAGAAGGGAGTGGAGAGACTTACCTAGAAGTTGGAACTATGGAAGATGAGGAGGCTTTCCTTATCTGGCAAAACGGTGGTGGTGAAGGCTGTGATCATGCCTTTGTTGCTGTATTTTGGTGTAATCTTCCCACTGAGCAAGAGGTGGACCCAGAGAGTGACCTGATTGTTGTTCAGCTTTTTCTGGGGGTCGAAAATGGAGAAGATAGCCAGAGAAGTGCTAATGAAGACCGAGCAGTTGGGTGGATATAACTTCCCGAATGTGGAGCGGTTCCTGGAGGTACAAAGATGGATGGTTCATTATAAAGTATTCTTGGGAGGAGGGAAAGTGGCAAGTCTAATGAGGTACTTGATTTGATGGCCTCTCTTGAAGTGGGCGTGGTGTAAGAAGGAATTTCAGAAGACCGATGGCTTTAGTATCACCAATATACTATTTAAGGATGAAGCTATTTTATGAGAGGAATGGACTACAAGAATTGGGACCAGATGCTGTCAAGAAAGAAAGTTTGTGGAAGTGGTTGAGGAGGGGTGAGTTAGTCTCTAATGTGATGGGGTTGAGGACAAAACAGGCAGAGGAATGCTGGCGGAATTTAAGAACAAAAGGGATTACGAATAAACAAAAAGAGATTGGGTGGATGACATTGCACAATTTTTTACCAACTTTAGAATTCCTGAAGTCCAGGGATTTGGTGAGGAGAGAGGAATGCCCCAGAGTAGGATGTGGTGTTAGGGAGAGTATCTGACACATTTTTTGGGAATGCGATTTTGTAAAGGAGGTTTGGAGGAGGATGGAAGGGTTAGTCTGGAGGGTGGTGGGAATTGACAATACAACCTTTGAATCTGGTGTGTTTGGTTTGGGAGGTCGTGGAAGGGTGGAGAGGCGCAAAATGTGTGTGTTCTCAGCAATATTGAAAGAAGTCATGTGGGAGGCAAGGAGTGCATTATATAAAAATAAACTTGTGTGGATTAGTGTTTGGCAAAACTTTATGTGGTGTTGGAGGTGGAGAGGAAGAATATGGGGAAAGAAGAAGCTGATGTGATGTGGAATTTTAAGGGGTGGAGGGAAGGGGGTTTTACGTAAATTTTAAATGTATTAAATGCTTTAAATGTTTTTTCCCTTTGATACGTTAATGCCACAAATGATGTACGGAACACGGCTCAGTGTATCGTTCGAGAGCCAAGTTAAAGCTGACTTAAGGTGATTGAGTCTGAGTGGTAAAAAAAACAAAAAAACAATTAACCTAAAAATATTTAAAATAAGATATCCCTGCTGCTATACCAATATCTGTGATAAAAACCACAAAATGCCAATAATAAACGGTAAGTGATAGATATCAAATATGAAACTAAGAAATAATGCTCAAAGACAAATCAAATTTGCTATAAGTGCTACAAAATGTATATAAAGTGCAGCAGTCCATAAACTTCACTTGAAATTACCAATAGTGACAAGTCTATGAAGAAGTGATGCTCCATGCTCCATGCTCCACACTTCAATAGAGTGATCCCAATCCTATCACCTTCCTCACTGGCACTCACCAGATTCTAAAGCCTCGTACACACGATTGGATTTTCGGCCGGGAATTGTGTGATGACAGACTGTTGGCCTAAAATCCGACCGTTTGTACGCTCCATCAGATAATTGTTGTCGGCTTTTCCGCACACAAATGTTGGATGGCGGGCTTATAAATTTTCCGCGGACAACAGTCTGTTGTCAGATTTTCCGATCGTGTGTACACAAGTCCGTCAGACAAAAGTCCAAAGTACAAACACGCATGCTGGGAAGCAAGGACGAGCCAGAAGAAGTCAGCCATGTAAACTAGCGTTCATAATGGAGAATTAACATTTGTGACACGGCAAATTATGAAATCTCGAAATGCAGCGCACATTCTCGTCTTCTTTAATGGGATAATAATGAAGCTGCTTTGCTGGTGATACTGACGGAGTTCTGCCAAACGTATTTAAAACGGCTTTTTTTTTTCTATTGATATCAAGAATGATATTTTATATATATATATTTTTTTTTTTTTTTTTTTGGTCAAATTACCACAACACCATTATCCCATAGTTTTTTAGATCAAAGATACATTTTTGTAAATATTTTATTATATCTTTTTATGTGACAACACTGCAGAAATAACACTTTGCTACAATGTAAAGTAGTGAGTGTACAGCTTGTATAAGGGTCAGTTCACACTAGGACGACTTGTCAGGCGACCTAGCCGCCTGACAAGTAGCGTCCCGTTCTGTACAATGGAACCGTTCTAATCGGAGCGACGCAAGTCGCTCCAACTTAGAAAAAGGTTCCTGTACAACTTTGGGGGCGACTTGAGGCGACTTGCATAGACTTCTATATAGAGGTCTGGAGACATGCTTGGCCAGTCCATCACCTTTACCCTCAGCTTCTTTAGCAAGGCAGTGATAGTCTTGGAGGTGTGTTTGGGGTCGTTATCATGTTGGAATACTGCCCTGCGGCCCATTCTCCAAAGGGAGGGGATCATGCTCTGCTTCAGTATGTTACAGTACATGTTGGCATTCATGGTTCCCTCAATGAACTGTAGCTCCCCAGTGCCGGCAGCACTCATGCAGCCCCAGACCATGACACTCCCATCACCATGCTTGACTGTAGGCAAGACACACTTATCTTTGTACTCCTCACCTGGTTGCCGCCACACACACTTGACACCACCTGAACCAAAAAAGTTAATCTTGGTCTCATCAGACCACAGGACATTGTTCCAGTAATCCATGTCCTTAGTCTGCTTGTCTTCTGCAGGATTTCTTGTGCATCATCTTTAGAAGAGGCTTCCTTCTGGGATGACAGCCATGCTGATCAATTTGATGCAGTGTGCGGTGTATGGTCTGAGCACTGACAAGCTGACCCCCCACCCCTTCAACCTCTGCAGCAATGCTGGCAACACTTATACGTCTATTTCCCAAAGACAACCTTTGGATATGATGATGAGCACGTGCACTCATCTTCTTTGGTTGACCATGGCGAGGTCTGTTCTGAGTGGAACCTGTCCTGTTAAACCTCTGTATGGTCTTGGCCACCATGCTGCAGCTCAGTTTCAGGGTCTTGGCAATCTTCTTATAGCCTAGGCCATCTTTATGTAGAGCAACAATTATTTTTTTCAGATCCTCAGAGAGTTCTTTGCCATGAGGTGCCATGTTGAACTTCCAGTGACCAGTATGAGAGAGTGAGAGCGATAACACCAAATTTAACACACCTGCTCCCCTTTCACACCTGAAACCTTGTAACACTAATGAGTCACATGACACCGGGGAGGGAAAATGGCTAATTGGGTCAATTTGGACATTTTCACTTAGGGGTGTACTCACTTTTGTTGCCAGCGGTTTAGACATTAATGGCTGTGTGTTGAGTTATTTTGAGGGGACAGCAAATTTACACTGTTATACAAGCTGTACACTCACTACTTTACATTGTAGCAAAGTGTTATTTCTTCAGTGTTGTCACATGAAAAGATATAATAAAATATTTACAAAAATTTGAGGGGTGTACTCACTTTTGTGAGATACTGTAGCTGTATCTTTGAACGAAAAAACTACGGGATAACGGTGTTGTGGTAACTTGACCAATATATAGATAGATAGATAGATAGATAGATAGATAGATAGATAGATAGATAGATAGATAGATAGATAGATAGATAGATAGACATATACAAAAATGTGAGGGGTGTACTCACTTTTGTGAGATACTGTATGTTGGTGTCCCTTGTTAATTTTACATTGTACTTTTTAAATGTAACTGCCTACTCCCAAACTATCATTTGAAGTAAAACACATAGCCAAGTATTATTCTACACAATTGTTTTTTATTGTGCATTATTCAAAAACTTAACCACTTCAGCCCCGGAAGGATTTAGCCCCTTTCTGACCAGAGCACTTTTTACAATTTGGCACTGCGTCGCTTTAACTGCTAATTGCGCGGTCATGCAATGCTGTACCCAAACAAAATTTGCGTCCTTTTGTTCCCACAAATAGAGCTTTCTTTTGATGGTATTTGATCACCTCTGCAGTTTTTATTTTTTGCGCTATAAACGGAAAAAGACAGAAAATTTTGAAAAAAAATGATATTTTCTACTTTTTGTTATAAAAAAAATCCAATAAACTCAATTTTAGTTATACATTTAGGCCAAAATGTATTCGGCCACATGTCTTTGGTAAAAAAAATGTCAATACGCGTATATTTATTGGTTTGCGCAAAAGTTACAGTGTCTACAAACTAGAGTACATTTTCTGGAATTTACACAGCTTTTAGTTTATGACTGCCTATGTAATTTCTTGAGGTGCTAAAATGGCAGGGCAGCCAACACCCCCCCCCCCCCAAATGACCCTATTTTGGAAAGTAGACACCCCAAGGAAATTGCTGAGAGGCATGTTGAGCCCATTGAATATTCATTTTTTTTGTCCCAAGTGATTGAATAATGACAAAAAAATTTACAAAAAGTTGTCACTAAATGATATATTGCTCACACAGGCCATGGGCATATGTGGAATTGCACCCCAAAATACATTTAGCTGCTTCTCCTGAGCTATTTGCTTAGAGGCATGTTGAGTCCATGGAATATTTTATATTTTGACACAAGTTGCGGGAAAATTACAAACTTTTTTTTCTTTTTTTTTGCACAAAGTTGTCACTAAATGATATATTGCTCAAATATGCCATAGGCATATGTGGAATTACACCCCAAAATACATTCTGCTGCTTCTCCTGAGTATGGGGATACCACATGTGTGGGACTTTTTGGGAGCCTAGCCGCGTACGGGGCCCCGAAAACCAAGCACCGCCTTCAGGATTCCTAAGGGCATAAATTTTTGATTTCACTCCTCACTACCTATCACAGTTTTGAAGGCCATAAAATGCCAAGATGGCACAAACCCCCCCCCCCCCAAATGACCGCATTTTGGAAAGTAGACACCCCAAGCTATTTGCTTAGAGGCATGTTGAGTCCATGGAATATTTTATATTTTGACACAAGTTGCGGGAAAATTACAAACTTTTTTTTTCTTTTTTTTTGCCCAAATTTGTCACTAAATGATATATTGCTTAAATATGCCATGGGCATATGTGGAATTACACCCCAAAATACATTCTGCTGCTTCTCCTGAGTATGGGGATACCACATGTGTGGGACTTTTTGGGAGCCTAGCCGCGTACGGGGCCCCGAAAACCAAGCACCGCCTTCAGAATTTCTAAGGGCGTAAATTTTTGATTTCACTCCTCACTACCTATCACAGTTTTGAAGGCCATAAAATGCCAAGATTGCACAAAATCCCCCCAAATGACCCCATTTTGGAAAATAGATGCCCCAAGCTATTTGCTGAGAGGCATGTTGAGTCCATTGAATATTTTATATTTTGCAACAAGTTGCAGGAAAATGACAAACTTTTTTTTTTTTTTGCACAAAGTTGTCACTAAATTATATATTTCTCACACAGGCCATGGGCATATGTGGAATTGGACCCCAAAATACATTCTGCTGATTCTCCTGAGTAAGGGGATACCACATGTGTGGGACTTTTTGGGAGCCTATTCGCGTACGAGGCCCCGAAAACCAAGCACCGCATTCAGGATTTCTAAGGGCGTAAAGTTTTGATTTCACTCCTCACTACCTATCACAGTTTTGAAGGCCATAAAATGCCCAGATGGCACAACCCCCCCAAATGACCCCATTTTGGAAAGTAGATACCCCAAGCTATTTGCTGAGAGGCATGTAGAGTCCATGGAATATTTTATATTTTGACACAAGTTGCGGGAAAGTGACCATTTTTTTTTTTTTTTGCACAAAGTTGTCACTAAATGATATATTGCTCAAACATGCCATGGGCATATGTGGAATTACACCCCAAAATGCATTCTGCTGCTTCTCCTGAGTACGGGGATACCACATGTGTGGGACTTTTTGGGAGCCTAGCTTCATACGGGGCCCCAAAAACCAATCAACGCCTTCAGGATTTCTAAGGGCATACATTTTTAATTCACTCCTCACTACCTATCACAGTTTCGAAGGCCATAAAATGCCAGGATAGCACAAACCCCCCCCAAATGACCCAATTTTGGAAAGTGGACACCCCACGCTATTTGCTGAGAGACATGGTGAGTATTATGCAGCTCTCATTTGTTTTTGAAAATGAAGAAAGACAAGAAAAACATTTTTTTTTCTTTTTTCAATTTTCAAAACTTTGTGAAAAAAAGTGAGGTCTGCAAAATACTCACTTTACCTCTCAGCAAATAGCTTGGGGTGTCTACTTTCCAAAATAGGGTCATTTTGTGGTGGGTTTTTGTGCCACCTGGGCATTCCATGGCCTCTGAAACTGTGGTAGGCAGTGAAGAGTGAAATCAAAAATTTACGCCCTTAGAAAGCCTGAAGGCGGTGCTTGGTTTTTGGGGTCTCGTACACGGCTAGGCTCCCAAAAAGTCTCACACATGTGGCATTCCCGTACTCAGGAGAAGCAACAGAATGTATTTTGGGGTGTAATTTCACATATTCCCATGGCAATATATCATTTAGTGACAACTTTGTGCAAAAAAAAAAAAAGTGTCTTTTTCCCGCAACTTGTGTCACAATATAAAATATTACATGGACTCGACATGCCTCTCAGCAAATAGCTTGGGGTGTCTACTCTCCAAAAAATGGGGTCATTTGGGGGGGGGGGTTTGAACTGTCCTGGCATTTTATGCAACATTTGAAAGCTTATGTCACACATCACCCACTCTTCTAACCACTTGAAGACAAAGCCCTTTCTGACACTTTTTGTTTACAAGAATTTTTTTTTTTATTACTTTGAACCTCCAAACATTATATATTTTTTTTAAAGCAACTGCCCTACAGATTAAAATGGTGGGTGATTTTTCAAACACATTTTTTTGGGAAAAAACACACGTTTTTAAATTTTAATGCACTAAAACACACTATATTGCCCAAATATTTGATGAGATAAAAAAGATGATCTTAGGCCGAGTACATGGATACCAAACATGACATGCTTTAAAATTGCGCACAAACATGCAGTGGCGACAAACTAAATACATTTTTAAAAGCCTTTAAAAGCCTTTACAGGTTACCACTTTAGATTTACAGAGGAGGTCTACTGCTAAAATTACTGCCCTCGATCTTTTTTTTTTTTTTTTTTTTTTTTGCTTTTTTATCTTATTTTTAAACTGTTCCTTTCATTTTTTTTAATTTTTTAATCATTTTTATTGTTATCTCAGGGAATGTAAATATCCCCTATGATAGTAATAGGTAGTGACAGGTACTCTTTTTTGAAAAAATTGGGGTCTTTTAGAACCTAGATCTCTTCTCTGCCCTCAAAGCATCTGACCACACCAAGATCGGTGTGATAAAATGCTTTCCCAATTTCCCAATGGCGCTCTTTACATCTGGCGAAATCCAAGTCATGAAATGCTCGTAGCTTCCGGTTTCTTAGGCCATAGAGATGATTGGAGCCATTCTGGTCTCTGATCAGCTCTATGGTCAGCTGGCCGAATCACCGGCTGCATTCTCGAGTTCCCTGTTGGGACAAGAGAGCCAGAGAAAAACATTGAAGACGGTGGGGGGGCATTCCCTCACATTGCTTGTAAAAGCAGTCTAGAGGCTAATTAGCCCCTAGGATTGCTTTTACATGAAAGCAGACTGCTGGCTGAAAAGAATGATACCAAGATGATACCTAAACCTGCAGGCATCATTCTGGTATAATCACTCAAAGTCCACCAACATACCAGTAAGTTGCTGGTCCTTGTTGGGCATATATTGTGAACTTTTTTTTCATGCAGCCTGTGGACTGAACGAAAAAAAGATATTGATCGGTGGGTATGCCCACCATTAGAATACCTCCCTTCATCCACCCACTTCTAATGATGGGCATACATGCACTGTTTATATATGCCGAAGCATGGGGGCATCCTCCCGCAAAAGGTAGGAGCAAATCGCTCCTCCATCCACTGCTGCCTCCACGCTTCGGCATATATGCTGAAGTATGTAACTGTGGTGGTGAAATCACCTCCGACAGCGCTGGAGTCACGGCTTTATGTATCGTGAGAGCGAACGCTGTTGCTGTCAAGATAAATAAATGCGCGCTGCAACTGAATGGCGTACCTGCTAAGCAAATGATGGTTAACAATAAAACAAAGTAACATTACAGTATAACAGTAAGACTTACCATACCTGCAAAGCAAATACAAAAAAACATAGTAAAAAATAAAACATTTAACGCAACCTCTGCCTAAAATATATATATGCCGAAGCATGGGGGCATCCTCCCGCAAAAGGTAGGAGCAAATTGCTCCTCCACCCACTGCTGCCCCCACGCTTCGGCATATATGCTGAAGTATGTAACTGTGGTGGGGAAATCACCTCCGACAGCGCTGGAGTCAAGGCTTTATGTATCGTGGGAGCAAACGCTGTTGCTGTCAAGATAAATAAATCCACTCTGCAGCTGAATGGCGTACCTGAAAACAAAAAAATGGTTACCAAACATGATAAAAACATAACAACAATAAAACATTGCAGAATAGAATACAGTAAAAAAGAGCAGAACAATAGAGTGAGAATAGAGAGGGAGAACAATAAACGACAACTATTTTTGTTTTTTTATTTTATATTTTTTTACTTTTTTTTTTAAATTTTTTTACACTTTTTTTTGTAACTTTAACTTTTGTAACTGGTACCAGGTTTGGGTCTCTCAAAATGCGATGGCATCTTGGGAGACCCTGTGAAAGTGTGTCCTAGTTTGTGCAGTGCTGTACCCTACGCTAATACTCAACTAGTGTATGGTGGCGTTCAAAACATTCAACAATGCAAAGACCAGGATTGTCAGGACAGGACGGACAATAATACCGGGTGTCACGCTTAAATCCGCGCTTGCTGCAGACACGACATCTTTTTTGGGGGGCTCGTTCGGTAGGGGTACTCGGGAGGACATAAAGAAAATGCCTCTCCATGCAGCCGGCTTACTGCATGTGGTTGGGAAAGGTGAGGTGGAGCACCGTCTGGAAACAGAAGGGCTCTGACGATCTCTTCCTGGAATTTAAGGAAGGATCCAGTCCATCCTGAAGCTCTGTATAGCACATAAGCGTTCAGCAAAGCCAATTGAAATAAATAAACAGACACTTTTTTGTACCAGCGTCTTGCCTTACAGGCAACTAGGTACGGCGCCAACAACTGGTCGTTGAGGTCCACCCCTCCCATATTAAGGTTATATTCGTGAACACAGAGGGGTTTCTCCAAAACACAAGTCTCCGTAGTAATTTGGACTGTCGTGTCTGCATGAAGGGAGGTAAGAATGAAAACATTCTTATTATCCCTCCACTTCATAGCGAGCAAATTATTACACTGCAAGCAGGCTCTCTCCCCCAGCCTAAGACGGGAATCTACAAGCCGCTGGGGAAAGCCCCGGCGATTAGGTCACATGGTGCCACATGCTCCAATCTGATGATCAAAAAGGTGACTAAAAAGTGGCACGCTCGTGTAATAATTGTCCACGTACAAGTGGTACCCCTGCCCGAATAAGGGTGACACCAAGTCCCACACAATCTTGCCAGCGCTTCCTATGTAGTCAGGGCAGTTTGTCGGCTCTACGTGACTATCTTTGCCCTCGTAAACCATAAAACTACATGTATAGCCTGTGGCCCTATCACAGAGCTTATACATCTTGACCCTGTATCTGGCACGCTTGCTGGGAAGGTACTGTTTGAATGACAAGCGGCCAGAAAACTTAATCAGGGACTCATCAACGCAGACAACTTGATGGGGAGTAAAAAAGTCTGCAAAACGTTGGTTGAAGTGGTTTACGAGGGGCCGAATTTTGTAGAGCCGATCGTACTCAGGGTCTCCACGAGGATGACAGAGTTCATTGTTGTTGAAGTGCATGAACCGCAAAATCTGCTCGTATCGTGCCCTGGCCATGGAGGCAGAGAACACGGGCATATGGTAAATTGGGTCAGTGGACCAATATGACCGCAACTCACTCTTTTTATTTATGCCCATATTGAGGGAAAGGCCCAGAAAGATCTTAAATTCGGAAACCGTAATTGGTTTCCAATCTCTGGCAAGGGAGGACTGGAGAATAGTGGCGATGTGTTGACCAGCATACAAATTGCTTTGGTCCACAATAGATCTATAGAGATCTTCGGTGAAAAACAGCGAATAAAAATCCAGTGACGTAAAATCAACTGTTTCCAGCTGAATGCCAGGTTGGCCAGTGAATGGGGGAAGTACGGGTGTTGCAGAAGTGGTGGGTTCCCAATTCGGATTGGCGAATGCAGCAGGAAGGACACTATGGGCACGATGGGCCTGTGTTCGTCTTCTTGGTGGCAGCAGGACACTACTTGTGCTTGCCACCTCGCCAGCTTGAACTGCACTTTTGGGACTCGCCACGTCACCAAGTGTTACTGCAGTGCTGGATATACGACCAGGGTGTACTAGGCCGCTGGTGCTTGCCAGTTCATCAGAAGGAATAGCGGCGCTAGTACTTCTCTGCTCCATACGAGGGACCTGCGGTTCTTGCACTTCAAGGACAGAAGAAGAAGATTGGGGTCTGGTACGCCTGACCTTGGCAGGGACCACAACTCCGTCGTCAGAGCTATCTGTCATGGAGCCGCTGTCGTCTGCAAGATCGTATTCTGAGCCTGCATCTGACAGATGAGTGACTTCCTCTTCACTATCTGCCATGCTCAGAAACGTGTAGGCCTCTTCACTAGTGTACCTTCGATTTGCCATTTTGGGCTCTAAATTTAGTGGTACACTAGTGAGACTCACAGGCAAAAAAGCTCCTGACTGTCAGCGACTATATCAAAACGCTACCAAAAAACTGTTAGCGATCGCAGGGATCAGGCCTGACTCTGCGAACGCTGCAGTTATGTGTGCTTAGTGTTTTGTAAGTGTCAGTGATCGATCGATACTGCACTTGGGTGGGCTGGGCTGGGCCGAGGGGCAAAACGCAGGTGCTAGCAGGTATCTGGGCTGATCCCGCTAACACTGCGTTTTTGGGAACCCTAAACTGCTGGGGATGCTAGTATAGATCTGATACAGGGATAACTTAACCAAAAAGTGCATTCTATGCATACAAAAAGAAATAAAGTATAACAAATAAAATCATAATTAAAAAAAAAGAAAATTAGTAATTGAAGGGCTAAAAATCCTCAGCCCAGCGGCCTTGTTGGGGGTCTTGTAGCTGGAATTGCCACTGGAGTGGAGGGGGTGGAGGTGGGGCATCCAAATCCGAAATGTGGGTTTTTGGTGTAATTTGTCCCCCACCCCCTCCCGTTGAGGAGCTGCAGCATGAGTTCCTCACACATTCTCCTTTGATACACATCCATCTCCCTAAATGTATTTGCCGCCAGACACCCAAATCCCTCAGCCTCATCTGGGTCTGTCCTGATGGCAGTAGTGGCCTGGCTGAGGAAGGCAGCTGTGGCCTCGTCCAAGTTCCTGCTCTTCCTGGCCCTTTTATGAGGAGAGCATAGGGGAGGGATCTCGGACTCCATGTGGCTGCTGGCCAGGGGCTCCTCCTGACTGACATTTTCCTGTGGATGAAAATGGGACATAATTAGTTTTGGTTTTTGTTTTTGGTCATCAATCACACACGATTTTGATCTCCTGACTGTTGCAAGTTGAATGCGGACAAATGGAAAAGACTATCATTCTGACCCCAGCATTTTTCATTCTTGTACAAATCATATTTGGGCATTACTGTCTATTGATGGAGAAACCACTTTGTTAAGGCAGAAATATTTGAACAATAGCATCTAGTTATCATCATTGTATTTTTGGATAAAAATATGTTCAACAATGCTATACCTGGGTCAAGCTGGGCTCCTCCACATCTTCATCCTGTGTAGAAGGACCGGGTGGACCTCAGGAGCTGTGGCCTCAGGGAACGTTGACAGCGATGGTCTGGGTTCGGTCTGATAGGTCGAGAACCGCAGGTTGTGGTAATACCACAGCCTGGGGACATAGATATCAGCTGATGCTCCCGATCTCTGTGATTCCAGGACCTTCTTGAGCTCTCTTTTAAAGGTACTCCTCAGATTGGAGATTTTGGTCTTGATATACGCAATGTCTGCCCTGGGTTGCACTGGTTTGACCAACTCGATGAGTTTTTCCAACGCTGCCTTCCTCAAGATTTTATTCGAGTAGTCCCGACTTTTGACCTTCCACAGACAGGGCAGCTCCTGATAAAGGTCAATGAAGCGTGGCAAAAAATCTGGCGATGTAAATTTATCAACCATGATAAATGATCAGATCCCTGCAAGACAGAACACAAGATAAAACATAAGGTCTGGCATAACTCATAAACTGGTCCCAGTATAGACCTCAATCTAAGCAGTATAGGCCACTAACCACCTATACCCCAATTTCCATTTATACCTTAGTTTTCTAGCTCCTTTCGTGTGATGGCGATAGTTCGTCCTCCACTCCAAGATCGTTTCTACGGCCGTTACAACGACCGTGCGTTATGGCTTTATATACACTGCGCATGCATGAAACTCTGCTCTCTCCGCTGTCAGTGCATCATGATGCTGAAGAGTGACCATCTATGACGCTGTGGTGTGACCATCTCTTTTCTGCATGCGACACGGCGGAACATTCGAGAGGGACAACATGGCAGATTCTGCGAATTCTAGGCAGCCCCGTGGTGGTGGAGCTTATAGGAGGCACAAAGCCACGGTGCGCATCTTTGAGAAGCACGACTACGACTGCAAGCTGTGCAACTACAAAAGGCCCAACAGCTGAAAGGATCTCATTTTGGAGAAGGTCATTGCCGTTTTGCAGGGAGAATTTTCGGTGCCATGAATGAAGGACCAAATCAGAAAGTGATGGTCTGATCTAAAGCCATGGGCTTAAGCCGGAACTTAAGGGGTATAGATCACTTTCTGGTTGCTGCCTGGCTCATCAGTGCCCATTAATGCAGCCTTGCCAGTGTAGACATGGGTAGAGGAGAGGCCTTGGGGATCATAGACACACAGAGTCACACCTGCTAGAATGATCATCATATATCCCCTATCCCATAGGAGACAAGAGGGGTGGGGGGTAACCGCAGGAGTTTATCAATGTTGGCACTTGTCCAGTGTTTGCCCTCTGTAAAATTACATCACCTTCCCTTTTCAATGCATTTTTCACTGAAAAAAAACACAGTGCAGCATGGTGGAGTCCACTAGTCAGGAGCAAACATTGCCATCAGACAAAGTTCAAGGTTGGTCAACTAATGCAGCAAAATGGATGCTAGAAACAGAGGTGGCTTAATGAATGGTGTATTTTTTTTTTTTAGAGGAAAGTGAGTGTGGTCAGCTCAACCAGGGTGTTGGTTTTCAGGCATGGGATCTGACACCTGAACTTAGCACAGACCTTGCACTTGTTGACGTAACATCCCCTGACGCAAGTCAAACAGAGAGACAAAGAGACCAAGAAGTGGAAGAAACTATTCCTGAGCCTGTTGTTTCGGAAGTAAGTATTCTTTGAATCTAGCTTCAAATGTATACATGTCAAGCGTTTAGATGTCCAAACCAAACACCCACTCCACACATTAGCAAAGTGTGTAGTGCCTTAACATTAGCATGGAGAAGGAAGAGGTGGAAGGAGCTGGCAGTGTTGCTAGATACCCAATTTTTCTAGACCCAGGCACCAGGGCCAAGATTACAGAGTAGTTGCAGTGTGTACATTCCTAGTAGTGAAGGTGTCTAAAGGGCAAGCAGGTTGCAAGCAACAATAGACTGGGTAGGTAAGTATTTCCAGAAATTGACTAGTAACTTGACCATAATTTACTATGTAGGGCCTAAGCTACTTGACCATTGTTCCCTTAATACCTTTTTCTCTTCTTACAAGGTCACGAACTTCCAAGATGCACAATTGGCCGAATGAGTGCAGATATGATGCAGTGTTTGAATGATCTTGAGCAAATAAAGGAGTCTGCCACTGCTTTACAGAGAAGAATACATGATTATGTAGACATGCTTGCCAAATTTTAAGTTCTTCTGGCCTGGGCTGAAGTTTCTTGTTCAACTTGTTGTGGCTCCTGTTTTCACTTTTCATATTTACATGTTTTAGGACTTTTAAGCCCTGGTTCACATTGATGCTACTTTGAAATTGTGCAACTTCACTTGAAGTAGCACAATTTCTAAGTAGCAAGGTTAGCACAATTTCAGGTGCTACTTGATAGACATTTGTGTGGCTTCATGCACCGATGTCTATTGAAGTCTTACCTGAAATCGGCAAAAGTAGTGTAGGAACTAATTTTGCTAAATTGGTGTCGCACGGATTGGAACAGTGCCATTGCCTCCAGTAGGCTTGGAGGCAACTTGATCTCTCAAAACGCATGTCAAACCGCTCCAATGTGAACCTAGGCTTTAGTGTCTGAGGTCAGTGTTTCTCCACTCCACTTCTCTAGGTGCACCACCAGGTCCTGTTTTATGTATTTTTCACAGTATAAAAACCACTGTGTGAATTACTAACCTAGAAATTGACACTATCAAATAAGGGATAGTAATGTCTCACTTGGCCTTCATTTTACCAAAGTCGAACTTTGTAAGTTCCTGAGTTGGGGATGTTTATCTTATGTTTTCTAACATGCTTGTTTAGCCACAAAAAAGACAAAATAATTGCAAACATACATGTTATACACCAAGATGTTGGTTTGTTTTAAAACCTTAAAACACACATGTGAATGTGCTTGGAGTAAAATGTTTTTTACTAAACAATGTATGGCTTATTATTTCAATGCTCAATACCAGTGTATTAGTTAAGTTGTTGTAGTTACAGTGACAATGTGCTCTTAAATGTGGGCAACTCTGCAAATTTTTGGGCCTAACAAAAATACAAGGAGTTCAAAAGGTATAAATGTTTTTGAACTTTATGCATTAGATCCATTAAGAACAGAAACATTGTGTGTGTGTGTAGTAGACCCACAGCACACCATAATAGTTAGCTGAAGAAGAGATTGTTAACTTCATGTAGCAAATAAGGTACATTTGCGCTGTTGGAGAAAGTGGCCAAAATAAAGCCCATTTGTGAACATATTAGACAGATAAGAAACACAGATAACAGTAAATCAAATGAAATATGAGTTTATGATCTCAAAATTAGATTAGGCATAATCAGCTACAATTTGCTGCCAAGCCACTGCTCCTCTACCCACAAAATATTCCAGGTATTTTTTTCGGATATCTCTGGCATCTTGGGAGGGCAATCCAGCATGGACAGTTTCTAGAGCCGTCATCACACCCACAGATGGATGAGCTGCAGCCTCTTCAGCTGGGCCTGACACTGTCCACATTAGTTGGCACTGAGGCAAGGTAGCTGCTAGCATTCCTCCTTACAAAAATTACGGTGGATGCAGCAGCACAATACCACATGGTTTATTTTGTATAGTGCCAGGTTAATTGGTGTTAAAACAGCCTGAAACTACTGGAGAGGATGCCAATAAAGCGTTTTCAACCACCCTTCTGGCACGAGAGAGCCTGTAATTGTAGATTCTCTGCTCTGGGGTGAGGTTCCTCATAGGAAACAGCTTCATAAGATGTTCCCCTAGAGCAAAGGCCTCACCTGCAACAAAAACAAAATTGAGGCCCTCAACATTCATCTCAGCAGGTGGCAAATTTAAGGTGCCATTCTGGAGCCACTTGTAGAACTCTGTCTGCATAATGACTCCTGGATCAGAGTTGCGGCTGTTCTTCCCAACATCAAGAAACAAGAACTCATATGTGGCAGACACTACAGCTAGCAGGACTATGATGCAAAAGCCCTTGTAGTTGAAATACTATTAGCCCGAGTTGGGTGGTGGGACAATCCGGACATGTTTTCCATCAATAGCACCACCACAGTTGGGAAAATCCCACTGATGCTGGAACTGGGCTGCAACGTGCTGCCATTGCTGTGGGTTGGAAGGAAACTGTGGAGTAAAAAAAGGAAAAAGAAATTAGTACTTCTGCACATAACATTCCAAGCAGATTTGACACAAACATTCTTGGCCAACATAAGTATAAAACTTAAAGGAGTAATTAGTGGCAAAAGTGTAAGGTTAACTTATCTGATTCCTCACCCCCTCTCTAAAAATGTTATGGTGGGGGGGGGTAATGGGTAGATATTTTGGACAGGTAGTCCTCTCCACTTCTATGAGAGCTGTGTGCATAAATAATGTGTGAGACTTTGGCCAGCCCCTCCTTACTTACACTATTGCCAGCCCAGTGGACAGGTAAGAAGTGTCATAATCTAAAAATATGGATACTTACTGTCCAAATTGAAGCACATTTTGTCATTCGTAAATTACCTATCAAAATAATAGGAGCCAAAAACTTTCTATGTTACAATTTGAAGGTAATCAGGCAGGTCCTTGCATTACATGCTTTGGTGAATTTGTCAAGAAATATGACCACAAAAGAGGGATAGTGTATATGGGTTTTGCAAAGTCAGCAGATAGAGTATTTGTATCTGGTGACTTTGCATTGTGGGGGGGGGGGGGCTCTAAATGAGTTTGGGACACCAAAAAACGGCTTATTGCACTCTGCATGAATTTTAGGACAACAATAACATTTGGACACATTTTAGGGGGTGTTTAGGGTAAGTCCAAAAATGTAGCTGACAATAAACATTGTTGAGTTAACTGGGCTAGATGGGTATGGGCCCAGGATAGCATGCCGCGGAGGTTAATGAAGGAAAATATGCATGTAGGCCAAAACAGGAGCAGGAAAAGCTTACAGCATGCATTAGGACAAAGAGGACATTTATACCATATTACAATATTGCTAATTATCAATCAAGAAATTAATACAATACATTAGCAAACATTAAACACATAAAATGTTATGTAAATGGAAAATCGAAAAAATCGAAAATATAGTCCTTATGCAGCACTTGAAAAATGGCTGAACAGGTCTCTGGAATAATGAGTCCCAGAGCCTGGGGGGGAGATCCCAGAGGTAAACTTGAGGTCCTGATGGAGACTTCTTCCTGTCACCAAGTACCAAGGTGGCTATGAGCCTTTGCTCATAGCCACCTCATGCCTGTATCCTGCTTCTTAACCATTTGACAACTGGGCACTTAAACCCCCCTCCTGACCAGACCAATTTTCAGCTTTCAGTGCTCTCACATTTTGAATGACAATTACTCAGTCTTGTAATACTGTACCCAAATTAATTTTTTGTCCTTTTTTCATACAAATAGAGCTTTCTTTTGGTGGTATTTGATCACCTCTGGGTTTTTTATTTTTTTGCGTTATAAATGAAAAAAGACAGAAAATTTTGAAAAAAATGCATTTTTCTTAGTTTCTGTGATAAAATTTTGCAAATGATTAATTTTTCTTCATAAATTTTGGCCACAATTTATACTGCTACATATCTTTGTAAAACTAAACCAAATTAGTGGATATTATTTGGTCTGTGTGAAAGTTATAGAGTCTACAAGCTGTGGTGCAAATCATAAAAAAATTGATCACACCTGATTTCATTTCTTGCGACCCGAACAAGCCAGGAAAGTACAAACACCCACCAAATGACCCCTTTTTTGAAAGTAGACATTCCAAGGTATTTAGTAAGATGCATGGTGATGTATTTTCCCACAATTCTTTGCAAAATGAAGATTTTTTTCCCCCCACAAAATTGTCATTGTAATAGGCTATTTCTCTCACATGGCATGTGTATACCACAAATGACGCCCCAAAATACATTCTGCTACTCCTCCTAAGTATGGCGATACCACATGTGTGGGACTTTTTCACAGCCTAGCCACATAGAGAGGCCCAACATGCAGGGAGCACCAAGAAACGTTCTAGGAGCATAAATGACACATCTAACTTGTTGACTACCTATTACACTTTTGAAGGCCCTGGAGTACCAGGACACTGGAAACGCCCACAAAATGATCCCATTTTGGGAAGCTAAAACCCCAACGTATAATCTATGAGGCGTAATGAGTCATTTGAATGCTTCATTTTTTTCCAGAAGTTTTTGGAAATAGTGCGAAAAAAATGAAAACACATTTTTTTTTACACAAAGTTGTCCATTTATAAGATATTTCCAACACATAGCATGTACATAGCAAAAATGACACCCCAAAATACATTCTGCTACTCCTCCTGAGTATGGCGATACCACATGTGTGAGACTTTTACACAGCCTGGTCACATACAAAGGCAGAATATTGAAATAGCACCTTCAAGGAGCATAAATTACACATCTCATTTCTCAACCACTTATTACACTTTTGAAGGCCCTGGAGCACCAGGACAATGGAAACGTCCACAAAATGACCCCATTTTGGAAAGTTAACACCCCAACTTATAATCTATGAGGCATAATGAGTCTTTTGAACGATTCATTTTTTTCCAGAAGTTTTTGGAAAATGTGGAAAGAAAATGAAACCACGTTTTTTTACGCAAAGTTGTCCATTTATAAGATATTTTCCAACACAAAGCATGTACATAGCAAAAATGACACCCCAAAATACATTTTGCTACTCCTTCTGAGTATGGCGACAAAATTACCCCATTTTGGTAAGATAACATCCCAACGTATAATCTATGAGGCATAATGAGTCTTTTAAACGGTTCATTTTTTTCCAGAAGTTTTTGGCTTCTTAGCTTCTTGTTGATGAGGCTTTGAGGAAAGCCCTTCTGGTTCGTCCTTATGGTGCCACATGCTGTAGTGTTCTTTCTGTGAAGGTTGTGGAACAGGGGCAAACTAGTATAAAAGTTGTCCACATACAAATGGTAGCCTTTCTCCAGGAGTGGGTTTTTGAGTTCCCAAACGACTTTCCCACTTGATCCGATGTAGTGTGGGCAATTAGGGGGATGTAGCTGGGTGTCCTTCCCTTCATATACCATGAAGGCATATGTATACCCTGTGGCTCGGTCGCACAATTTATAAAGCTTCACCCCATAGCGGGTACTTTTGGTGGGAATAAATAGTTTTATGCCCAGCCTGCCAGAAAATTTGACAAGGGACTCATCCATGCATATGTGTAGGTCTGGGGTAAACAACTAGGGGAAGATTTCAGAAAAATAATTTAGTAGTGGCCGAATTTTATAAAGCTTGTCAAAATTTGGGTCATTTCGGGGAGGGCACTGGGTATTATCATTGTAGTGTAGGAATCTCATAATCATGAGATATCTGGTTCTGGGCATTACTGAGGAAAAGATGGGCATGTGGTGGATGGGGAGGGTTGACCAATATGAACATAAAGCTTTTTTTGGTTAGTCCCATACAGAATGTGAGGCCCAAAAAAATGTTAAACTCCACTGTTAGGGCTCTCCACTCATAGGGATGGGCATAATAGGATGTTGGGTTACATGCTATGAATTGTTGTGCATACAGGTTGCACTGGGCCACAATTGATGCTAGCATATCCTCAGTAAAAATTAAATGGAAAAAATCCATCGGGGAAAAATTTTCTGTGTCCACCTGGACTCCTGGCTGAGCAGTGAAAGGGGGAATGATAGCTTCTCCTGAATTAGGAGGAAGCCACAAGGGGTTCTGAAGGGAATAGGGAAGGCTGGCATGGGACCTAACCCTTTGTAACTGAGGTGACACCCCACTGGTACGTGGCCTTTGCTGAGGTACTGCGGTGCTGGTGGATGGCACTGCGGTGCTTGTGGATGACACTGCGGTGCTTGTGGATGGCAATGCGGTGCTGGTGGATGCCACTGCCTCCTCACCAGAACTACTTCATCTGGCGGGAGGCTTTCAGTGTTCCACTGCTTAGGACAGGCTCGTAGTCCATGTCAGACTCAGAATCTGAATATGAGGAGGAATCCAAAGCGGAGAGCTCCCCGTTGCTCTCGTCGGCCGCAAGAATATTGTACGCCTCCTCGGCTGAAAATAATCTTTTAGACATTCTTGGTGGTGACAAATGGCACTGATGACACGTGACACTGATGTGGCACTGGTGACAGATGGTACTGATGTGGCACTGATGAAATGTGGCAGGTGACACTGACAGGTGGCACTGATGTGGCAGGTGACACTGACAGGCGGCACTGACGACAGATGGCAATGATACGTGGCACTGATGACACGTGACACTGGCAGATGGCACTGGTGACAGATGGCACTGATACGTGGCACTGATGACACGTGGCACTGATATGGCACTGACGACACATGGCACTGATGTGGCAGGTGACACTGACAGGTGGTACTGACAGGTGGCACTGATGACAGATGGCACTGACGACAGATGGCACTGACAGAAGGCACTGATAGATGGCACTGATGACAGATGGTACTGTGACACTAACAGTGATGAGCACTGTGGCACTGATGTGGCACTGTATGGGCACTATTTGGGCTGATTTGTGTGTTTTCACTGTACTTGATGTTCACAAAACGGCTGGCATTCACAGATCTGCAGCACGGAAGCTCTCCCTCCTCACACGCGGTCTCTGTGTGAGAAGGGAGAGCTGGCAATGAGAGATGATCTCATATGTTTACATTTGAGATCATCTCTCATTGGATACTCCGATCGAGTGCTAAATGGCCTCTGTGATTGGCCATTTAGCACGATCTGTGATTGGCTGTGTCCAAGGGACACGGCCAACTGAGAATTTCCCCGATGCGCGCCCATGGTGGCGTGCAAAGGGGAAATTAACAGGAGGACGCCCTCCCGGCAATTGAGCACCGCGCTGTAGCCGTCTTTTGGCTATAGCACGGGCGCAAACTGGTTAATATAGGGGGCCAACAATGCCAAGAGTTGGTGAAAGCAGGGGTCCATCATCCGGAGATAATTCCTAAAATCATCAGGATTATTCTCCTGGAGCTCCCGCAGCAATGGCATATGACAGAATTGGTCACGATTAAGCAACCAATTTTTGGTCCAAGAACTTCTCCTGTTCCTGGACTGGACATGGGTCAAAGCAATAATTCCAAGCCCAATAATAGCACGTTCTCTCCTCTGATTCCGCAACATGGCTGGTTGACAAACAGCCACTCAGAAACGAACTGAAAAGCACAAATCAACACTCGCCAAACTTCTACTAACACAAAATTAGCAGAAGGAGCCCAAAGGGTGGAGCGTGACAATTGAACTTCCTCTTTGTAGTCTCGTAGAACGTCTAATACGTCACTACATTCGTGTTTGTTGGCCGACAATTCTTTGCCATTTGCATGCAAGACAAGTTCCTGGCCAACGCCCTTTGGACAAAAGTCTGACGTTTTGTTTGTGGAAAATCCAATCGTGTGTACGAGGCTTTAGACCCAGAAAGAACGTGGGTCTAGCAATGCTTGGTTCAAGATCCGGATTCCTGTTTGCACATCCTCCTATTAGATCTTCAATGAGTGCAATGTAAAAACACTTCTCTGTTATTCAGAGTGCTAGCTTTCTTCTCTAATTACAGTAAAAACCTGACCCCTCACCACTCTATCCAAATCTAAAAAGAAGTTTGGTCTTTAGTAATACCTTAAAGCTGTATTAAACCCAAAAACAAAAATGTAATACATTGCAGCTTACCAATGCTTCTCCTGCAATACCAATTCTTCTCAGTAAGTTTGTTATTTTTCAACAGACCAATCAGTCCTGCAGATGTAGCAGTTAGAGGGCTGAGACAAGGAAATTACCACTGACGGGTGCTTACAATGGTCAGCTTTTATTTATTTATGTAAAACATTTATCCCAAAAAAGAACAACACTGTTTGTTGTAACTGATTATAAAGTGTAATGCTCGGTTCACACTAGCCAATTCCAAAGTCATGCGATTTTCAGTGCGACATTGGAGTCCAGCCTTTATAAGACTTTGATACGACTTGTACACTCTCTGGGACTGAAGCCGTATCAAAGTAGGGCAGGAACCTTTTTTGAAGTTGCAGTAACTTCAGTAGTGTAAATTGGATTGGTTCTCATAGAGATATATGGCATTTCACATGTCCTGCAACTCTGGGTCTCACAAGTAGGATATAAAGTCGCAGGAGTGTGAAGCGAGCCTTAGCTGAAGTTTAGCTTGCATAAGTAAAAACAAACTTTTTTTTTTAAGTTTTGGAATGAGTGGAGAGAGATTAGAATACAGACAGGTTATTAATTGCTGTCTGTGTCCTCATTAGCCACTTGCCACCCACCCAACGTCAAATGCTCTCATTCCGGTCACATTTAAATATGGAAGTGCCATGAATCTGCTCTCCTCACCTCACACTGACAGAGTGTGTGGCGAAGAGTGCCGATCAGCGGCATCTCCTCGCAAGGGAGACCTAAACAGGTAATCAGGGCATTGATTATCAGTGTCCTGATTACAGGAAAGCCCCAACAGTGCCACCATTCAGTACCCATGAGTGCCACCAATCAGTGCCCATAAGTGATGCCAGTCAGTGCCACCCATCAGTGCTGCCCGAGCTGTCACTGCACATTGCTGATCAAAAGCAACAGAGGCATGCCCTGTAGCTGCCCACATACAAGAGGCATGTACAGTATATGTGCATCATATTGTGGGGGAGTACATGGAGTCAAGGCAGATGTTGACACCCAACAGATGACCCCCTCGATTGTTGGCAGCGAGGGGCAACTTGCATAGACACCTGTGCATGAAGTCGCACAGATATCAGTCAAGTCGCACTGACATGCTACTTTGAATTTAAATTGTGCACTTTTAAGTGAATCTCAATTCAGTGTGAACCTAGACTAATGAATGAGTTTAATTCATGACAGCTGTGATTACTAGTGATCTGTTACTGGCTACAGCTAATTACATGGTACAGGGTGCTGTGATTGACCCAGGTGCCATGTGATAGCTGTGGCCAAATTGCAGCTTACTAGTATAGGAAGTAGAGCTGTTATGAATGAGATTCATTCATAACAGCTTTGTTGACATTGTGATCATGTGATCACATAGAAATCCCATGATCTCTGGGTTGCTCAAAGCAGCCTGGTACCGTAAGCCACAATCTGCTGTGGGGAGGGGGACCCCCTAACTCCAAGCAGGCACAATCACTTACATGTACATGAGTGTGCCTGCGCATGCCACCCTGCCATAGTAAACGTACTGTGGCGGGGGTCAGCAAGTGGTTAATTTGGCATACTCAATTTGGCATTCACAATTCAAAAATTGTAACATTTTTGGCCAGGTAACATCATGTGCTCTGCAAAAATATTTCTGTAGGGCTACAGTATTTAACCACTGAGTAACACCCAAAAGCCAATTTTTCCATAGCTGTTTCACAGACACAAAGATTTTTTGTTTTTTTGGCCAGTAACATCCTGTTCTCTGCATGAATAATTATGTAGGGTTACAGTGTTTTTTTAGTTTAGTTATGCTCCAAACCCAATATTCCCACAGATGTTTTACAGCTGCAACAAATGAAAACTTCTTGGCCAGGTAACATCCTGTGCTCTGCATGAATTTTTATATTGTTTACAGTGTGCTGGCACTAAAAGCATTCAAAACAAAAACTTGATTTTTAGACAGCTATTTCCCAAAAAGAGTGACAGCAGAAAAAAGACCACGTGGTCCATCAAGTCTGCCCCCCCCCTTTTTTTTTACTTTATATATTTTTTCTTTGTTACTTTTTTTGTCTGAGTAGAGATCTTTGCTTGTCCCAAGCATGTTTGAATCTCCTTCCTGTTGATTGACTCACTACTTCTGCTGGAGTTCTATTTCAAGCATCAACTACTCTTTCTGCAAAAAAAAAACCAAGAGCTCAGATTAGTTTTGAACTTTCCTCCTCCTCCCGCCCACCATATAGTAAAATGAGGGGGCGTGGCCTGACCTGGCATGAAGATGGCTGCTTAATCCTGTAGCTCCTGCCATCCAACGACCTGAAATCTGCCTATCGGTGATTCATAAACCCATCGCTCGGATAAAATATGGGGACAGCATCACGGAACACCTCGGCCTCCCGATCACGCTCTCCCAGAGAACAACCGGGCTCCACAGGCCACAACAATATCCCTGAAATGTTCCGGAATGGAAGGAGCAATATGGCGCCTCCCCGCCACGGCACCTCAGAGGGCACAATCTCCTCACAATTGGGCCCTATGCCCCAAACATTACCGTCTAATCAGACAACCGGGACTGCAGCGGAAGACCGACCCTTACCTCAGCTGAATATACAAGACTTACAGATGATAGCCACAGACATCAAGGACACTCTCTCAGCAGCCATTTCAGAGCTCCGCATTGACATCCGCGCCCTCTCTGACAGAGTACAGGCTGCGGAGCAAATGGCGGACCGTCAGGATCTACAACTACGCAAAACAACAAGACATGTCGATACCCATACGCTTCAACTAAGAGAAATGCAGAGACACCTCGAAGATCTTGACAACCGTGGCAGACGCCACAACCTGAGGATCAGAGGAATGCCTGAATCTATTGAAGGCGCTCAGGTTACTCTCTCTACTACCAACCTGTTCAATGGCCTTCTCCGCAGACCATTACAGACGCCTATTGAATTGGAAAGGATCCATAGAGCTTTGCGGCCTAAAGGGAAAGACTCTGACCCACCTAGAGACATCATCTGCTGTCTCACAAGCTTCAAACTTAAAGAAGAGATTCTCAAACAGGCTAGAGGTTTGCCACAGATCGTACATGAAGGGAAAATTGTTCAAATTTATCAAGATCTGTCCGGCATAACCCTCCAACATCGCCGTGACTTAAAACCACTACTGGATGCTTTGCGTGCTAACAACATCACCTACAAATGGAAGTTCCCGTTTTGCTTAGCCGCAACCTCACACGGCCGCACAGCATACCTTAAGGTACCGGAAGATCTCCCTACCTTTTGTGACACTCTCCACATACCGAGAGTGGAGGTACCCAACTGGTACGCAGATTTTCGACGCTCCGCGGTACGCAGAGAACTCCCGCCTGAAGATCCAATGGAGGCCTCTGACACCGGCCATAGGAGACGTAGATCCCCCTCAGTCACACCGCCACGCGGCACATACCGTACACACCGCCGCGATCAGAGCCCTCACTCTCCCTCCTCCAGGAGACCTAGAAGGGGACGTTAATGTCCGTCTCAGCTGACTTTGATCGGCTGTACCTCAGTGCTAGTCTCCCCGCCTTGCTGGCCCTAGTACTCACTGAACCAGACACTTCCCTCAACGTTCTTATACTTTATTTCAGTTATAGTTTGATTACACGGTTTAAACGTTATACATTTTAACTACTACTTCCACTCCAGGCTCCTTGCTACCCAGGAGTAACATGCTAGGGCTGCACACCCTGTGTCCCATCCATCATACACACAGGTAACTGTCACACAGTTTTGATAACCTATCCACGGAGGAAAAAACAGACTATACAAACTACAAACACCAGAATGCAAAGCGCGGACCTTCCGGAAACCGTGACTGACCTCCCAACCAACACGTCAGTTCCCGGCGCCCCGCACTATCATCAACACTGACGCGCAGGATATGGAAGTCTGATGACAGCTTGCTCCCAACGCCGAACATGGTCCACTAACTGCCTGACAACATCCCCAACACCCGGCTCAGCACAGGATCCCTGCAAGAATGTGGTCACCACTCGAATCCGGATTCCCGGCAAAGCGAATCGACACGCCTCATCAGGACTTTACGCGGCTCGAATACACCATGGTGTCGGCCGATGAACTGCACCACTGACTACCACACACCCTTCTCCGCAAGGATCGGAACCCAAAGGTCATCTCCGTTGCCTGGCCATGTAAGACAAAGTCACGATCGCTGGTGAGAACACTCTCTTCAGGAAGGCAATACCTACCTTCCCCAGTCTTCTGACTACCAGCATTCCGAACTCCGCCCTGCCTTTGAGTCCGCATACTCCGCCGGGAAGAGTGGAAGACCTGCATTGAACTGTCATTACACTCAGGTACTTCACTGTACAACACATAACCCCTCTCTGAAACTATACCGAGGACTCTACGGGCCACTATAACACTGCTCACTGCTCCTCCGGCACGTAACTTCTCATATGTTTTACCTCTTTCTTTGATTTTGCTCTTCGAGCATCCAGTATATTTGTATTTTTGGGTAAGTTAACACCCTATGTTACATAGCACATTGTTTAATATGTTTCAATATAAGGCTAACAACAATATTAGTCTCACGACCCCGGCCACAGTGGAACCCGCTCTGCCAGACTACCCAACTGTGCACCCTACCTGGTGCCCTCCCATAGCCCCAAGCTCAGACTTTCCCTCTACCTTTTCAGGGGACATAGAAGCAAACCCTGGAATCTGTGCTTGACCATATAAAATACTGACATAGAAAACTGAACTTATGCATCTTGCTTACCAATGTATAACTCCTGCTCTACCTGACACGGTCATTCGCCTCACACTTGAGGTAATACTTCCGGCACATCGTAGTCTCCCCCTCTCAGACCCACACCTTGCCCCTACCTCATTAATAGTACTAGATTTCTAACCTCTACACCGAGCTACCAACATATACTTCGCACCACCTTACTCACATACTACTGGTCATGGGATGGCGGGATGTACTCTTATTGGTACTTACATAACCCTACCACTCACTTGTACCAGGTCTCTGCCAACCCCCTCACAGCTGCAGTGAGGTTTGTTAGCCCAGACCTCACGGGTTGGGAACCATCAGTGCTCTGTACCTGACTGAATATATCCCCACAAGGAGACAGCAGACTTGGTTAATACCTCGGCTGCCTCATCGGTCTCTCCCCCGTGTTACTTTCGTAACAACTCCAGCTTCTGTTGAATCTCTGCACAGCACACCTCCCCTATATATAGTCCCTTAGAGTTTACCCTATCCCTAACCCCCGACGGAGAACATGGACCAAACCGACACACACACGGCGCAGACCCCTCCTTATTCTACGCTCACACTGCGCTCCATGAATATAAGGGGCCTAAACACACCCGAAAAACGATCTCTCCTACTCACCCACCTACAAAAACCACACACTCACATCGCGCTCATCCAAGAAACACACTTTAGATCTGATACTATCCCCAAACTACGAAACAAACACTTTCCGACTGTATACCATGCAACCAACAATGAAGCCAAATCGAAAGGTGTCTGCATCCTTATATCCAAAAACTGCCCATTCGTCGTCACTGACGTGCAGCGAGACCCTCTGGGGAGATTCCTTTTCCTCAAGGGCTCTCTACACAACAAAACCCTAACCATTGCCAACCTGTACGCTCCGAATTCAGGACAGGTACCGTTCTTCCGCCATGCACTACAACTCCTCACGATTTTTAGCGCAGGTAGCATCATAGTTGGCGGCGATTTCAATGTACCTCTTGATCCTTCCCTCGATACCTCTAATGGCATCTCTTCCTCTACCTATAGGGCCCTACGTGCGATAAAAACGCATTTCAGGGAGCTACTGCTACATGATGCTTGGCGCACACTCCACCCCACAAATAAAGATTTCACATTCTTCTCCCCTCCACACTCCAAATATTCCAGGCTTGATTACTTCTTCATCTCCCAGAATGACCTTTCCATTCTTCAAAAATCCTCAATTGAACCAATGATACTGTCAGACCATAACCCAGTCTCCATGACTCTACATATCCCTAACGAATTCACCCGCGCCCACATATGGCGTCTCGATAACTCCCTCCTCACAGACGCTGACATCTCACACAAGACCTCCGAACACCTACATAGCTACTTCACAGAAAACGGACAGGGCGACTCTGCTCCAGAAATAGTCTGGGCCGCTCACAAATGCGTCATAAGAGGCACATTCTTATCACACGCTGCACATAGAAACAGACTACGGAAAGCAAAACTTGAAAAAACTGACTACACACATCTCTGCCCTAGAACGGAAACATAAGGCATCCCTAGCTCTAGCAACACTGATGGAATTGACACAACTACGAACCGAACTCCTAGAAGAACTAAACAAAAACGTCAAACGAAAATATATGCTTACACAAAAATGCTTTTACGAGTTTGGCAACAAATCCGGGAAAATGTTGGCTAGAGCGCTACAAGCCAAAAAAGCGGCTCACACTATTCATTCCATTGTAGATCCCTCAGGTAAAACACTAGCAAAATCCGAAGACATAGCGGAACAATTTGTACACTACTACACAAACCTGTACAATATTGGTACTTCAGGCTCTTCTCCCACCGTAACAGACAGGAAGGAAGCCTTACAAAACTTCCTATCCCAATACGCACCTTCGCCCATCAGAACCGAAGACTCAACATCACTAGACGTCCCTTTAACGACGGAAGAGATTACCTTAGCTCTAAAACAGATGAAACCGGGCAAAAGCCCTGGCCCTGATGGGCTAACGGTAGGATATTACAAATCCTTTCCTGAACTACTCTTACCTCATCTTGTTAAGGCCTTCAACAACCTCTCTCCTACCACTACGGCCCCCAAAGATATATTAGAAGCCCATATTACCCTTATCCCCAAACCTGGAAAAGATGACAAATTGGTTCCTAATTACCGCCCCATCTCTCTACTTAATGTAGACGTTAAATTGTACGCCAAAGCCATTGCCAATCGCCTTCTACCCCTGATCCCAACCCTAATTGCCACAGACCAAGTAGGTTTTGTCCCCGGCAGAGAAGCGAAAGATAATACTACCAAAGCACTAAATATTCACCACTGGCTGACTTCCACTAATACTAAAGGCTTCTTCCTATCCTTGGACGCGGAGAAGGCGTTCGACAGGGTGGCATGGGACTTCATGACAGCCACCCTACACTCCATAGGCCTCCCGCCGCGACTTATCGACATGATTATGATACTCTACTCTTCCCCCACAGCTAGAGTCCGAGTGAACGGCAGACTGTCGAACGCCTTCTCCGTGTCCAACGGTACTAGACAGGGATGTCCCCTATCCCCCCTAATCTTCATACTAACAATGGAACCCATGCTACGCAGAATTAGGGAGAACCCAAACATCAAAGGTATTCAAATCAACCAAACACAACACAAAATAGCCGCATATGCGGATGATGTTCTCCTCTTCCTCACAGAACCAATCACTACCATCCCGAACCTGCTCAAAGATTTTGCTCTTTTTAAATCCTTATCAAACTTGCAGATAAACTTCTCCAAATCAAAAGCACTCAATATATCCCTATCCCAAGAGACAGTTACACAATGCAAACATAACTTCCCTTTTGGATGGGAAATGCAAGCCATAAAGTACCTTGGCATTCACATCCCTACCAAACTGTCCGAACTATTCAAATTAAATTTTCTACCAATCCTACAAACCATCGAAAGTGATCTTCAAAGGTGGCATGCAGGAACATTTTCATGGTTTGGGAGAATAGCAATTCTGAAAATGAATGTTCTACCTAGGCTACTCTACATTCTCCAGGCCATCCCTATACTGCTCCCGCATTCCTTTTTTGTCACGTACAAAAGAATTTGTAGAAAATTCATTTGGCTATCCAAACAGCCTAGAATGAACTGGCAGAGACTGACATCTCCTAAATTGCAAGGAGGACTACAGGTCCCAGACATACAAACTTATTACCAAGTCTGCCATCTAGCTAGAATTGTGGACTGGCATGTGCATGACAGGGAAAAAGAATGGGTGCAAATAGAGAATGCCTTTACCGAGATCCCGTTAAAACTCCTCCCCTGGATTGACTCGAAATTAATCCCGAAAACTGCCACTACCAATCCAATGATCAAATCTACCCTAATAAACTTCACAAAATCGTGCAAAAGTCTTAAGATACAACCCATATCGGGACCACTAACGCCTATCGAAGACAACCCGGCATTCTTACCGGGTATCACCCTCTCTCACCCAACCAGTGATCCGTGCAGACCTAGGCTCCTAGCTAAACAACTATTCCATCAAGGTGCCCTACTACCTTACTCAGCTTTGATGAACAAATTTCCGGAATACCACATTCCCTTCTACAATTATCTGCAGATCCGCCACTTTCTACAGAACCTCCCACACAAAGACAACCTACATAGGGATCTCACACCCTTCGAAATACTATGCGCCAACACCGAACCCCAAAGACACCTCATCTCGACCATACACGCACTTTTCTCAACACATCAAGACATCAAAACGTCTACTTTGCTAACGCAATGGGAGACCGACTTGAACACCACCTTAACCACAGACGACTGGAGAAATGTGCTAACACACATCCACAAAGGCTCCGGCAACGTAGCCACACAGGAGTGCGGCTTTAAAATCTACTCAAAATGGTACAGGACCCCCGACAAAATTAATAAATTTCTGCCCACCATATCCCCCAATTGCTGGAGATGCAATAAAGCCAAGGGATCCCTTCTACACATCTGGTGGGAATGCCCTCTCATCCAACCTTATTGGACTGACATTCACAACCTAATCATTCAGATAACAACCTACACCCCGGATTACACCCCAGCGCAATACCTGCTACACCACACTTCGATCCCCCAACGGACATACAAGAAATCATTAACTCTCCATCTTATCAACGCGGCAAACCAATGCATCCCCGTACACTGGAGAAACACATCCCCCCCCTCGATCACAGAATGGATACGGAGAGTAGACAGAATAGCTGACATAGAAAACCTAATACATCAAACCTCCGATTCACCTTCCAAGTACAGAAATACATGGGCATGTTGGACCCACTTCAAACAAACGCAACCAACATGAGCTCAAGCAACCCCACCAAACATTGCTCCAATAGACAACACCAGACAGACAACCTAACCCTCCACCAACCAATAACTATACACGACATCCTACCCCTCCGTCCTCCCACCCCCCCATCCCTTTCTCCCGTAGTCACCTCACACCCCTGCCGACTGCATAGCCTGCTCCCTTGCATCCGCCATCTCTCTTCACAGTGTGTAGACCCGCACCTTACCGACATGCCCTATTACTGAGCAAATGATAATACCCGAACTGGGCACAGTTAGTACCCGAATGGGGTGCCCAGCGACTCGGATGACTAGACTACTGTCGGTACAGATCGTATTCACTACAAATATCTGACACCACCATAATACTTTAATACTATACCAAACCCTATCACCTCATACGGCTAATGCTGAACATTCCTCACCCATGACACGCTCACTTCACACAACTAGATAATTCAATGCTGAACAGAGGAAACGCTCGTATTGGCTGCTACTTCCCCTTGTCTCGTTTATGACAGGGATTGTATTCACCAACGCAATACTATTGTAGTCATCTGACAATCTGTATGACTTGTTTCATTTGTTTGCTACCATTTGTTTGCTACCATTTCGTGTATTCTTGATTAATTACAGCATGTTGACTGTAGACCACTCTCTTCTCAAAGAATTTACCATTGTATTGCGATTTATACTTTGTACTATGCAAAAACCTAATAAATTGTTTTGAAAAAAAAAAAAAAAAAAATAGTAAAATGATGGCGGACGGGATCCCCTCTCGTTCTGGTACAATCTCATATGATGTTGCCCTAGTGTCACCGCTCTTGTGCACCCGAGGGGACCTGCAGCGATCGCGTGTGCAACCCCGATCTTGGTAAAGAGCTGATGACGTGACTCTTTACAATCACAGCTGATCACATGTAAACACAGAAGTGCCCCTAATCGGCTCTCCTCACCTCACACTGACAGAAGGGGAGACCTGTACAGATAATCATGACACTGATCATCAGTACCCTGATGATTAGTGCAGCCCCAGCAGTGCCCAGGAGTGATGCCAGTCTGTGCCCATCAATGACACCAATTAGGGCCCATAATTGACACCAATCAGTGCCCATCAGTGATGCCAGTCAGTGCTGCATTTCAGTGCCGCCCATCAGTGCCCATAAGAGCCACCTATCAGTGCCCATCAGTGCCGCCAATCCGTGCCGCCTATCATTGCCCATAAGTACCGCACATCAGTGCCACCTGTCAGTGCCACCTATCAGTGCCACCTGTCAGTGCCACCTATCAGTGCGGCATATTAGTGCAGCCTATCAGTGCCGCCTCATCAGCGCACATCAGTGAAGGCAAAAAAATATTTATTTACATCATTTTCTGACAGAATATAAAAGAAAGAATTGCGCTAGGTGTGTGAATAGTGTAAAAAAATACAATTTTAAAATGTTAGAAAGAACCGTGAAGGATGTCCTGCAGCTGAACACTGTAACCCTGATACAAGGGCACAAGAAGTAAGGATAGAGAGAAAGAGTGCAGCACTGGACAAATACCACAATTCAATTGGTAGTGCAGATAAAAATATCACAAAAACCTAAATAAAAATATTGTGAAAAACAATTCATAAAGTGAAATAAAGTCCAAAAGTGAGATGTCCAATGTAAGACCCTGGGTCTGTATTTTCACCGCTAGTGCATCCCGCCACCTGACAATAAAGCAATGGAGGCTTACCGGAAAGCCTGCGACCACCCTTATTCAGGGGGGTCAAAACAGGCTTAGTAGAGTAATCGGAGTCACGGGAAACCCTGCTGGAATCACACCAACTTCCTTCATGGATAGCCGATCAACAGCAACAAGAGGCACCTTAGACGATGCATTCCAAGGTGGCAATTACCACACGGCAATAGATGTACACTTCCATAGATCCAGCTAAGGAATTCCGTGGATTTTCAAAAGAAAAAAAAACTCCACTGCTATTAAAATATTCAATATTCTATATTCTAAATATGGACCTTAATCCCAATGGGATTCTGCTTTAGTTTTTTTTTTCACTTTGTTTTTCTTCAATGGAATTTTGTTTTAGTTTTTACATCACTTATTTAATTGATCACTAAGTTTATCAGCGCTGAATTTACTTTGTATACCATACCTGTTTAAGGTTTTTTGTATTAGACTTTTAAGTGCTAGCAGCTGTACATTGTTTAATTCACATTTTATATTAATTTTCACATACTTTCTAGCGCTACATTGGCCTTAGGGCCTCCATTTTCTATAGAAACTAAGAAAACTTTTTTTTTAAAAAAAACCCAGCAGTGATTAAATACCACCAAAAGAAAGTTCTATTTGTGTGAAAAAAATGATAAAACTTTTTATATGGGTACAGTGTTGCATTACCGGCAATTGTCATTCAAAGTGTGACATCGCTGAAAGCTGAAAATTGGCCTGGGCAGGAAGGGAGTAAAAGTGCCCTGTATTGAAGCGGGTAAATATGGATAATGCATTATGTTTCTGCATTGGTTCTTTTCCGTCTGGAAATGTGTTTGGTTTTCATGCAGGCTACATGCTGAATCCAACTTGAATACAGTGTAATGATTCACAATTATTTTGGATACACTCCAACAGTGATTCTTTAAATTGAAACCACCCATTCTAACTCCCTAATTCTATTTTTTTCTACATTTTTAAAGTAAAGATAGAGTCTGCCTGTTGTCTCTCTCTTCAATTGCCTCCCATGGGAAATATTTGGATTTTGTGCAGCTGATCTGTATAGTTTATAAATTATATATCCAAAAATGAACAGTAAAATTTAATATTTTGAGCTAAATTATGATTTTCTCTACCTCAAAAATGTAATCCTAGTTTAAACGGATGATATTCTTGTTGGAGAAGAACAACAGCATGTAATGTAAAGTTATTAATAAACTGACAATATTGTATGCATTATACCTATCTATGCAGCAGGTGGCACTGTGGTATTATAGTGTAGAGTTCTTATATTCTATGATATAACAGGATGTATTGCCTACCTATGCTCAATGCACTCGTTTATGTTATCTTCCTATTCCATGGTGATAAAGACATGTTCTGATATTTGTCCGTGACAGTAAAGTATTCTCTGTATTCAAGAAGCTTCCAGAGCATGATTTCAATACTTTGCTAGGAGATTATGGGTCCCAGGCATTGCAGAGGATATCCCAGTGTACCCAGCAGAGCACCCAGCAGGCATCCAGGCTCTGGAAAGAATTACAGAGAATCAGTGAGTACTGTATACAAACTACTGAAAGACGGCAAGTGGTTCAGATGTGAAGTTTGCAATAGCAAAGCCAACAATACCAATTACCAGCTTTGGAAGTTTAAACTGGAAATGTTTTTTAGCATGGACGACTTGTGGCAAGTGCTGAATACAGACAGACCTACAAATGGATAGACTGAGGACTGGGACAGCAAGGATAGGCAGGCAAAAGCACCTATATGCTTATTAGTGGAAGATGACCAGCTTATCGACATAAGAACAGAAAAAACGGCCAAAGGTATGTGAACTTCATTACAAAATCTGCATGAGCATTCAAGTCTAAACAGCAAACTGTTTTTGCTAAGAAAGTTGTACAAGATGAGACTACAAGAAGGCCAGCAAATGTGTGACCACGTGAATACTATGCTAGAGATCATAGAGCAGCTGCATGCCATCAGAGTGGACATCAAAGATAACCATACTGTTGCCCTGCTCCTCTGCAGCCTTTCAGAGGCATATATTGCTCTTATTAACGCTTTAGAAACCAGACTCGAGCAGGAACTAACACTGGAATACGTCAAAGGCAAATTAATTGATGAATATGACAGAAGGAAAGAAAATATGCACCATGATGACAAAGCTCCTAAGATGTACAAAACCACAGAGCACAACAAAGAAGGCAGAGCCTGTTTTCGCTGTAAAAGGACTGGTCACTTATAAAAGGACTGTTCTATCTGGAAAGCCGAGCAGCGAAAGCTACAGCTATCCACAAAAGAAAGAGTCAAAGCAATCACAAAGGAAACTGCAGACACATCATGGAGTAGCACCTTTAACCACTTCTAATGGCCAGAGCATTTTTTGCGATATGGCACTGCCAAATGCGCAGTTGTGCAACGCTGTACCCAAACTAAATTGATGTGCTTTTTTTCCCACAAATAGAGCTTTCTTTTGATGGTATTTAATCACCCCTTCAGTTTTTATTTTTTGCGCTATAAACTAAAAAAGAGCAACAATTTTGAGGAAAAAAACTGTTTTTTTACTTTCTGCTATAATACATATCCAAAAAACTATAAGAGAAAACTAATTTATTCATCAGTTTAGGCCGATATATATTCTTCTACATATTTTTGGTAAAAAAAATCACAATATATTGATTGGTTTGCGCAAAAGTTAACGCATCTACAAACTACGGGATTTATTTATGGTATTTTAATTTTTTTTTATTGTTTTTACTGGTAATGGTGGCGATCTGTGATTTTTAGCGGGACTGCGACATTGCAGAAAAATCTGACAGCAAATTACACTCTTTGGGGACCAGTGACATTATTACATTGATCAGTGCTATAAAAATGCACTGATAAAAGTAAAAATGACACTGGCAGGGAAGGGGTTAACACTAGGGAGCGATCAAGGGGTTAAGTGTGTTCCCTCAGCGTGTTCTAACTGTAGGGGGATGGGCTTACTGAAACATGACAAAGATCACTGCTATGGATCACTAGAAACAGTAGATCCCCGTCATGTCACTAGTCAGAACGGGGAAATGCCTTGTTTACACAGGCAGTTCCCCATTCTGCCTCTCCTCGCCGCGATTTCGGGCCGCCATGCGCGCTATCCTGCTTTTGCAGACCGACGTACAGGTACATCGGTTTGCGCAGGAGTGCCATTCTGCTCATGTATATCGGCGTGAGCCGGTCGGCAAGTGGTTAAAGTGACACAGAGTGGCAAGCCACATGGCTGGTGCATAGACTCAGGAGCGACAAGCCACATGACTAGCGATGAAACCTTCTTCACAAACATTGATTACAGTGCAAAAGACAAAGTTTTCCTAGCAGACAGGAAAAACATCCCTTCAGAAGGTAAAGGCCAGGGCTTCCTGAACTGCATTACACCACAAGGCAAGCAGAGTATCCTTATAAAGAAAGTGCTGTATGTTCCTGAACTAGAAGGCAGCCTTCTATCAGTGAAAAGTCTTGCAAACAACGGTCTTCCAGTTAAAGCGGGGTTCCCATTTTAAAAAAAAATTAAAAGTCAGCAGCTACAAATACTGCAGCTGCTGACTTTTAATTGGACACTTACCTGTCTCAGGGTCCAGCGATGCGGGGGATCAAAGCCCCGCTCGTCTCCCCCCTCCGCTCGTCAGCGCCGGCATTTCAACTGTGGGCGCCCGGCTGTAGCTTCACAGCCGGGCACCCACTGTGCATGTGCGAGCCGCACCGCGCAATCATTTGGGACAGGTCACGTGTCCCAGATGATTGACAAGAGGCAGGGTGGAGAGGCGATCTCCCTTCTTGCGCCAAAGGAAGTGACGTCAGGAGCCCAGGCACCGAAGGAGGTAGACTACGAGGGACCCCCTAGCAACAGGCATTTAGAGGTGAGTAAAAAAAAAAAATTCTCCAAATGTTTTTTTTTATTGTTTTTTTAAGAACATTACTAATTTTTTTTTTTGGGGGGTGGAACTCCACTTTAAGTTCCAGGGTGATGAATGCACAATTCACAATAATAAGTGATTCCTCGCAAAGAGAAAACTGGATGGTCACCTATACAAGCTCATCACTACAGACCAGCAAACCAATATAGTCTCTAATGACCTACACAGCAAATGTATTCACTTATGGTACAGGCGGCTGGGGCACTAAAGTCCAGAAGCTATACAGGACAATATAAAGAGAGGCTTATCAGAAGATTTGACAATAACGCCTTGCAAAGTGCTCATGAAATACAAATGCTGTATTGAAGCAAAAGTCACACGTGCTCCCCTTCCACAGGCATCTCAAAGAAAAACAACCCACCGCCTGCAGCTTATACACAGTGACGTATGCGGTTCAATTTAAAATCCCACATCAGGTGGGAACAGCTATCTACTGACTTTCATTGATTATTCCAGGTACATCAGAGAAACTTCAATAGTTAATTGCCATGTCTAGCAACAAATTCCAATAGAAACCAGCAATAATACACAGCAACAATGGAGGAGAATACATAAGCAAAGAAGTGGCCCCATAAGCAAAGAAGTGGCCTCATACCTGAAGAGACAAGGAATAGTAAACCAAACAACCACACCATACACTCCTGAACAAAATGGTGTAGCAGAAAAGAAAAATCACACTCTTATAAAAATGGCCAGGTGCATGTTGTCGGATGCCAACCTACCTCACAAGTACTGGGGAGAAGCAGTCATGACAGCAACCTACCTACAGAACAGACTACCCTCAAGAGCCATTAAAAGTACTCCATGCGAAATGTGGAATGGATCAAAGCCTAGCATAGGGCACATCAGAGTGTTTGGATGTAAAGCATATGCCTATATTCCAAGTGAAAAGCGTTCAAAGCTGGAGAACAGAACCATAGAGGGCATTCTATTAGGCTACAGTGAGCAAACAAAGGGTTACAGAATCCTACACCCAAAGACTGACAAAGTGACAATAAGCCGTAGTGTTTATTTTGATGAGAACCCATCACCAGAAACACTGATCATTGAAAGCTGCGAAGTGAAAATGCCAAGCAGACCAGAAGAAAAGGTCCACCAAAGCGAACCTGTGCAGGAGTTAGAAAAAAGAGATGGAACTCACATTGCCTAAATCAAGCTCCCCACCAGATCATGCCTGAAATCAAAAGATCCACTTGGACTACAAAGGGGATACCACCCCGCAAGCTGTCATACACTGTCAAAACAGAGAGCATACTTGAACCAACATCCTGGGAAAACATAGAAAAACTGCCAAAATGTGAAGCCAATAAATGGAGAAAGGCAGCAAAAGAAGAATTTAAGTCAATTCAATACAATAAAACCTGGACACCTACAGACCTCTAACCATAAAACTATAGGAAGTAAGTGGACTTTCAAGTCAGACGCAGAAGGGAATATCCACAAATACAAAGCCAGACTAGTTGCCAAGGGTTACTCTCAGAAATTTGGTGAAGATTACGATGAAACATTAGCTCCTGTCCTAAAATACTCCACCATCAGAGCGCTTCTTGGCATTGCAGCCAGGAAGGTCATGCAAGTCAAACACTTGTGACATTAAAAATGCTTTCCTATATGGAGACATTAAGGAGGATCTCTACATGGAGCAAACACAAGGGTTTGAACAAGGAGACAACCTTGTGCGTAAACTTCAGAAGAGCATCTACGGTCTTAAGCAATATACAAGGATGTGGAATGAGAAAGTGAACAAACTGCTTACCAGAGAGGCATTCTCAAGAAGTAAAGCAGACCCTGTCTCTACTCCAGGAATCAAGGAGGCAGATGGATTTATATCCTTATCTATGTTGATAACATTATAACTTGTTTTGAACAAGAAGGGAATTACAATCATTCACAAGCTGAAAGAACATTTTGAAATCAAAGAGCTAGGGAACATTAGCTACTATCTGGGAATCCAAATAGAGAAAGAAGAAGATGGAAGTTATCTTCTCAACCAATTACAGAAAATCTCAGAAATCTTGGAACAATTCCATATGCAAGATGCAAAGGAAGTGAAAACTCCAATGGAATCAGACTACCAAAAGAGCAATGAAGCAGAAAATTTTCTACCCAACAATGATATATATCGCAGAGCAATCGGTAAGCTGCTATATGTTGCCACTGTGACACGACTAGACATATCTGTAGCAGTGGGCATACTATGCAGGAAAGTCTCAGCTTCCTGTCAGCGTGACTGCAACGTGGTATAAAGAGTGATGCATTACCTCAAAGGAACAATTCAGATGAAGTTACGGTTACCAGCAACATCGAATCCAACACTGGTCAGATATGTGGACGCTGATTGGGCTGGGAACTGCACAGGCCACAAATTCACAAGTGGATTCATCTTCCAGTATGGGGAAGGAACCATAAGTTGGTCTAGTCGAAAGCAAGCAACTGTCACTCTATCTTCAACTGAAGCAGAGTACATTGCAGCAGCAACCCATTCCAATGAAGGCTTGAAAAGTGTGGTGCAGTTCTGTTCAATGCTTATGTTTTCAATTGTACACAAAATAACCTACTTATTGTTGTTTTAGATGCAATGCGTATGCTTATTTGTTCAGAAATTGCAGCCTACCTACACAGGCTTGATATCTGTGGTCAGCATTAAATCCTTTGCAGCTATCCTCAGACCATTCACAAGGGTAAGCAGGTAGCCTCAAACGACAAAAAAAAAAAAAAAAAAAACAACAACAAAGGGAAGTGCACAGACTAGCATAATGAATCAGTTTATTTAGATCTAAAATTTAAAATAAAAATCATTCACTCACATGTTCCAAATGAATAATGTGCCTGTAGCAGCCTCAGACATGATCCACTGGTAGCCTGGCCAGAGCTGCAGTGTGTCACACAAAGCTTCTCCTCTCTCTCACAGAGCTTTGCTAATAGACTGGGGAAAGGAAATGAAATTGCTCCCAGCGTCAGTCTGTTGCACTTGCAGGGCCTCACAGAGGAGCTATCAATAGTTGCTCACAAGACACTTCCTGGATAGGCGTGGCAACCCATGCACATTACTAATTTGGAACATGTGAGTAAATTATTTTTCTTTAAATTTCTACATCGAAATAAATTGATTAATTGCGCTAGTCTGTGTGCTTCCCTCTTTATTTTTTTTTACTTCCAGATGCAATGTGCTCTCTCCCTAAGAAGCTGTGGCCTATCCAATAAGGACTTCTGAGGTGTGGTGCAAATTGGTTCATGTTTTTTTATTTTCAATTAAACACAAATGTTTTAATTTCCAGATCCAATATGTGTGTTTATTTGCTCAGAAATAGCAGTCTGACCATACAGGCTTAATATCTGTAGTACAAATCTGTAACCTTTTTTCATCTTTAGTCTCTATAACAAGACACTATTTTTTAAATTCTACATGCAGTGTGCGTGCTCTCTCCCTCAGAAATCATGACCTATCCAGTCTCAAAGTAGTGCTGTAAATTTGTGCATTTTTTTTTCTTTTAAATTTGAAACAAGTAAACACTATTGTTTTATTGTTTCAGTAGCAATATGCCTGCTCAAGCCATAGGAAATTGCAGCCTGTCCTGAAAGTGTTAATGCTTACTCTGGTGCTCAGAAATTGGAGCCAGTCTATACAGGTTTAATCATATCTCCCAAGTTTCTGAGATGGGAACGAGGGACAACTACACTGATCAAAAAAATTAAAGGAACACTTTGAAAACACACCAGAACTCAATGGGGAAAAATATCATGCTGGATATCTATACTGAAATGGACTGGGTAATGTGTTAAGAACGAAAAGATACCACATTGTTTGATGGAAATGAACCTACCAACCTACCAAGGGCTGAATTCAAAGACACTCCTAAAATCAAAGTGAAAAAATGATGCAGCAGGCTATTTCATTTTGCTGACATTTTATTGCCACAACTCAAAATGGTATTCAGTAGTTTGTATGGCCAATACGTGCTTGTATGCATGTCTGGCAATGTCGGGGCATGCTCCTAATGAGACGACGGATGGTGTCCTGGGGTATTTCCTCCCAGATCTGGACCAGGGCATCACTGAGCTCCTGAACAGACTGAGGTGCAACCTGGCAGCGTCAGGTGGATAATGTCCCAGAGGGGTTCTATTGGATTTAAGTCAGGCGAGCATGGGGGCCATTCAATGGTATCAATTCCTTCATCCTCCAGGAACTGGTTGCATACTGTCGCCATATAAGGCCGGGCATTGTCGTGCACCAGGAGGAACCGAGGACCCACTGCACAAGCATAGGATCTGATAATGGGTCCAAGGATTTCATCCTGATACCTAATGGCAGTCATGGTAGTGCCATTGTCCAGACTGTAAAGGTCTGTGCGTCCCTCCATGGATTTGCTTTCCCAGACCATCACTGACCCACCACCAAACTGGTCATGCTGAATGATGTTATAGGCAGCATAACGTTCTTCACAGATTCTCCAGACCCTTTCGCGTCTGTCACATGCTCAGGATGAACCTGCTCTCATCTGTGAGAAGCACAAGATGCCAGTGGCGGACCTGCCAATTCTGGTATTCAATGACAAAAGCCAATCGAGCTCCACTGTGCGGGGGAGTGAGCACAGGGCCCACTAGAGGATTTCGGGCCCTTATGCCACCCTCATGAAGTCTGTTTCTCCTGCTGGAGGTCATTTTGTAGGTCTCTGACAGTGCTCATCCTGTTCCTCCTTGCACAAAGGATCAGATACTGGTCCTGCTAATGGGTTAAGGACCTTCTACGGCCCTGTCCAGCTCTCCTAGAGTAGTAAGATCGAAGATAAGTCAGGAGACTCCTAGCTTGTAAGAGTGTCAACAAGCTAACAATATATGTGCAACCAACACTATTAGATCAGTAATTGTATGCTTAAAATGACACCTAAACCTATTGTCTAATTGCTATGTGATGATATAGCAAATAGGCAGCGTGCGAATCATATAATAACATGTAACAAAAAGACCAGAGGGTCTAAAGAAAGGATTCTTCAGAGAGGAACACACAGGAATAGAAAAGATACAAAATGGAATACTTTATTTATAAATATATAAAAAATCCACCCACAATGACAATTAGGTAACACTAATTACCTCCACCAATGAATGTGAAAACGAAATGAAGCAATAACAGACACACCACTTACACACTCCTCATTCACTCGCGATCCCCCCAAGTTAGCCGGCTACCAGTTGTGATCCCACTTGGTCTCGGGCAATAATGAAGCAGTAATAAAAAAGCAGTCATGTGCCCTGGAAAGATGGGATATTTGCACAGCTTGTGTAGCAGTCTCTATTAAAAAAATAGATGATAATAAACCTCCCACGATGCGGCCTATGGATGTAGCAAACACTGAGGTGATAGACAGCTGATTAATTATACTGAGTAGATCCTTGTAAACTGTATTGACTGTTTTCTAAATTGCAGAGCAGCCCAAGTTATGGAGAGTCTGTAAAAAGTATCAAACTGCACCACATCAAAAAGGAAAAGTTGATTTAAACAAGCACATACCTTCACTCTGCTCCTACAGAGGACTTGTCACAGTGTATAGGAAAGTTCAGCTTGTCTCACCTCTTTTCTGGAACTGCTGATGGTTAGGTGAAAGACACCTCTGTTAGGGGATCCCCAAATGATTCTGAAGTATGACATGCCTTTCTGGTAGTTCTGAGACTATAATAGGTTAGTGGATCCCGATCCAGGGACGGCTAGCCAGAGCAGACAGAAACACTTCGCTGGGATCTGCACACGCTGCTCTGTTAATGCTACCCACTGAACAAGCCAGGCGCTGCAGCCGTACGGCGCTGGGAACGGAGCTTGTGTGAGTCAATCGTCAGCTAGACGCCATCACATTCACAGCACCCACTTGGAAGCAACTTCCAAACCTCCTCCTGCCTTCCCCCCTTCCTCTTTCCTCCTTCTGTTTGGCGAACGGATGATTCTACTGGAATAATGTGCACCCCTGGGACTCTGAATATACTTGATTGCCTTTGGGAAAAGAGCACTGACTGATTCAATCCTCACTTTATCCAGAGAGTTGCGCACGGCCGTCGAGTGTCAATCCTCCACCCAGAGCCTCTTCACACGAGCTCCGCTCCCAGCGCCGTATGGCTGCAGCGCCTGGCTTGTTCAGTGGGTAGCGTCACCCAAAGGAGAAGTAAGACTGGTGCGAACCGTAGCCAGAATAAGATCAGGAGGAATCACAGGAACTGGAACCGAACAGGAACCGGAACCGACTCCAACTTGGAAGTGGAGAAAAATTGTTGTGACAAGGCGTCAGCCCTTACATTCTCAGTACCAGCTAAGAATGAGGCAATGTAATTAAAACTCGACAAGAAAAGAGCGTATCGCGCCCTTCTGGGAGAGTGGCGCTTAGCCTCAGCCAAGAATGTGAGATTCTTATGGTCAGTAAGAATGAGAACCGGAACAGTGGTACCTTCAAGGAGATGTCTCCATTTTTTCAGGGCTAAAATGATCGCGAACAGCTCTCTGTCACCAATCTTGTAATTGCACTCCGCAGGTGACAATTTCTTGGAAAAGTAGCCACATGGATGCATAGCGCTCTCAGAGTTAGGACGTTGAGATAGAAGGGCGCCAACTCCAGACTCAGAAGCATCAACTTCTAGGATAAAAGGCAACGTAGGATCAGGATGTGCCAACACAGGAGCAGAAACAAAGGCAGCCTTGAGATTCTCAAAAGCCTTAATGGACTCCGTAGACTAACTCTGTGGGTTACCGTCCTTTCTGGTCATATCAGTCAGGGGCTTGACCAGAGACGTGAAGTTACGAATAAACTTCCGATAATAGTTGGCAAAGCCCAGGAAACGCTGCAGAGGACGTAAACCCACGGGTTGGGGCCACTGTAGGACTGCCGAAAGTTTCTCTGGGTCCATTGAAAAACCAGCAGTGGAAATGACATAGCCCAGGAATTTAACCTGTTCACGATGGAACTCTCGCTTCTCCAGTTTACAATAGAAATTGTTTTCTCTTAGTTTCTGAAGCAGACGACAGACATCTGTGTGGTGGCTCTCCAGGGACTTGGAAAATATGAGGATATCATCGAGATAAATCACCACACATAACTGCAACAAATCTTGGAGGACATCGTTAATAAATTCCTGGAAAACTGTCAGGGCGTTACAAAGGCCAAAAGGCATTACAAGGTACTCATAATGGCCTGTTCTGGTATTAAACACAGTTTTCCACTCGTCGCCCTCCTTAATCCGCACGAGATTGTATGCCCCTCTCAAATCAAGCTTCGTGAAAACCGTTGCTCCGTTGCTTGAGGTGGTCAAATAACTGTAATCAACGGAATCGGGTAGGCATTCTTAATTGTGAAATGATTGAGACCCCCATAATTAATACAAGGTCTCAGTTCACTGCTCTTCTTCACAAAGAAGAAACCAGCACCAGCAGGAGACGAGGACTTGCGGATGAAACCTCGAGAAAGTGCGTCTGCAACATACTCCTCCATGGCCTTATCCTCCAAGACCGACAAAGGGTAAACCTGGCCACCTCTGCATTGAACTGGATCGCCCGCCCCCAAATCCCTGGGGAAGCGGAGCTGAACCAGACATACCTCTTATAGAGGTAATACTCGAGGCGGGTGCCTGCACAGAGACTGGCGTAGCAGCAGGGATGGCCTGCAACACAGGTTGTACTGGAGCAGCCACAGTGGGAGACTCCAGGTGAGCTGTGTGACTCAGGAGCGTTTGTAATGCTATGGCAAACTGATCCATGCGGTGATCTTGCTCATCCAATCTGGAAAAAATATTACCAACAAGTGTATTGACTGCATCTTCTGAATTCATGGCCTTCACCTACTATCAGGGACCATGAATCAGGCCGAGACAGAAGTACAGTTAAATCACACTTGTTCAATAATAACAATAATAAGGTAAACAGAGTAAGCATAGTCTGTTTGCTTACAAGGACCATTATGCTGAGCAGCAGACACAGGCTGTCACATGACGCAGCTGGAAGCGCAAGCGGAGAACAGGAGGAGCTGCCCTTCACATAGCTAGCCAATTGGCAAAGAGGGTGGGCTGAACGGCGGAGGTAGTAAAAGTTGGCCAGATAAACACACACAGCACAATACACAGCGGTTGAAAGCGGGCGTCTGTTCGGGAGGACAGAAACCCAGGGCGTCTGTGCAGCCACACACACTAAACCCAACCAGGGCCACCGTGGACAGCCAGGGTACATCCCAAAAAGGTCACTGAGGCAAAAGGAGGAAGGGAAAAGAGGCAGGGAGGCAAAGCCAGTGACAAGAATGTATGGCCCCAAACCAGAGTACCGGCTGGTGTGTGCCAATCCCGTCACGATGAAACACGACACATGATACAAACACAGCGCATCGGCTCCGGGGACATGCTGCGCACGCCTGCTAACGCGCCTTAAAGAGCCGACGTACAGCTACGATGGCTCATGCAGGGGAGCCAACCTGCCACAGTATAACTGCGGCAGCTGATCGGGAATGGGTTAAACAATGAATGTTTAGGAGATAATCATTTTACCTACAGGTAAGCTTTATTATAAGCTTATCTGTAGGTCAAAATCAAAAAAGGGGACTTTATTACTGCTTTAACCATTATCCTCAAACTCCTCCTTACCCCCTTTGCATATTCACACTGCCATAAAACATGTTCCACACTCTCCACCCTCCTACATCCTTCCCTCAGACATATCTCACTATCAACCAGTCTTCTCCTCCACTGAAGTTCTCTCGTTGGTAAACATCTATGCACCACTATCCAAGTCATGCTTTTGGAAAACCAAAAACCCATTTTATACATTTAGTGAGCTGCTTAGTCTGTTAGCAGCCAATATGCGTATTTCCTTATTATGGTTACAGTTCCATCATTTGGCAACTACTTTTTTCTATTTTATTTTTACTACATATTTTGTATTTAGCAGATACACTGGTATCTATATTAATACACATATACAGTGGGGACAGAAAGTATTCAGACCCCCTTAAATTTTACACTTTTTGTTATATTGTAGCCATTTGCTAAAAACATTTAAGTTCATTTTTTTCCTCATTAATGTACACACAGCACCCCATATTGACAGAAAAACACAGAATTGTTGACATTTTTGCAGATTTTTAAAAAAAGAAAAACTGAAATATCACATGGTCCTAAGTATTCAGACCCTTTGCTCAGTATTTAGTAGAAGCACCCTTTTGATCTAATACAGCCATGAGTCTTTTTGGGAAAGATGCAACAATTTTTCACACCTGGATTTGAGGATCCTCTGCCATTCCTCCTTGCAGATCCTCTCCAGTTCTGTCAGGTTGGATGGTAAACATTGGTGGACAGCAATTTTTAGGTCTCTCCAGAGATGCTCAATTGGGTTTGAGTCAGGACTTTGACTGGGCCATTCAAGAACAGTCACGGAGTTGTTGTGCACCCACTCCTTCGTTATTTTAGCTTTTGTGCTTAGGGTCATTGTCTTGTTGGAAGGTAAACCTTCAGCCCAGTCTGAGGTCCTGAGCATTCTGGAGAAGGTTTTCGTCCAGGATATCCCTGCACTTGGCCGCATTCATCTTTCCCTTGACTGCAACCAGTCGTCCTGTCCCTGCAGCTGAAAAACACCCCCACAGCATGATGCTGCCACCACCATGCTTTACTGTTGGGACTGTATTGGATAGGTGATGAGCAGTGCCTGGTTTTCTCCACACATACCACTTAGAATTAAGGCCAAAAAGTTCTATCTTGGTCTCATCAGACCAGAGAAACTTATTTCTCACCATCTTGGAGTCCTTCAGGTGTTTTTAGAAAACTCCATGCGGGCTTTTTATGTGTCTTGCACTGAGGAGAGGCTTCCGTCGGGCCACTCTGCCAGAAAGCCCTGACTGGTGGAGGGCTGCAGTGATGGTTGACTTTCTACAACTTTCTCCCATCTCCCGACTGCATCTCTGGAGTTCAGCCACAGTGATCTTTGGGTTCTTCTTTACCTCTCTCACCAAGGCTCTTCTCCCCGATAGCTCAGTTTTGCCGGACGGCCAGCTCTAGGAAGGGTTCTGGTCATCCCAAATGTCTTCCATTTAAGGATTATGGAGGCCACTGTGCTCTTAGGAACCTTAAGTCCGTCAGAGTGTCACGTACCTGGTAGGTGGAGCCCGGAGTGCAGAGAATGGCCTCTTGTATACCTCTGACTCAGGAACCCCTGAAGGTGTGAACAGGGGCTCGGGAGTACAGAGGGGCACAAGTGCCTGGCTGGAACACTGGAGTAGAGAGCTGGATCCTGCAGTCAGCAGGGAGGTGCTCTGTAGTCCCGAAGCAGGTTGCAGACAGCAGGAAGGTGCACTGTAGTCCCGCAGCAGTTTGCAGATAGCAGGGAGAAGTACTGTAGTCCTGTAGCAGGTTGCAGACAGCAGGGAGGTGCACTGTAGTCCCGTAGCAGGTTGCAGACAGCAGGGAGGAGTACTGTAGTCCTGTAGCAGGTTGCAGACAGCAGGGAGGTGCACTGTAGTCCCATAGCAGGTTGCAGACAGCAGGGAGGAGTACTATAATCCTGTAGCAGGTTGCAGACAGCAGGGAGGTGCACTGTAGTCCTGTAGCAGGTTGCAGACAGCAGGGAGGTGCAGACAAGCCGGGTCAAGGTACTGGCAGGCAGATCAGGTACAGGAGGGCAAACCAAGAAAATAGTCAGAGTCCAAGCCGAGATCGGGGCAGGCAGCAAACAGGAAAGTCAGGAACAAGCCAAGTAAGTACTGGGTACAGAGAAACTGGTAACAAGGGAGCAGGGGTCTCAGGAAATGCTGTAGACCGGACAGCAAGGCAGCATTGGAACAGCCTCCTTTAAATAGCCCATCTTGGCGCCAAGTGTTGTTACAGGGGGAGCACGTGCGCAGCCACGCGCACACCATGCGCCGCTATTGCGCACGTGCGTTCGCCCATTAGCGCTATTGGCGCTATTGCGCGCGAGCGCCGGATGGCGCTTACAGGCATTCTTTTAATCTTCCGTTTGCTGGAATGACTACAAGAGGGCTTTTCCTGACACAGAGGCACCAAGAGATCAGCCAGGACTTGGAGAACACCTAAAATGGACCACTTCCTTCTGGAGGTATGCCTGGGCAGACAATAAGAGATAGATGGGGACATTCTAATCCTATTGTTCCTCTTGAACTGTACTATTAAGTTTTTTCAGTAATCAACTGTTCTAAGCCTGGTCTGAAGTTATTCATAGGGGTGCATGATGATTCTGGCATATGAAAAAACTAGGGTCAGTAAAGCACATGTGAGGTATGAAGCAAAGCTTCTACAATGGGTCTACTTGGCAAGTCTAGTAGGAGGACTAATGCAGTTGCCATGTGTAGCCAAGAACTAGCACAAGGTACATTTCAGCCTGTTGTAAAGCATGGTACCTGGGCAGGTTATGGGTCCCTTCGGTAGTGAGGGGATTGGTGTTCTGGCTCCCTCCCCAGCAGCCAGTCTCCTATAGCATCCGGGACCGAACCCTCATTAAAGAGACCTGGTCACATGGTACAGGAAGGGAGGAGCTAACAAGTGCACACATTAGGTCCACGCTATGTACATGGTGGGACCCCATTCTGTTACTGGGAGTGAGGTAACAGAGGTACGCTGGACTGGTGGAGAGGGTGCAGCTCAACAGTGTCCCTCCTAAATTCCATGTGCATTCCGTGTGCTTTTGTGATCTGCTGCAGGTGCCACTACATTGATAATGGCATCCCAAGTACAGATCTCAATTGCAGTACGTTTGCAGGCACCAGATTGCATGGTATTGCAGTACTATGTGATTTGGTGCAATGCATTTTTTAAAAGTATTGCATACACTACTTCTTGTGGGGGCCATTGCGACAGTGGCGGCCCTTGCATTGTGGGTGCATGGACGCCACCCCCCCAACACCTCCACCGCCCTCCCTATCTATGCGCCCAGCCCCTTTCAGGACCCCAGATGCATGAATTTAGGCAGGTATGTGTATTTTGAATCAACTGATTCCCCCCACATAGCACCTTTCAGATACTTCAACCACCTCCCTCTCTGTCACTCTTCTCTTTCGAAGCACACTGCATTCGTCTTTTCACTCCAGTTTCTCTAAGGATAGCTGTGATCTACAGGCCCCCTGGACCAGTATCAACCTTTCTTGATGACTTCTCTGCCTGGCTACCCTACTTTCTTTCTTCTGAAATCCCCACAATCATTCTGGGTGGCTTCAACATCCCTATTAATACTAACACTCCTGCCACTTCCAAACTTCTCAGCCTAACCTCCTCCTTTGAACTAAAGCAGTGGATACACGCTCCTACTCACTCTGAAGGCAATACCCTTGACTTTGTTTTCTCTCACCTTTGCACTCCAGGCAACCTCTCTAACTATCCATTCCCTCTCTCTGATCACTACCTTATTCGTTTCACTCTCTCCCTCTCCTCCACCTCCTCTCTCTCCAAACGCCTAAAAGTTACCCGCAGAAACCTACGTCATCTCAACCCTTCTCTTCTCTACTCTGCTACCGACAACATCTATGACAAAATCTCACCCCTATCCTGCACCAACCTAACCATTTCTGTCTACAACGCTTCACTTCTAGCCTCACTGGACTTACTGGCCCCTCTCACTACACACAGAATCAGGCCCCGACCCCTTCAACCTTGTCAAACAGATGATACTAGAAGTCTGAAAAAACATAGTCGTGCTCATGAGCGCCTGTGGCGTAAGACTAAGTCTCAGAAATATTTCAACCAATATAAATCTGCCCTCCAAAAATACAATTCCAGCATCCTCACTGCCAAGCAAACCTATTTTATCACTCAAATTAGCAACTTATCATCCCGTCCCCGTCAACTCTTCTCTACCTTCAACTCTCTACTTCGATCTCCACTGCCTCCACCTGCCAACTCACTCACTGCCCAGGAGATTGCCAATCACTTCACACTGTTCAGATACCCTCCACGCTTAACACTTCATGCCCACAGGTACAATCATTACTTCCCTCTTTCAACCCCACCACTATAGACGAGGTTGCTAAACTACTTGCTAACGTCCACCTTACCACCTGCCCTCTGTATCCTGTTCCCTCGCAAATGCTACATTCACCCTCTGGCTCTATGCTACACTCTCTAACCCACATCTTCAATCTCTCCCTCTCTTTTGGCATCTTCCCCAACTTTCTAAAACATGCACTTGTCAGCCCCATACTTAAAAAGCCCTCACTGAACCCATCCAATCTTAACAACCTAAGCGCCATCTCCTTGTTCCCCTTCTTATCCAAACTCCTTGAACGTCTGGTCTACAACCGACTGAGCGTCCACCTTGCTGATAATAGCCTTCTTGATCCCCTTCAGTCTGGATTTCGTCCTCAGCACTCCACAGAAACTGCTCTCCTAAAACTAACAACGATCTACTAACGGCCAAAACCAATGGACACTATTCTGTACTCCTACTCCTGGACCTCTCTGTTGCCTTTGATATAGTTGACCACCCCCTCCTCCTCAATAAACTCCACTCCTTTGGTCTCCGTGACTGTACTCTTTGCTGGTTCTCTTCCTACTTATCCAACCGCACCTTTAGCGTTTCTTACAACTCTACTTCCTCCTCTCCTCTTCCTTTCTTTGTTGGGGTCCCCCAAGGTTCTGTTCTTGGAGCTCTCCTAATTTCAATCTACACCTCCTCCCTGAGTCAGCTGATAGCCTCCAATGGCTTCCAATACCACCTCTACGCTGACGACACTCAAATCTATTTCTCTACCCCTCAGCTCACTCCCTCAGTCTCCTCTTGTATCACTAATTTACTATCAGATATATCAGTCTGGATGTCACACCACTTCCTCAAACTCAGTCTATCCAGAACCGAACTTATAATTTTTCCTTCCCCATATGCCCCTTTCCCTTCCCCTGACCTCTCTGTCAAAATCGCCACAACTATAAGCCCATCCCCGCATGCCAAGGTTCTAGGTGTAGTCCTGGTACTTTGAACTTTCCTTTAAGCACCACGTCCAATCACTGTCCAAATCTTGCCGCCTCAACCTCCGCAACTTCTCCAAAATACGCCCCTTTCTAACCAATGACACAAAAAAGCTCTTAATTCACTCACTGGTCATCTCTCGCCTCGACTACTGCAACTCCCTTCTCATTGGCTTAGCTCTACATAGTCTATCACCTCTTCAGTCCATCATGAATGCTGCTACCAGACTCATCCACCTTACCAATCTCTCTGTGTCTGCTACCCCTCTCTGTCAATCCCTCCACTGGCTTCCGCTCACCCTTACAATTTAAGTTCAAAATACTAAAAACTACTTACAGCCATCCACAATTTAGCCTCCAGCTACATCACTAGCCTAGTCTCTAAATACCAACCTACTCATTCTCTTCGTTCCTCTCAAGACCTGCTGCTCTCTTGCTCCTTCGTCACCTCCTCTCATGCTCGCCTCCAGGACTTTTCCAAAGCCTCTCCAATCCTATAGAATGCCTTACCCCAATCTGTCCGCTTATCTCCTACTCTATTAGCTTTTAGACGATCCCCGAAAACCCTTCTCTTCAGAGAAGCCTACCCTACCCATCCCTAACAACTGTATTTTCATTTTCTCCATCAGCTCACCCCCCACAGTTATTACCTTTTGTTCCACTTGACCCTCCCTTCTAGATTGTAAGCTCTAATGAGCAGGGCCCTCTGATCCCTCCTGTATTGATTTGTATTGTAAGTGTACTGCCTGCCCTCATGTTGCAAAGCGCTGCGCAAACTGTTGGCGCTATATAAATCCTGTATAATAATAATAATTAGAGCCAGAGGCTCTAATAGGCTTCAAAATAGGGTGGGCTCGGGGTGCATAGCGAATTAATTTCCACTGTGGTCACACTACAGTTCCTCCCCGCCAATCAGGTGGCAGTTCTGTGAGACCTGTTTCCCGATTGGCCAAAGTGCCAGACGATCCCATTGGATGCCTAGTACATTGGAAGAGGAGACACGCTGGAGCCAGAGCCGCTGCTGACACCACACCAGTGTCAGCAGCCCACACAGAACCAGGGAGGAGGATAGGAGAGCACACCGCCGCTGCCACTAAGTGCCTGACCTCCTGCGGGAGGGGGGTAGGGTAAATGCCACGATCCCGAGGGTGGAGTGCTGTGAGCTCTGCAGTGGGGGGATGCTCTATATACCCTATCTGTGATGCTGGGCAGTATACCCTATCTGTGATGCTGGACGTTATACCCTATCTGTGATTCTGACCTATATACCCTGATCTGTGATGCTGGGCTGTATACCCTGTGATGCTGTGCTGTATACCCTATCTGTGATGCTGTGCTGTATACCCTATCTGTGATGCTGTGCTGTATACCCTATCTGTGATGCTGGGCTGAGCACTCTATCTCTGATCTATATACCCTGATCTGTGATGCTGACCTATATACCCTGATCTGTGATGCTGGGCTGTATACCCTATCTGTGATGCTGGGCTGTATGCCCTATCTGTAATGTTGACCTATACAGTAGGCATGTGCAATTCGTTTAGTTCCGAATTCGTTTTTTAACGAATTTCGACAAATTCGTTAATTCAGGAATATCCGAATTAACGAAAACCTGTTTAATGAATTTTTTTCCGAATATTCGTAAATTCGATAACATTGGACATTCGTAAATTCGGGCATTGGTACATTCGTACATTAGTAAATTAGTGAATTTGTAAATTTGTAAATTCGAAAATCTGAAATAATAGTTAAATAATAATAACTTAACTATTAGTAATTTTTACTAGTAACTTTTAAATTATAGGTATTGTAATTTCCTTTCAAATTTGGCTGTTAGTGAACGTAACACATACAAATTTATTCAAAGTTATGAATGATCCGAAAAAACGGAATGGAACGTAATGAATTAATAATAAAAAAAACAATAATAATAATAACAACGTTTTATTATTATTACTTATTATTAATTTGTTCCGTTCCATTCGTTTAGATGCAGCATTCGTTTTGGATAATTCGTAACTTCGGATAAATTCGTATTTGTTACGTTCACTGACAGTCAAATTTGTAAGGAAATTGCAATACGTATAATTTAATAGTTAGTTACTATTTCAGATTTTTGAATTTTCGGGTTTTTGGATTTTCAAACTTCGAATTTACAAATTTCCGAATTTTCTAATTTACAAATGTATGATTTTACGAATTTACGAATGTACGAATTTACAAATGTACAAATGTAAAAATGTACGAATGAACGAATGTTCGAATTTACGAATGTACGAATGAACGCATTTACGAATTTACGAATGAACGAATATACGAATTGCGATCATAACGAATGACCCGAAAAACGAAAAATATAATAAACTAATGAAACGAAAATGAAAATGAATGAATTTTTTGGCTGTGCACATGTCTACTATACACCCTATCTGTGATGCTGATCTGTATACCCAATCTGTGATGGTGGGCTGTATACCCTATCTGTGATGCTGAGCTGTATACCCTATCTGTGATGCTGGGCTGTATACACTATCTGTGATGCTGGGCTGTATACACTATCTGTGATGCTGGGCTGTATTTCCTATCTGTAATGTTGGGCTGTATACCCTGTCCTGTGATGCTGGGCTATATACTAGTGACACTATGGGTGGAATACAAGGAACAGAGTGGGTGGATTATATAAGGGGTGGGGCTTATGAGAAGTGAGAGGGGTCAAAACAGAAAGGGCGGGGTCTGGTGCCCCCATCAGAAAACTTCACCAGCCATCACTGCATTGCACTTCAAATGAATGGGCTGCAAAATTGCCCTGAAGTGGAACACACAGGGATCCGCTTTCCCGTGAAATTCTGGTGTGAGCCGACTCTTAGTGGGGTTTGTTATTCTGTTGCCGTGGTAAAATGTAACAGGACACTCAGACCTATCTGTTGCAGCGCAGTAAGCGAGGCAACACACCATGGACACAACAGTGCATTGTGTTTTTTTTTTATTTTCAATGGTTTCTCAAGGCAGTTCACCTCTGATGTCTATGCCTTGCAGCACATCACAATGCATAGTAAATCACTTTTATGTCTTGTGGTGACCAGCATAGAAAAAACAGTGCATGTCCACATTTCAGTCTGTTTATGTGCACTGGAAGCCCATTCACATAAACAGGCTGCCCTAATGCATCTTGACACACTGCAACAGACAGGGAAGAACTGAATGGGCCCTAAAGGCAAAAAGATATAAACAAGAAAAAGCCAGACTGCTCTTCAATGTAACATAAATTTAATATGTAACTAACTATAGATAATCACCTGAATGACCACAACAGGCCAGTAGAAGGAGCTGTGAGCTCCGAGCGCGTAGTCTTTCATTCCACAGAGGCATTCCTTACCCCTTCCTCCCGTTCTGTGCTGGTGACATCATTTCCGCTTCCGGTTCAAGCTGGTCAGAATGGAGCTGACTACTTCCTGGTTTTCCTGAATGTACAGCTGTTCAGCACATCACACCAGAACCTTTCCCATCTACCCGGATCATGCGAGGAACCTGTGGGCGCAGTAGAACTGCCAGGACTACATACTTATGATGAGCATGACTCCCACTTATATCTTGTAAGTGTTTTTAATCTTGTGCAATAAATGATACTGTTTTAATACTACACTTAGAGAGGCACCCCCCCCCCCCCGTTTCTTTTACATTCATTGCAATGGGTGGGGCATTTTGGGAGCGCTAAATACAGTGCTCCCAACCCGCTCCAAAGATGCTGTTTGCAGGACTTTTCGTAACATTGAGGGCAGAGATCATCTGGACTGGGGGGCTTAAGTAGGCAGGACTGACGAGCAGGATATCATCAACAGGTGAGTCACTGTGGAGAGATAGGAGCTGGCAATTAGCCGACAGCTGAGTGGTCAGCTTTGAGAAGGAAGGGCTGAGCCCAGCCCTGACAGAAAATCTAGACTCCCCACCCACTGCTGAAAGATGAAGAATGATTTCTAACACGATCTGTAGTTTTCAAAGAGTGTAGAAAGGTGAAGACAGCAGATATACAAGTAAAACTTATGTAGGGAATTTTGTTTCATCTCTGTGTATCGTCTGAGGCTGTTCACTTCACTGGGTATATGTGAGGGTTTACAACACCTTTAAGTGGTTCTAAAAAATTTAGAATGGCTTATGTTGCTGAGCAGCAATCTTTCAGGTACATTCAGCTTGCATTTTACCTCTGTATGACAGTTTTTTGATCTTCTAAATTGCTTTAGCGCTCATTCACGCGAGTAGGTGCACTGAAAGTAGGGCCATTGGGGTGCGCTGGGAGGAACAGTGTCAGTGCACCAAATCTAGCGCTTACCACTGTTTACTTTTTTCTTTTTTTTTTTTGTTACAACATTACTGAAATGTCACAAGTGACATTTCATTCAGTTCTATTTATTTTAGGGGCATTGATATGTTCTAGTTTGTTTTGCAACATGCAATGCAATGGTGCTGATGGTTATAGAAAACAAGGAGAATTACCTTGTCTTTGTGTTGGGACCGCGTAGGACAAGACTGTCCAGCGCAGCCCAGCACAGATGGTGTAAACAAGCTCTTTAGATACTTTTGTGTTCCCATTGACTTGTATGGAGAGAAAAATAGTTCTACCTCAACAATTGTCATGTACATAAGCACAAAGTTCAATATAACACAGGAGTAGATGGATCCTTTGTGTCACCAGCTGGCAGCACAGGCCTTAGCAATATCTGGGATGTTTGGGGCATTAGTAGCCCATTATTGTCAATGGGTTGTCTTAATGTAACTCACATTAATGCACCACAAAAGTGTAAATAGGCCCTAAAAGTCAGGTCTTTCTTTAAGGACTACCTCCATGTTTACTTTTACTTTAAATAGTTAATTTGGAGAGTAAATCCTCAGAATGGCTTCTATCCCCTACCCCGATATTCAGTCTAATTAGGAATGCTCACACATCTAAAGGCTTTATAACACAAAGCTATGTCATGCTCTTATGCCCCGTACACACGGTCGGATTTTCCGATGGAAAATGTGCGATCGGTGCGTATTGTCGGACATTCCGACCATGTGTGGGCTCCATTGGACTTTTTCCATCTGATTTTCCAACACACAAAGTTTGAGAGCAGGCTATAAAATTTTCCGACAACAAAATCTGATTGCGTCAATTCCGACCGTGTGTCGCCAGTTTCGACGCACAAAGTGCCACGCATGCTCAGAAGAAATTCCGAGACGGAACAGCTCGGTCTGGTAAAATTAGCATTCGGAATGGATACAGCACTTTCGTTACTCTGCAATGTTTAAAATTGTTTAATACAGCGCACTCTCTTCTTCTTTATAATGTGAGAAGAATGAAGTAGTTTTGCTGCTCATATTCACACAGACTTCTCACAAACTTATTTCTTTATTATTTATTGGGTTTACCTCAATATATTTTGATTTGTCACATCTGACCAAATTTCTATTTTGTTGTTTTATTTTTGTTTTGTATTTTTTTCAAGACTGTTTTTATTTTTTTTTGGGTTTGTATTTTTTTCAAGGCTGTTTTTATTTTGTGTTTTTTTGTGTTTTACTCCAGAATATTTTTGTGTGTGTTTTGTGTGTCAAGTTACCACAACACTATTATTATCTTGCATTATTTAATCTCAAGGAGATTGTTTGGTGTTGGTGTCTCTTGTTAATTTCACATTGTATATTCGAAATGTACCTGCCTCCTCACAAACAAACTGTCCTTTTTGAAGGAAAACACACATAGGCAAGTATAATTGAAACAAAAAATTCCTTTATTAAGGGCTCACAACCAAACAAAGAGGGAGGCAACGCTGGAGAAACAGCAGAAATTGGCAAAGCCTTTGACCCCCAGGGCAGACATCAATTATTTCCAGGCAAAATTGGTGGCCTGAGGATTCCATATCTAAGGGAGTGCAGTCTGGTCCAGAAGTCCCAGAGATCCGGAAAGCAGCAGATGACATCTGTGTCCCCAGGCTGTGGTCATACAAGAGACTGCATCTTTTGCCAGACCAGACTGAACCCAGGGTCATCACTCTCTGGTCTTCCACGCTTCCTTCCACGCTGTGGCTCTGGTGTTGGAGATGTGGCAGCAGGAGGAGAAGGAGGGGGATGGGCCAACTCACTCAGGTGGGTATTGGGTGTGATTTCGCCACTCACCCCCTTAGTTAGGACTTTATACAGAAGGTCCTCACACAGCTTGCGTTGACCCTCCTGCATGCCCTGCAGTTTGGTGGCAGCCATGCAGGCAAAGGCCTCTTCAGGAGTGGGGGTGGCTCTGAGGGATTGTATATTCGAAATGTACCTGCCTCCTCACAAACAAACTGTCCTTTTTGAAGGAAAACACACATAGGCAAGTTTAATTGAAACAAAAAATTCCTTAATTAAGGGCTCACAACCAAACAAAGATTGAGGCAACGCTGGAGAAACAGCAGAAATTTGTGAAGCCTTTGACCCCCAGGGCAGACATCAATTATTTCCAGGCAAAATTGGTGGCCTGAGGATTCCATATCTAAGGGAGTGCAGTCTGGTCCAGAAGTTCCAGAGATCCGGAAATCAGCAGATGACATCTGTGTCCCCAGGCTGTGGTCATACAAGAGACTGCATCTTTTGCCAGACCAGACTGAACCCAGGGTCATCACTCTCTGGTCTTCCTTCCACGCTTCCTTCCACGCTGTGGCTCTGGTGTTGGAGATGTGGCAGCAGGAGGAGGAGGAGGAGGGGGATGGGCCACCTCACTCAGGTGGGTATTGGGTGTGATTTCGCCACTCACCCCCTTAGTTAGGACTTTATACAGAAGGTCCTCACACAGCTTGCGTTGACCCTCCTGCATGCCCTGCAGTTTGGTGGCAGCCCTGCAAGCAAAGGAGTGGGGGTGGCTCTGAGGGATGCAGAAGCCTCCTGAATGAGCCTGAGCGCTGAATCCTGAACGTGACTCCCCTTCCTCGGTCTTTTGTTTGGAAGGCGGAGGGGAGGAACCTGCGATTCAGTCAGGCTTCTCCTGGCTGCCACTTAGCCCCGCCTTCTCCTGGCTGCCACATTCCACAGCCTCCTCCTGGCTGCCGCATTCCACAGCCTCCTCCTGGCTGAGGTCTCCCTGTGTATAAAAAAAAGGGACATCGTTTTAGTTTTTTATTCATCAATCACACACAATTTTCACCTCATGATTGTTGCAAATTGAATGCCAACAAATATAAAAGACTATCATTCTGAGCCCAGCATTTTTCAGTCTTGTCCCAAGTATTTTTCAAAACTGCTGTCTATTGATATGTAAAACACTTTATGAAATCAGCAATTAGTGATCAATAATAACATCTAGTAAACATCATTTCTTTATTGACCAGAAATCTGGAGAACAATGCTATACCTGACTCCATCTGGGCTCCTCCACTTCTTCCTGGCTGGAAATCCCCGGTTGGACATCGGAAGTCTCAGCTGGGGTGGAAGGAAGAGTGGAAGGAAGGATTGAGAGGGATTCCCTGACTCCAGTCTGGTCTGACAGAAATTGCAGTCTCTCATAGTACCACAGTCTGGGGACATAAATGTCATCTGCTGCAGCTCCGTACGTATTACGCACGCGTGTTACGCTTTATACACATTGCTCATGCGTGTAACTCAGTCCGCCCCTGATGTTCTTTCTAGTCTATTGCCCACCCCTTTTCATTCAGCGCAGTGGGGGAAGAGCACATGGCGGAGACACAGCAGGTGCGTGCTAATTACAGCAACGAGGAGGAGGAAAGCCCGGAGCCAGAAACGTCTGGATCCAGAAGGAGAAGATTTAAGGCCTCAAATATGTCTTTTGGGGAGATGTTGGAGATGGTCGACATCCTGAAAAAGGCAGACTATGACTGGAAGTATGGACCTTACCCCAACCCCAATGTCAGAAAGGCCAAGATCATTGCGAAAGTGGTCAAGAGTCTGCACCGGAATTTCGGGGTACGACGATCGAAAGATCAGCTCAGGAAGCGGTGGTCTGACCTAAAACTAAGAGAGCACGAGCAGTACCGAAAGATCCGGAGAGTGCTGCAAAAATGTAAGTAGTTGTGCTGTGTTCCTATTCTTTCTATTCTATTCTTTCCTATTCTTTATTTTTATTACGTTCATGCTTTTCTTAACTGTTGTCCAGTTTAAAATGGCAACTTTCATGTTCAATATTCATTGTTCAAACATTGTTCATTCGGCCTAGAAAACACCATGGTTTTGGCCATATGCATTTGGCCACATTTTTTAGGGCCTACTTGTCTGAAACTAATTTGGTTTGGTAGATGGGTTTGTAACTAGAATGAAATGCAAACTAGATTCTGTGTAAGGAGAGGACACTCAGCAGCAGTTTTCACATCTGGACACTGGAGCACTAGTGTGGGACACAAGAACACCCTTTTTATTAGGGGGCCCACACAGGTGCTCCAGTGTATACTATAGGGGTGTCTCTATCTGTGAAGCTTGTACAAGACAGGTAAGGTATTCAAGCTTGACAAAGGACAAGAAAAATTCTACATCTTGGAACTCTGCCCACAAAAAAAATTGTACCCCATTTCCAAACAATGTTTCATATTTATAGTTCTGCCATCAAATATCTGTGTGCTAAGTATACTATTTTTTTTTACATAGGGGAGAAAAGACTCGGAAGACACCCCTTACCAAGGAGACCAGAGACCCCCCACCTCTGGAAGAAGGGGAAATCCACACAAGACAAACAGAGCAGGAGGAGGAAGACGTAATGGAAATTGGCACCACAACAGGTGAGTGTCTGCGACCACAGGCTCAGGTAAGAGATGGATGCCGGCATATTTATAATACATGTTTTTTTTTGGTTTATATATTTTTAGGTGATCGTGATGTTGTGGATCCTGATCCTTTCACCTCGGAAAGTGCACAGATCCTGATCGGGGTGATCATGGGTTGTAATAGGGACTTGGAAAACATCAAGAAAAACATTAATGATGTTCTTCCAAAAAATAAGAACAGCACTGATGTTTTAGGGAGAGTTTAAAACCCCTTCAAATCCCTTTTGTTTTTTGGTGTGCTACAATTTTATTATATTTTTTGACAAATTGGAGAAAAGCCAAATTTTGAAGATGCACACAGTGTGTCAACATGTGCTATCTGCCATCACAGGAGATCAATGGATGCGTTTTGGGGGTGAGACCCCTTCCTCAATAATAAAGTAGCTGAAAGGAAGGGGTTGCACCCCCAAAACACGTCCCTTGATCCCCCATGATGGCAGCTAGCACATGTTGACATTCGGCTATTTGTGTGCATCTTCAAAATTTGGCTTTTCCTGGGGTGAGCGCAATATCAAACACAGTTTGTAAATACTCATGTCTGATATTGCCTTAAAGTTCTACCAAATGTGAACTTTGTAAGTTCAAGATTTGTGTCTTTCTTGTTGGTTTTAAACATGCCTGTTTTATCTTAAATGGACATTTCTACTTTTTCTAATGTGACCCCAAAAATTGTTATACAACAAACATGTTGGTTTGTTTTAAAAACCTTTTCTAAATGCACATGTGATTGTGCTGGTAATCAAGAATGTGTGGATTATTGTCTCAACGCTACAACAATTTTGTGGTGCTCTAATTGTTTTCTGTGACAATGGGTGTTATTTCCTAAGGGCAAATCCACTTTGCACTACAAGTGCAGTTTCAAGTGCACTTGTAGTGCAAAGTGTCTTTGGCTTTAGTAAATAACATCCAACAGTGCTTTGTAATGTTACACAATCATGCCATTTTCAGGACTCACCATATTTCTCTCAGGGTCAGCTAAAACAAACACAAGCAGTAAATGTCACCAAAGATTTGATTTTTTTTTAATTTGAAAAAGGTTTTAGACATTGTCTGGCATATTGATAGCCCCCTACCCGCAAAGAATTCAAGGTATCTTAGCCGGACATCAGGGCACTCAGGGGGGGCAAGCCAGGACGGCCACTTTCAAGCGCCGTCAGGGTTGGTTCATTTTGAATTCTGTCCTCAGGCCCAACTGAGCCAGCATAGTTGGCAGAATGTTGCTGTAAAAAGTTGTGTAGAACACAGCACGCCAAGATAATGTTATTCAGTTTGTACTCCGCCATATGTATGGGTGTAAGAAATAGGTGGAACCGGCTGGCCATGATTCCAAACGTGTTCTCCACCACACTTCTGGCTCTGGCCAGCCGGTAATTAAAAACCCTCTGGTCCGGGGTGAGGGTCCTCATCGGGAATGGCCGCATAAGATGGTCCCCCAGCGCAAATGCTTCATCCGCAACGAAGACGAATGGGAGTCCTTCCACATTGTCTTCTGGAGATGCCTGTAGAACTCGGTCTGGGCGATGACTCCACCATCGGACATCCGGCCATTCTTACCTACGTCCACATACAGAAACTCATAAGTAGCCGACACCACCGCTAACATCACAATACTATTGAACCCCTTGTAGTTGTAATAGTACGACTCCGAGTTGGGTGGTGGGACGATGTGGACGTGTTTCCCATCAATTGCCCCTCCACAGTTAGGAAAGTCCCACCGCTGGGCAAAGTGGGAGGCCACAGTCTGCCATTCCTGTGGCGTGGAAGGAAACTGTGGAATCAAAACAAAAAAAAATAGTCATTTTGCACATAAACAGGGAAAGCACACAAACATTCTTGGCCAACATCAAGATAACATTTTTTGGAGGGAGTTTTTAAAGACCAAAGTATAAGGTACACCTATCATATTCCCTCTTGGACAGGTAACCCTCTCCACTTCATTAAGAGATGAATGCCTAAATAATGGATATTACTTTGGCCAGCCCCTCCTTAGTTACACTATTGACAGCCCACTGGACAGGTAAGAAGTGTCATAAGACAAAGATAGAAATACACACTGTACACATTTGAGCACATTTGGAAATTCTGCTATTACCTATCAAGGTAATAATAGTATACAAAAACTTTAAACAGTACCATTTAAAAGTATTCAGGCAGGCCCTTGCACTACATGCTTTGGGGAATTCATCCATAAATCTGACCACAAAAGAGGTGGGTATAGTGTGTATGGGCTTGGCAAAGTCAGCAGATAGATGATTGAGGATAGATAGAGAATTGTTATCAGCTGACTTAGCAGTTGGGGGGAGGGAGGGTTCCAAATGATTTGGGGAACCCCCAAAAAAGCCTCTGGCACTCTGCCTGAATTTAAAGCACAAATCACATTTAAAAACATTTTAGGGGGTGTTTAGGGTAAAGCACTACTATGGAGCTGACAAAATACATTAAGTGACTACATGAGGTGAATATAGGGCCAGGAGAGCATGCTGGGGAGGTAAGTGAAGGCAAATATGTATGAAGGACAAAAAAATAATTACATAAAAATCCAGCATGAATGAGGACAAAGGGAACATTCGCAGCATATTACAATCATGGTAATTAGGGAATGAGGAAAGAAATACAAAATATTAGCCAACATTTTATACAATAAAATGTGATAATAAAGGATAAAAATCTTACCTTAATATACTCCTTCTGCAGGACCTGGATGATGGCAGAACAGGTCTCTGGGATAATGTTTCCCAGAGCCTGGGGGGAGATGCCCGTCGAGAACTTCAAGTCCTGCAGGCTTCTCCCCATCGCCAAGTACCACAGGGTGGCGACCAGCCTCTGCTCTGGAGTGATGGCTTGCCTCATGCAGGTATCCTGCCTGCTGATATAGGGGGTCAGCAAAGCCAACAAACGGTGAAATACGGGGTCCGTCATCCGGAGAAAGTTCCTGAAATCATCAGGATTATTCTCACGGATCTCACAGAGCAAAGGCATATGACAGAACTGGTCACGCTGAAGCAACCAATTCTTGGTCCATGAACTCCTCCCCACCCTGTTCATGGACTGCACTTGTGTCAAGGTCAGGACCCCAACACCAAGCCCCCGCACAGCACGAACTCTACAAGGAGTACGTATACGCAACATGGCTAGAAAACGGTCGGCTGCTCAGAACGAAGTAACAGAACGCACTGAAGAACAGCAAAGCCTGTGACGAGCGACCTAAAAAACAGTAACGAACGAACAAGAACACAATGGCTGAGTCACGCGTAGCTTGCTGCACGCACTGAAGAGCAGATACAAACCCACAAGCACAAACTGAACAGCAGAAAACGATCTGAAAACCACGAGTCTGAAAAAGCACGAATCATCTCTCACCAAACTTTTACTAACACGAGATTAGCAAAAGGAGCCCAAAGGGTGCCGTGCTTGGTTCTGAACTGGCCTTTTTTAGTCTCATCGTACGTGGTGTACGTTACCACGTTCTTAGCAAGCGGAAATTCCAACAACTTTGTGCGACCGTGTGTACGCAAAACAAGTTTGAGCCATGGATTTTGTTGTCGGAATGTCCGATCAATGTCCGATCGTGTGTACGGGGCATTACAGTCCTTTCTGAGGTAGCATCCCTTAAAGAGTGAAGGAGCGGTGAGAATGTGATGTGGGCCGACTTGAGGGGGAGCAAAGGGAGGAGGCCTTTCAGGCCATGGATATGTGTTCATTGAATGTGACTCAGAGGTTGACTCAACTGTACATACTATTGTGGGTATATTACACTCCCAATAGACTTCAATTGATGAATCTGCAAACAGAGTCTACATATACACGGTGTAAGCGTGATCACAATGACCTAATTCACCTTTTGTGGAGGTGCCCAAAACTACACTCCTACTGGGCGGGGGGTGGTGCATAAAGTCACCCTGAACCCAAAAGCTTGTCTATTGAGTATATTGGAAGAATATGGTTGGGAAATATATACCAGGGAGGCCAGGGCTGGCCCAAGACATTGTGCTGCCTGGGTCCAAAAATGAAATGCTGCCCCCCCCCCCTCCCCATGCACGTGCCTGTGTCTTCCTCCTCCGTGCAAGTGCCCAGGTCCGGCCCCGGTGCTGTCCCATAACATACACCAGCTGGTGAGGTTAACAAGCAGCCCGCCGGTCCCGACCTCCATCACCACCAGCCGCTACTCGACAGCCTATAAACTTTTGCACCCGAAACTTCTTTTCTTTTCCATGCGGAGTAAGCTGAGGAGCCTGCTCAGCTACTGACACTTGCCTGCCATTGGCTGAGCCAGGGAGGGGATGGAGGACATGCACAGCCTGAGGAAAGCAGTGCGGCCTTTGTATGGGAAATCAGAGTGGCTCAGGCTCAATGCTGGATAATGTTTTATATCTTTATGAGGAATGAAGGTAGTGCACATGTATGATAGCAGTTTGAATCTTACGATCTGTGACAGAATTGAAGTTGTCTGACGATGTTATTGCATTGATATGGTCAATGTGATCTGACTTCATTTGTGGATATATCTTCACTGTGTTTTACACTGTATTGTAATGTTGGCAATATGTGATGCTAAATCTTTAAAAAAAAAATTATATTTTATATTTTTATATTTTTTATATTTTTGTTTTATATTTTTATATTTTTTTTAAATATTTTTTATATTTTTTTTTTATATTTTTTTGGATTGAAAAAAATAAAATAAAAATAGTTCATTTGGACCAAGTTGGCCCAAATTAACTATCCGTTCGGACTAGTTTACACTAGTAGTTTAGCTACATTTTTACTGCCCCCAATGACTCCCCCCAACAGCAACCATGGGTGTACAGATGTCAAGGGCACAATGATTTGCGAAAGTATAACACCTGTTGCTTTCAGCAGGCATAGCGATCACCGAGCACGACCCATTCAAGTGAATAGGGCTGCTCTGCAAGCTCCCCACAACTGTGTGTAATGCACGTGGGTGTGGTGATCCACTGTAGGGTTCAAGGGGTCAAAGCAGGCTTTGAGGAGGCTATACAATGCCTGCTCAGTGCATGTCAAATGCTCTCTGAAAAGTGACCTGAAAGTGGATCTTTCTTCAGAGATCAGAGCACATGCAAATTACCCTTTAGGTTACTCAAGCAGATGCAGGTGCTGCTGCTTGATCAAAATAGCTGACAGGGCAGGTTAGCAGTATAATAATCAAAAAGAGTGCATAAAACCCCTGACCATAAAAATCACAATGAAAGCAAACAATAAAGTGATACAAGTAATATCAGCATCATTTATGTCCCCTGAGGATGTCCCTATATAGATGAAATGCGTAGGGTGGGGCTAGCGGCCTATGGTATCATCACACCCACTGGTGTACCTTAGCGTGGTGTCTGTGACCTTTTGTTACCCTGAGATGCTTAAAGCAGAGTTCCACCCAAAAGTGGAACTTCCGCTCATTTCTTTCCTCCCCCCTCTGGTGCGACAATTGGCACCTTTCAGGGGAAGGGGGAGGGGAGACAGGATACCTGTCTTTCACAGGTATCCTGTTCCCACTTCCGGGAGCCACATCAGCGGATATTGACGTCGCAGCTTACCGGGCCAGTAGGAGAGAGGCTACACTGCCAGGTTCCCTTACTCGCAATGGCGGCAGCAGCACCCGACAGCTGATGGAAACAACATCGCTGAACTCCAAGACAGGTAAGTGTCCTATTGTCAAAAGCCAGCAGCTGCAGTATGTTTTTAGTTATTCATTTTTGCAGCGTGGGTGGAACACCACTTTAACTGCGCTTTCTTGACAGCCAGCAGAGAACTGGGTAGGTGTGGACGTTGTTACCATTTCCTGGTGTGATTCGTATTTGGTGTATCCTGAGCTAGTGATCTCTTATAATCTGGAGATCCTGGTTATGAGGGAATTCATATATCTACAGTGCCTTGAAAAAGTATTTATACCGCTTGAAATTTTCCACATTTTGTCATGTTACAACCAAAAACATAAATGTATTTTATTGGGATTTTATGTGATAGACCAACACAAAGTGGCACATAATTGTGAAGTGGAAGGAAAATGATAAATGGTTTTCAATTTTTTTTACAAATAGATATGTGAAAAGTGTGGTGTGCATTTGTATTCAACCCCCCTTAGTCAATACTTTGTAGAACTACTTTTTGCTGCAATTACAGCTGCAAGTCTTTTTGGGGATGTCTCTACCAGCTTTGCACATCTAGAAAGTGAAATTTTTGCTCATTCTTCTTTGCAAAATAGTTCAAGCTCTGTCAGATTGGATGGGGAGCATCTGTGAACAGCAATTTTTAAGCCTTGCCACAGATTCTACATTGGATTCAGGTCTGGACTGGGCCATTCTAACATATGAATATGCTTTGATCTAAACCATTCCATTGTAGCTCTGGCTGTATGTTTATGGCCATTGCCCTGCTGAAAGGTGAACCGCCGCCCCAGTCTTAAGTCTTTTTCAGACTCTAAAGCCTCGTACACATGATCAGATTTTCCGACGAGAATTGTGTGATGACAGGCTGTTGGCGGAAAATCCGACCGTTTGTATGCTCTATTGGACAATTGTCGAATTTTCCACCGACAAATGTTGGATGGCAGGCTTTAAAATTTTCTGCAGACAAATGTCTGTTGTCGGATTTTCCAAACATGTGTACACAAGTCTACACTCGGATACGCATACTCGGAAGCAAGGACGAGCCAGAAGCGGTCGGTCTTGTAAACTAGCCTTCGTAATGGAGAATTAACATTAGTTGCTTTGCTGGTGATACTGATGGAGTTATTGCAAACAAAGGCTTTTTTTTTCTAGTGATATCAAGAATAATATTATTATGCTTGTTATTTTTTTTGTTTCTGCAAGTTACCACAACACCATTATCCCATAGTTTTTAAGATCAAAGATACAACTATGTTGGTGTCCCTTGTTAATTTAACATTGTATTTTTTAAAATGTAACTGCCTACTCCCAAACTGTCATTTGAAGTAAAACACATAGCCAAGTATTATTCTCCACAATATTTTTATTGTGCATTAAAAAAAGAAAACAAATAAAATTAGACATGCTATCTGCCAATAGAACTTAACCAAAAAGTGCATGCCATGCATTCAAAAATATAGAAAATATACCAAATCAAATCATTATTCAACCAAAAAATAAAATAAAAGCCTCATGCATGTGTCCTGCTTCTTAATATAGGGGGTCAACAATGCCAAGAGTTGGTGAAAGCAGGGGTCCGTCATCCGGAGATAATTCTGAAAATCATCTGGATTATTCTCCTGGAGCTCCCGCAGCAAAGGCAAAGGACATAATTGGTCACGATGAATAAAGCAACCAATTTTTGGTCCAAGAAATCCACCTCCTCCTGTTCCTGGACTGGACTTGGGTCAAAGCAATAACTCCAATGCCAATAATAAATAACACGTTTTCTCCTCCGATTCCGCAACATGGCTGGTTGACGAATGGCCGTTCAGAAATGAATGGAAAAGCAAAAAAATGAAAAGCATGAAAAGCATGAAATGAAAAGCATGAAATGTAAAGCACGAAATGAAAAGCGTGAATCAACACTCACCAAACTTCTACTAACACAAAATTAGCAGAAGGAGCCCAAAGGGTGGCGCTAAAGAGCTGAAAAACCACGTAGTACGTCACTATGTTCGTGTTTGTTGCCTGACAATTGTGTGCCATTTGTATGCAAGACAAGTATGGGGCCAACACCCTTCGGACAGGTTTTGTCTGTGGAAAATCCAATCGTATGTACGAGGCTTAACAGGTTTTCTTCTAAGATTGCCCTGTATTTGGCTCCATCCATCTTCCTATCAACTCTGACCAGCTTCCCTGTCCCTGCTGAAAAAAGCATCCCTACAACATAATGCTGCCACCACCATGTTTCACGGTGGGGATGGGGTGTTCAGGGTGATGTGCAGTGTTAGCTTTCCTCTACACATAGCATTTTGCTTTTAGGCCAAAAAGTTCAATTTTGGTCTAATCTGACCAGAGCACCTTCTTCAACATGTTTGCTGTGTCCCCCACATGGCTTCTCGCAAACTGCAAACAGGACTTCTTATGGCTTTCTTTCAACAATGGCTTTCTTCTTGCCACTCTTCCATAAAGGCCAGATTTGTGGAGTGCACAACTAATAGTTGTCCTGTGGACAGATTTTTACACCTGAGCTGTGGATCTCTGCAGGTCCTCCAGAGTTACTATGGGCCTCTTGGCTGCTTCTCTGAATAATGCTCTCCTTGCCCAGCCTGTCAGTTTAGGTGGTCGGACATGTCTTGGTAGGTTTGCAGTTGTGCCATACTCTTTCCATTTTCGAGTTATGGATTGAACAGTGCTCCGTGAGATGTTCAAAGCTTGAGCTATTTTTTTTATAACCTAACCCTGCTTTAAACTTCTCCACAACTTTATCCCTGACCTGTCTGGTGTTTTCCTTGGCCTTTATGATGCTGTTTGTTCACTAAGGTTCTCTAACAAACCTCTGAGTGCTTCACAGAACAGCTGTTTTTATACTGAGATGAAATTACACACAGGTGGACTCTATTTACTAATTAGGTGACTTCTGAAGGCAATTGATTCCACTGGATTTTAGTTAGGGGTAACAGAGTAAAGGGAGCTGAATACAAATGCACCCCACACGTTTGTGTTGGTCTATCACATAAAATACGAATAAAATACATTTACGTTTTTGGTTGTAACATGAAAAGATGTGGAAAATTTCAAGGGGTATGAATACTTTTTCAATGCACTGCATGTCTGAGGTCGTTGAGACTAAAACTGTAGCATTTCATTGTCACACAAGATTCTACACTGGCCCCCTAGTGGAGCCCTATATATCCATTTGGGAGTGTATTTTAATTTCTATTATATCATTGTTTGATTTATATTAAATATGTCTTATTTTTTCCATTTTATTGTGGGTTTTATTTATTGATGCTGATATTATTTGTATCATTTTATTGTTTGTTTTCATTTTGATTTTATGGTCAGAAGTTTTGCGCACATTTTGTGTTTATTATTTTGTTTTGTTTTTTCTTGAATCTAGAACATAGTGTGCAGCATTACCTTTTAGCACTTAGTGTATAATTATTTGGGTGGTTTATTAGTGCAGGTTAACAGCGTGGTTTGAGGAATGTTTCTCTTGTATGACTTATGAGATGAACCTAGCTGTGTATGGCTAGCTTACATGCCCAGGAGGATGTAATTGTAACATACAGTGGTGAACACTAGGAGGCAATAAAAGCCTTTTCTGTTGAAATACATCCAAATGTATCCTATTTACAGTACTTTGGTTCCTGTGTCTAGTTGGAATTTGATGTGCTTTGCATTTTTTTCCAACTGTAATTGCTATGAAAATGTTATCAAGCTAAGGCTGGCCTTACATGGATTGTGTTTTTTTTTTTTTTTTAACAGTCAGCTAGCTGATCAGAAAAAAAATGTATACTGATATTTGAGGTGGATGAAGGAATCCTGCCTGCTGTGCTATTATATTCTGATAGCAGGGGCTTACCCACCCTGAGAACACGTTGATCAGCGCTGCAGTGCTGATCAAAGCAAAATTTTGCATCAAGTCAATTTGAGCGCATTTGGTCCTCAGCGCTTGCTCCCGAACAGGAACAGCCATAAATGATTCAAAATTTGGACGGTCCTCTCTGAACCGGACACATTTTGATCCATCTATGGTCAGCTTTACACTTACAAGGGTATGATTATTTATTTTTTTGGGATGGGATTGGATAGCATGGAATAGAATGGGATTGGGGGGGGGGGGGGGGGAGTAATCATTTCAGCTGATAAGTTTGTTTTTTGAATCAAAAAGTTTTTTTATTGTACAAAAGCAAGAGGGCACATGCAAAACAGAAATGTATACAGGCCGGCCATAGAAATAGCCTTGGTAGTTGTACAAATACAAGGAATACTTATTCAAGCTCAACACCATAACTGATATAAGTGCATAGTACAACTTCCATCTTGCCTTCTGCAGTAGCTTCAAAAAGGAGAAAAAACAACAATAAAAAAACAATTTATTTGAAAAACAAAACAAAAAAACAAATATAAACAAGTTCAACCTGACAATGCCATCATACCATTTCTCATGGTACATATCCCAACACCCGTAAACCCCTTACCATTAAGGTCACTAGTCTACTACGTCACTCCCCAATGTGTGTCAACCAGAACATGCATTTCACTTTTTTACATTCCTCGCCTTTGGACTATCAACATTGTAGCAGCCTGTGAAGGACCAGTTGTGGAGGAGCTACTTCTGGGGCGCCCAACCAACACCGCCATATTTTCTCGAACTTCTGTGATGATTTTCTATGGGAATATGTATTTTTGCCTTGGCAGCGTCGAGGGAAAAAAAAAAAAAAAAAAAAAAAAAAAAAATCGCTTTATTTCCTGAGTTCTCTATTGGGAGCTGAACATTCAGGAAAAGCCTTCTGATATTCAGTGCCGTGGACCGTACTGGGATAAATCCCGACTGGTCTACATGGACCAGTCTAGAAATAACCGTAGCCAGTCTAGTTGCCAATACTTGTGCCAAAATCTTGACATCTGAATTTAGCAACGATATGGGCCTGTAGGAGTCTGGCTGTAGAGGGTCCTTACCCTGCTTAGGAAGCACCACTACCACAGCTTCCCCCATGGAGTCAAAGGCGACCAGTCTTAAAAAAAGTCGTTCAATACATCTAAACAGACCTGGTAGTAGGGTTTCACCATACTGTTTGTATGTTTCTATCGCCAGTCCGTCAGTGCCAGGGGCCTTACTATTCGCCATTTGTGACACAGCTAGTGAGAGTTCCTCCAGTTTAAGTGGAGCATTCAGCATTTCAACTTCCTGTATTGTAGCCTTTGGCATGTGGCATTGGTCTAGGAAGTGGGAAAGTGCCTCCTCTGTAGGAATCACCTTAGAGGTATACACAGCTCTAAAGAATTCTGTGAACACCATTGCGATTTGGGCCTGCTCACCGACTGTGCCTCCAAGTGGGGTCTGAATGGCTTCTATATGCGTAGTGCCCTGTTGTGCTTTTGCTATCTCTGCCAGGAGGTGACCTGTATTTCCCCCCTCATTGAAGTAATTTTTTTTAATAAAGAATCTCTTTTCAGCTGCATTTAAAGAGACCTGTTGATAAATGGCTTGGGCCTCCAACCATCTACGCTCTGTGTCATCAGTGGAATCCTGTACATATCGTGCTTCTGCTTCTCTAGCTTCTTGCATGAGTGTTTTCCCAGTCCTTAGTTTTAATTTTGATTTTAGAGGATCTGCCCAATGATAAGTCCCCTCATGTGAGCCTTCAAGGCATCCCACACCACCGTGGGCTTGGCCGTACCCTTGTTTATATGCAAAAACTTAGTGATTGCCTGAGGAATGGGATCAGGTGCTGGGAAGAACGCAAACCAAAAAAGGGTTAACCTTCCAGAGTTTGTTCTGCTTCTGCTGAGAAAAATTAATTCCTATGATAAGGGGCGAGTGGTCTGATATATTCCTAGGGGCATAAGTTACAGAATATATTCTATCCTGCGCCGCAACGTTTCCCAGGCACAAGTCAGTGCGTGACAAACAGCGATATGAAGCTCAGTAACATGAAAAGCTATGCACCCCTGGATTTCTTTCCCTCCATACATCACACAGCCCCACTTCACAGATCAGTTTGGCAAAGGAAGTTGGGCCACCCAGACCCACCCCACCTCTGGAATGAAGCAAGAATCTATGTAGTTTTGTGTTGAGCACATTGTTAAAGTCTCCCATTACCCATAGAGGTATGTTAGAGTGTGGGGCCATAAACTGGGCCAATTTAGTCAAGCTATCAAGGGTGAGTTGTGGAGAGACATATACATTAGCAATGATGCAGGGAACACCTGCCACCTTACAAAGTAAAAAAGTATACCGTCCTTGGTCATCAATTGGGGATTGCAATAATGTAAAAGGCATCGTATTAGCTATTAAGATGCCAACTCCCCTAGAATAGGTAGTATGAGTGAAGTGAAACTGGGTTTGACAGCTGCCGCGTTTAAGGGCGGACAGCGTATCAAATTGCAAATGAGTTTCTTGCAGGCATACCATTGCCGCAGCATACTTTTTCAGGGTGGAAAATAGGGTCACTCGTTTCACTCCATCACCCAGCCCTCTCACATTCCATGAGAGAATATTAAGTGCAGTAGTCATAGGACACAGGTATAACATCGATGAACACGATATAGAATACTATTGGCTGTTTTACCATTGCGGCGTTACTCCAAGTAATAAGAATCACCTCTATAGTCAGAAAATGACTCCTAGGACCCAAATTTCTAAAAGCTACTATAGCAAGCAGTGTCAGCCAGTCCATCACACTTGCACAGACCACACATAGGCATCTCTTTATAAGGCAGTTGTCAAGTAAACAAATAGACGGCAGAACAGTTTGCTCCCTGCAACAGGCAGGGGTTAGAAAAAACTGAAAGCAAATCAAAACAAAAAAAAAAAAAAAAAAAAAAGGAAAAAAAAAAAAAAACACTTGAAAAATGACTTATGGTCAAGTCGAAGGAACTTGCATTTTTGTGCTCCTCAGCAGGACACTGCATAGCGTTGAAGTGTATAAAAGAACCGCGCTAAACACAAACCATACTCAAAATAATTGAAAATTAATATATAAAGTGATCAGAAATGCTAAACTCATATAGCAATATGATGTGAAAAAAATAAAAAATGCGCTATGAACCACATAAAGATAATAAATTATTAAGGCAAAAGATATGAAAATTAATTAATAAATATAAAAATTAATTGATAAGAAATTGTTATATAAAGATAAGGAAAACAAAAAACACACAGTCCGTGAAAATAAAGTGACTTCCGTTATTAACAGTCCTTATTAGATTTTCTTCCACCCAAAGTGACTGAAGACTATAAAAACATCTTTGTGAAAAAAATCCACCACCTATAAAAGGTATATGATTACCAGAGGTAAGCTGTAATAAAGCCTTATGCCAGAGATCCACTCATTAGGGACATCACCATCTGTCTCTGCATGGAGGGGAGATCACCCAGGATTCATCAGCAGTGATTGGCTCGGTAATGGAGACCCAAGAAGATAAGAAATACATCTACCATAGTGTGAATCCGTTTGACCAGTTTATTAAAGGATAAAGTAGCACACTTACCAAAAGAAACAGTTAAAATAGCATATACAAAATCAGCCGGCCGGCCTGCAAACACCCGTTCGTTATGGAGTGGAAACGATGACGTCAGCGCGTCTGCCTTCCGACGTACGTTTCGTCCTATTGGACGTTGTCATAGGAACGGGCGACGCACTGACTCATCGCTCTTTAAATACACTTGTACCGCCATACCTCGTTATGACGCTCTAGTGGCCACATCCTGCCAGGGAGACAGGAAGTACCTAGAGCAAACCAAGCCTCCCTGTGAACCAGGAAATGACGCTCATCAACCAATCTGAAGCTAACAGGAAGCAGCTACACACCAAGCCTCCCTGTGATACCAGGAAGTGACGCTTGTCAGCCTATCCGATGCTAGCAAATACTGCTAAACATAGGATAAACCTTTATAAAGAGAAGACACAAAACTAAAAAATTGGGCAAACTACCTAGGCCTCCCAAAATAATCCCATTTGGGGAACGGACATCTGACAAGAACAACTTATTAGGAGTCATCCTATCAGAATCTGTCCATAAAAAATTAAAAAATTAAAAAAATTAATTTTTAAAAAAATTAATTAAAAAAATTATTAAAGAAACGCCATCTAGTGGAGGTCAATCAGTTAGCATTATCTAAAAATTCCTTGACAATTTGTTTTAAAAGGTGGGTGATTTTTGCTAGAATGACCATAGAGTCATGTAGCAATCCCTGGAAATTATGGATCATCTCATTCCTTCATTATTATAAATGTTTCTTGCGTGCAGAAACCTAAAAAAACTTATAAAACAAATAAACTAAAATAGCCATAAACCCATACGTGCCCCAAAAAAAAGGGGGGGGAGGTCTATTAGGCCTACTCAGCCACCCTATAAGAAAGATGGAATTATAAACTAATTAAGGAGGGCCTTTACTAGGGATGGAGTGTATCAGATATTAAGTGAACTCAAGTGGGTATCCTACCTGGTATATCCAATAAGACATTAGCACTCATTACAAAAAAACAGGCTTCTATATGGCAACTTGGCCACCATTCCAGGGAAATTGGAATATTCAGAGAAAGACTTTATAAAGGATAGGGCATATCAAGTAGTCGTTGGACCTATATGGATGTCCTAACCGGTATGCTCTGTAAAAAGTATGGAAGTCATTACAAAAAACCTAGATAATATAAGGTACGAAACTAATATGTCCCCAAAATAGGGCCATACATCATCCCAACATAATGACCACAACTGTTAAAGTCAAAAAACAATATGTGGCCAAAAAGGGGGACAAAACCAGTAAGAGCTGGTGGACAATTACCTAGTTGGCAATAGAGTAAGGCCACCAAAGGGTCACAACGGGTTTACATTGGGCAGCAAAATCCAAAAAAAAACTTATAAGAAATAATAATCCTAGACTATCACAATCAATAAGTACATATTCATATATATATATATATATATACTCTCATAGTCCTATAGGTGTGTTATAAACGAATAAATTCAACGCTATTCACTGCATAGCGTTGTCTTATAGAGTCTCATCAGACCGCCTTTACAGAAGAAGTACAAACAGTCTGTAAGCATGGAGGTGGCACGATCAAAGCCCCTGTCTGAGTATCCCTGATCAGACAGAAAAGAGACATCAACATTTAGACCGCAGGGGAGGGTGCTCTCTGCAGAGAGTGTTCCACTCTGTCTAGCCAGGCAGAGGCAGTGGCAGGATTTTCGAAAAAGTGAGTCTTATCTTTACCTGCCACACGAAGTTTAGCTGGGTAAGTAACAGCATATTTTCTGAGGCGCTTTTTCACCTCAGTGAATTTAGCCCGTCTGCGTTGCACATCCGCAGAAAAATCCGGATGAAAGGATATTCTGGCATTATCAATTTTAATGAGGTCACCCTTGGTTCTGGCATGGTGCAGTATTGCATCTCTGTCCCTAAAGTTGAGCAGTTTGAAGAGGAATGGACGCGGGGATTCACCAGGTCTGGGCGGTTTTGCTGGGACTCTGTGAGCCCTTTCCACTGCAAACATTTTGGAGAATGATTGTTCCCCAAAGGTGGTAGTCAGCCAGTGTTCTATGAAAGCCACAGGGTTCTTCCCTTCTGCTCACGCTGGGATCCCCACTGCTCTCATGTTGTTTCGCCTGAGTCTATTCTCCATGTCCTCTAAGTGAGCAGTGTGGCCAGAGGAGTGAGACTGCAGGTGATGTATTTCCCGCAGCACTGGCGCCACTTCATCCTCCACATTTCTCAGTCTCCCCTCCAATGCAGTGGTATGGTCACGTAGCTTCTGCATATCATGCCTGACTAGATTATGCTCCAGTTTAACCCCTTTAATTTCAGTGGTCAGGGCAGTAATAGCTGGCCTAAGATCATCTTTTATAGTGAGTATTTTGCAGACCTCACTTTGTCACAAAGTTTTGAAAATTGAAAAAAAAAAAAAAAAAAGTTTTTCTTGTCTTTCTTCATTTTCAAAAACAAATGAGAGCTGCAAAATACTCACCATGCCTCTCAGCAAATAGCTTGGGGTGTCTACTTTCCAAAATGGGGTCATTGGGGGGGGGGGTTTGTGCCACCTGGGCATTCCATGGCCTCCGAAACTGTGATAGGCAGTGAAGAGTGAAATCAAAAATTTACACCCTTAGAAATCCTGAAGGGGGCGATTGGTTTTCAGGGCCCCGTACGCAGCTAGGCTCCTAAAAAGTCCCACACATGTGGTATCCCCATACTCAGGAGAAGCAGCTAAATGTATTTTGGGGTGCAATTCCACATATGCCCATGGCCTGTGTGAGCAATATATCATTTAGTGACAACTTTTTGTAATTTTTTTTTTTTTGTCATTATTCAATCACTTGGGACAAAAAAAAAAAATGAATATTCAATGGGCTCAACATGCCTCTCAGCAATTTCCTTGGGGTGTCTACTTTCCAAAATGGGGTCATTTGTGGGGGTTTTGTACTGCCCTGCCATTTTAGCACCTCAAGAAACTAAAGGCTGTGTAAATTCCAGAAAATGTACCCTAGTTTGTAGGCGCTATAGCTTTTGCTCAAACCAATATACACTTGGACATTTTTTTTTTACCAAAAGACATGTGGCCGAATACATTTTGGCCTAAATGTATGACTAAAATTGAGTTTATTGGATTTTTTTTTTAGAACAAAAAGTAGAAAATATCATTTTTTTTCAAAATTTTCGGTCTTTTTCCGTGTATAGCGCAAAAAAAAAAAAAAAAAAACGGCAGAGGTGATCAAATACCATCAAAAGAAAGCTCTATTTGTGGGAAGAAAAGGACGCAAATTTCGTTTGGGTACAGCATTGCATGACTGTGCAATTAGCAGTTAAAACACTGCAGTGCCAAATTGTAAAAAGTGCTCTGGTCAGGAAGGGGGTAAATCCTTCCGGGGCTGAAGTGATTAATGTAGAAAAATGTAAAAAATGTAAAAAATATAGTGGCAAAAATATGAACGCAATCTATACACTGGGGGGAGAACCTCTGGGGGAATCTAAGCTGGAAAAGGACCTGGGGATACTAGTAGGCCTAGTAATGGCATGCAATGCCAAGCTGCTGCTAACAAAGCAAACAGAATATTGGCATGCTTTAAAAATGGGATCAACTCCAAAGATAAAACGATTATTCTCCCGACTCCTGACAAGACTCTGGTCCGGCCGCACCTAGAGTATGCTGTTCAGTTCTGGACACCAGCCCTCAGGAAGGATGTACTGGAAATGGAGCACGTACAAAGAAGGGCAACAAAGCTAATAAAGGGTCTGGAGGATATTAGTTATGAAGAAAGGTTGCAAGCACTAAACTTATTCTCTGGAGAAGAGACGCTTGAGGGGGGATATGATTTCAATTTACAAAATATCATACTGGTGACCTCACAATAGGGATAAAACTTTTTTGCGGAAGGGAGTTTAACAAGACACCCATGGCCGCCCATTAAAATTAGAAGAAAAGAGGTTTAACCTTAAACTACGTAGAGGGTTCTTTACTGTAGGAGCGGCAAGGATGTGGAATTCCATGTAATACTGACATATAATCACAGTCATAGGTTGGGCTTGATGGACTTGTGTCTTTTTTCAACCTCACCTACTATGTAACTATGTACTTCATTTCATTTTGCTGACCTTTCAGAGTGCTGACCTCAACCCAATAGAGCACCTTTGGGATGAGCGGAGACCTTGAGCCAGGCCATCTCATCCACATCAGTGCTTGACCTCACAAATGTGCTTCTGGAAGAATAGTCAAACATTCCCATAGATACACTAATTATATAATATATATATACACGTACATATATACATACATACATACATATACATACATACATACATATATACACACACACACACACACATTTATTAAGCACTGTATTTATAGAATTATATTCCGGAAGTTATTTTTATATTATTCTATTTTTTATTTATTTATAATCTTATGTATTTATTGTGAGCCCTATTTTTTTTTTAAAAAGGGACAGTGCACCTTTATATTAGTTTTGATTTGTTTTTAATATTTTAATTAAAGCTGTAGATTTTAAAATATTGAAAAAAGCTTTTGAAATCAAATTCAATCTTTTTATGAGATATTAGGGTTATATATATACACACATTAAGGGTTTCATTTTTTATTGTTCAGGGTTAGAATTGTGAACTGAACATACTGTGATAATCATCTGCACATAAGTCTTTGTGAATTTATGCTACAGTGGGATACCTATAGGTTAGCGGCTCTGCAGCGCGCCTCTGCCAGTGTGGCAGCCGGAGAATAGCTGACAGCGACTATCTGTCAAGCTGCAGAAGACAGAAGCCAAAACCGGATACAAAAGGCAGACTGCGCTTGTAATAAAACCAGAAATAGCTAGCAAGATCAACTTTAATGCATTAAGAATATATAAGGTTGAGGAACTGAACTGAGATCCATATCCAAATAAACACAGGAGACAGTTCTGCTTGCAATATGGAGTTTAATTAGGATATTTACATTTGCATAGAACACATAGGGTCCTTAGGTTTACAAAGTACTTGTTTCACATTCTACACACTTACACGGTAAGCACCAGCTTAGTGTGACCTGAAAAGGGGTCTGGGGAAGACAGAACGTTTTCAATGCCTAAGAGGTGTGTAGCTGGTTTGACTCTAGTTCAACAACAGGTTAGTAATAAAATAAAAAGCTATACATACAACCTATCACATAACATACTTGCATAGTATACATACATGACCCTGAACAACAAACATGCAATCTCACAAGGGCACACATTTTTTTCTAACACTGCTGAAAGTGGAGGAGTCCTTGGACCACTTTACCAGTACAATGCATAGTAGGTGAATTGCTAATATCTGCAAAATTATTTAAAATAAAGCAGCACTCTATATTTTCCAAAGCCAATGTTCTAATGACTAATACTCCAATGGATAAATACATATAATAAACATAAAACATTATCAGTCCTCAGTGCAAAGAGTCCACATAATTCCACTTATAGAACTAAAACAGAACTAAACAGTGCCTTTTCTTTATCCACCACCATCAAATTACCCACAGAGCCACTTACTGAATAATCTGATCCCTATATGTGGAGGTTAGACAATGCTTGTGTAGCGACAAAACCGGCCAAATGATACTGCAATCTTCCACCTACTTCCTCTTCCAATGATCAACGTATAGAAATATCCTCACTCCCAGGGAATCATATGTAATTTGCAAAGAGGAAGAAGTGGATCACTAGAGAAGGGTGACTATGGAAGCTCCCAGTTAAATCAGCATTGTCTGACCTCACTTATATAGGGGGCCAGAAGATTTGGTAATCAGATTTATGTGTAACTTGGTGGCGGTGGATACACAACAATTGTGAGTGGAGGTGCAGGTCCTCATTGAGGAGTAATCATGTTTTTTGTTTATTACGTGGCAGAGGAAACAAACAGTGAGAATAAAATAAATGGGACACTGCAGACCATTATGAACTATAAGATCACCTCAGTCTAGATGCAGACTCCAGGTAGCAGAGTTTAGCAAGGTATCCTGTATAAGGCAGGCCACAGACAGAGCAAATTTCTTTCCTGCAACCATGGTAAAGAAATTTGCTTGATTCCCCTATCAACGCAGACAGTGTTGACAGGTGAATCCCTCCCATGGAGCCATTGTGTTCTCCTAGTGGGGGAGGGCGGTGGAAGCCATCCCTGCCGGGAAAACACAGTGATTATTGCTAGTGGCTATAATCACATGTAAAATCTGGTAGGCTGGTTGTACCCAAGTTTATTGATCCATCAATTTGCATACATTCAGCCTGCCCATACATGGTTCGAATCAGCAGGAATCGGCTGAGATTCGAACAGTCTATGGCCAGCTTAAGAGTTAGAACAAGGATACCTCAATGGCTAGTCCAGAAATAGAAGCTAGTCTCTGACTGCATACTTCATAAAAGGAAAACTTAAAAATATATATGCTTATTCTTTTCATAGCAAAATGTAGACCTGCGTTTGAATACCTGGGACACTTCTCTAAAACTAAGGCTTACCCCTCCTTTCGAAGGTAGTGCTATCGTACCATCTTTTTCCCTTAGTATCCAGTCTCCTATGCAGAGTGCTGCTACCTAGAGGTCTGCTATGCCCTACCAATAAACAACATTACAAACTTAAAAAAAAAAATCATTCAGAGTAGACAGCCCCTTTAACGCTTATTAATCAGTAGCTACCTACAGCTCAACTCCAGACAAAACTTTTCATCTTAGTTGTGGATAGAGTGGAAAAGGGCTGGATACATTTTTCACTGCCGTATGTGCCCCCATTGAAAAGATTTTTTTTCACTTTCAGTCTAGGTATTGGGTGTAAATCAGTGAGGGAAAATCTTGGTTCAAACTAGACACAAGGCTATGCAATTAGTGGACCTCCAGCTATTGCAAAACTACAAGTTCCATCATGCCTCTGCCTCTGGGTGTCATAGTCTTGCTATGCCTCATGGGACTTGTAGTTCTGCAACAGCTGAAAGTCTGCTAATTGCATACCCTAGCTAGAGCCACCTCCTTAATGCCTGCTTTGTTTCCTTTACAAACAACAGTTTTGAATGAAGCGAAGGTGCAGCAACCTCAAGACAAGAGCTTGACTTTGCAGTTGCGCCGCAGTCCAATAGACTTGTATGGGCAAGTTTGACAGGCGGTGACCCTATCAACTCAACAAGCCATGGCATGTGTAAGGTCTTGTCTGGCTGTATACAATTTTTTAGTGGGCCGTCAAGAGGCAGCATTTAATTCAGAAAGAGGTCCCAAGCTATGTCCACTCAAATTTCACTCAAAGTAAAAATATTTTGACTGCAATTTTGCTTTAAAATGTCAACTTTCATATACAGTACTTTCAAATAAATTATGACTACATGTTACACTGCACTAGCTTTGGTATTTGCATAATAATAATAATAAAAACAATTATAAAAGTAAAAAACTGCTAAATAGCCTAAGTCCTTCAGTACATCTTCTGAATACTGTTGTGAACACCACACACCTCTTAAGCAGTAAAAACTTAGCAGTGCAAAGATTACATTTTTGTGGCCCCCAAAGATTTCAGAAGAAGCCTTGTCAGACACCCTGTTCTAGAGAGAAATTCTGAGTGACCACTTCTGCCACTCCACACTCTGTCCAGGAAAGCAGCCTATTGTATTTCATATTCTATCATGGTAACACTACCTAAGCTGAGAACTCCTACCGAGACATATTAGATATAAGAAATACACAGCACTCCAAATTATATACAGCAGTGACTGTCTCGCTATGTGTACAAATACATTGCTCTTATTCACTTCAAAGAACAACACTCTCCATGTTACAATTTTTCATACAAAGGGCCACCTTATTTAGCAGGCCACCCCAGTAATTGATATTTTTTTTGTGACAGCAACCAAAAAAATACATAAAAACATTTTGTCGTAATGTAGAAGGACATATAAGATTCTTTCCTGAGCAGTTTTCATCCTGACTTCTGAAAGGACTTTCCCGAAACACTTCTTAGGATTCCTTCTACCATAACACTCAAATGGTAAGAGCAGCAACATGCATACCTGGAGTTTCAGTATTGTGCAAAAACAGCTGGGGGGTTCCCCATACTGGTGTACTTATGTTCTTACTGGTTATAAAGACTTGGGTATAGATGTCATTGAATACTGATGGACAAAGCTGGTTTTCTTTTTTCAGTGTTTCCTGCACCAATAACCAAACCACTGGTATTTTTATATCAGTTTAAGGCCATAGTTCTTCAGATGATTACTTAAGGCAATTAGTGACTGTATGAAATGCTGGTGCACATTAAAAATAATTATTTTAGCTCACTGCAGCATAAATGAAAGGTTCTTATGACCCTTCTGGACAGTTTTCACATCTGATGCAATTGTATCTCCACTACATTCGTTAGTGGTTTAAAGTCTACATCCTGGATGAAGGTCCTGATAGCTCATAGAATAAAACGTAGGCATCACTGCTCTTCACCTGGCTGGAAGACATTGCGGTAACCCTAAGAGGGAAAAGACAAAACTGTTAACTGTGTTTATAAAATGTTGCAATACAGAGTATGTTCTTGTTTTATAAGAAAATGTCTGAATGTGAACAAACCTCTTACCATTCACACCTGTGAGTGGGCCCAATTGCAATTACCCGTGGAAGACTAAGCAGGGTTTCCTACAAATGGCTGTAGGTCATAAGCCCCATTCAAAGCAATGGAAGGCTTGCGTGGCCCACTTGCGGCCCTAGGAAAGTGTGCCGTCACCACTCGGATTGCTAGTAGAAGAGCCAAGGGCTCCTCTAAGAGTACTCTGAATGGTGGCTGCTGACATCACATCCAAGATGGTGGCACTCAGCAGCAGCCTTTGGGTTTTTGGAAGTCTACACAAGGGAGGCTTTTAAAAAAAGGTAAATAACATGTTTGTTTACATTTAAAAGATAAAGACCTGTCTAAGGGCTGGTTCACACCAGATGAGGTCCATTGCTTTTGTAATTTTGCATCAAAAACGCATGTACAGTGTTTTCTATGTATTCCAATGGCCCTAGTTCACACCAATGCAATCAACAAAAGTAGAACATGCTGCATTTTTTCATCTGTATGGAGTGTATCTGGAATGCAGCAAAACGCATAAAAAATGCACCAGAGCACACCGGTAAGCATCAAAAATTGCAACAGAACACATATGCCCTGACTTGAGATGAAGAAAAAAAAAGGGGTGGGGGAGGGGGGTTAACGCACCAAAATGGGCTTGAAGAAACGCATCCAGAATGCATAAATTGTAATTGTGGTGTGAAGCAGCCCCAAGACCAGACGTCGCAGGACATCACCTCTTAACTTTATTAGATAAAAACCCTTCTCTTTGTACTCCTCTGAAACTAGTTTACCTTTTCTATGTAGGCTGACACTAGTAGTTCCACCGAAAAACTTCTGCATGTCCAAACAGCATACAGTGCCTTGAAAGAGTATTCGTACACCTTGAAATTTTCCACATTTTGTCAGGTTACAACCACAAACAAATGTATTTTATGTGATAGACCAACTGAAAGTGGCACATAAAATTGTGAAGTGGAAGGAAAATGATAAATGGTTTTCAATTTGTATTCAGCCCCCTTGAGTCAATACTTTGTAAAGCCACCTTTCACTGCAATTACAGCTGCAAGTCTATTTGGGTATATCTCTACCAGCTTTAAACATCTAGAATTACATTTTTGGCCATTCTTTGCAAACTAGCTCAAGCTCTGTCAGATTGGATGGAGAGCGTCTGAACAGCAATTTTCAAGTCTTGCCACAGATTCTTAATTAGATCTAGGTCTGGAGTTTGACTGGGCCATTGTCACACATGAATATGCGTTGATCTAAACCATTCCATTGTAGCTCTGGCTGTATGTTTAGGGTCATTGTCCTGCTGGAAAGTGAACCTCCATCCCAGTCTCAAGGCTTTTGCAGACTCGAACAGGTTTTCTTCTAAGATTGCCCTGCATTTGGCTCCATCCATCTTCCGATCAACTCCGACCAGCTTCCCTGTCCCTGCTGAAGACAGCATCCCCATGGCATGTTCAGGGTGATGTGCAGTGTTAGTTTTCTGCCACACGTTTTGCTTTTAGTCCACAAAGTAAAATTTTGGTTTCATCTAACCATAGCACCTTCTTCCACATGTTTTCTGTGTCCCCACATGGCTTCTCAGAAGCAGCAGCTCATGGTAACTCTGAAGGAGCTGAAGAGATCCACAGCTCAGATGGGAGAATCTGTCCACAGAACAATTTTTAGTCGTGCACTCCACAAATCTGGCCTCCAGAGTTATCATGGTCCTCTTGGCTGTTTCTATGACTAATGCTATTTGCCCGGCCTGTCAGTTTAGGTGGATGGCCATGTCTTTGTAGGTTTGCAGTTGTGCTATGCATACTCTTTCCATTTTTGGATGATGGATTGAACAGTGTTCTGTGAGATGTTCAAAACTTAGGCTATAATTTCTAACCTAACCCAGCTTTAAACTTCTCCACAACTTTATCCCAGACCTGTCTTGTGTGTTCCTTGGCCTTCATAATGCAGTTTATTCACTAAGGTTCTCTAACAAACCTCCGGGGCTTCACAGAACAGCTTTTTTTTTATTGAGATGAAATTACACACAGGTGGACTCTATTTACTAATTAGGTGACTTCTGAAGGCAATTGGTTCCACTGGATTTTAGTTAGGGGTATCAGAGTAAAGGGGGCAGAATACAAATGCACGCCACACGTTTTAGATATTTATTTGTAAAACATTTTAAAAAACCATTTATCATGTTCCTTCCACTTCGCAATTATTTGCCACTTTTGTGTTGGTCTATCACATACAATCCCAATAAAATATATTTACGTTTTTGGTTGTAACATGGCAAAATGTGGAAAATGTCACGGGGTATGAATACATTTCAAGGCACTGTATGCCCTTATAACCACTGTGGTGCTCCCTTTAGACAGGAGATGACATTTGGCGCAGCTAAGCCCTAAAGTCACAATCCTATTAACAAAATTCATCTAATTTTTGAGAAACCCAAAAATGTTTTCCTTTAACCTAACAAAGACAACATCGGTCACCTTGTGGCGTCCTCTTTTAGGAAGGATTTGTTTTAGAGCTTAACGTGTATTTCCACTTTTGCAGACAAATGCAGATAGCACCTACTTTAGGTTTGTTACATGTCCCTATTCACATAGCATAACTAAGCAAAAATATTTAAAAATTACTGCTTACCATTGTAGATGCTCTTTTCGATAACTCCAGCACTGAAAAATCCTACTAAGGTCTCTATGTTAATGAGGGGGCTGGGAAGCTGTGTTTGCCATAAAATAACCATGGCTGTACTGTGCCAGCAGATCTCATAATCAGTTACAAACTAGATCTGGACACTGTGGAGGAGATTCACTAAAACCAGTGAACACAGATTCTGGTGCAGATGTGCATAGTGACCAATCAGCTTCTAATTTTTTTTTTGTTGTCAAAGCTTAATTGAAAAAGCTGAAGTTAGAAGTTGATTGGTTATCATACACAGCTGCACCAGATTCTGTGTTCACCAGTTTAACGTGGCCTCTATATTGGGACAGACTCACTGAGCTTATTCAGAAATGCAAGCAGTCTGCCATGACACCTGCTCCTAAGAAAACATCTAAAAAGGCAAAAATAAGTTTACAAAAAATGTTTTAGGAAGGCTATGTGAATGGGAACGCATAACAAACTTATAGTGAACTTCTTTCAAATTTGACTTACACAGAGCACTCTAGACCAGTGTTTCTCAACCTTTTTTCATTTGCAGCACCCTTTAACATTCAGCAGATACCCAATTTTAAAATGCAAAACCTAAACAAATAGTTTTACATAACGGGGCAACAATCACACATGTAGGACACCCAACATTATTCTTGCAAAGCAAATACACTTTCACACACCGGTACTTTTCAGCGTTTTTCTCCCTCAGCTAATGTGACCCCAGTGCTTACAGAGAGGGGCAGGGACGGGGCAAACAAGGCACACCCAACATGCTCTTTATCAACCAATGATGTGATTGGTTGTTAGGACACCGCCGGCTGGTTGTAATGGTGCTCAATAGAAAACCTGTGTGCTAAACGGGTAGACTTGATCCACTTGCTGGCTTTTGGCAAATTTTGGGCAATTTTTAAAGCATTTTGCCAAGGAAACCCTGAAGAGCCCAAAAGGCACCCTGGTTGAAAAAGGCTGCTCTGGACACTCAGTTGAGCACTCTAAACAACTTCAATCTGCTAAGTTCCTGTAAATGTTCACTTTGCAAAGTAAATGATAGGGAGTTTTATTTCAGTTAAATGTGAATATCAAACTTTGAATGTTTTCAGGTGAAGGAAAAAAAAAAAAGCTAAGAACCAAGAAAAGATGGTTTACACTTTTATCATTACCTTGAGTCATTAAATGTGTACCACTCTCCATTATTTGTATTTTTGCAGTAAGCAGTATAATGGCCCCCCATGGTGGTACCCGAATGATTGGATACAGCATACAGACTGTATGTAGCTTGAGCTGCAAAAACAAAATGTAACAAGCTATTAGAAAAAAAAAAAAAAGTCTAAAAAAACTCTAGCATCAGAAACAAGGTAAATGTCAAACAAAATCTAGTGGAAGGATAATGGTAAGATTACTGGTAAAGGGACAATTAAAGTATAAAACACAGCTAGAGCTACTTATACATCAGAACAGTTGCTGATAGTATTGGTAATGATCCAGTAGGTGAAAGACCTAATTTCTCCCCCAAAGCTGTTAACATGCATGTTTGTATCCAACAAAAACACGTTATAATTCAGAGTGTTTTACGTATCTCTGTTAGCAATGGGGTAGAATGTAGAATACAAGAATGAGCATGGACAATTTTACTGAAAGTGCTTGCAAACCCCTATATATACACTCAATGAAGCGATTGGCCCCCAGTGATACACAGAGATCAAAAAATCCTCCTACATATGTTGTACCTGTTTATCTGCAGTCCTCTTCTCTATAGCCAAAGTGCAGAATGTATAAAGCCTGCCTGCTCTTTCAGAAAACAGGGGGCAGATAGCTGAAATTACACACTGCAGAGCTCTGTGGAGGGAATGGTCATTGGAGGGACTAGGACAAAACTCCCTATACAAAGCACACCGGAACAGAGCTGAGGCAGTCAATCACAGGCTGTGTGCTGGAGATTCCTGCTGTCATCTTTTTTCTCTTGGTGTCAGGAAAACCTGTCAGAAGTGATTCATGCCGATAGCAGAGGAACGAAGCAGCAGACAGAAATGACATTTATAGGTTGATTTACCAAAACTGGAGAATGCCAAATCTGGTGCGGCACTGCATAGAAACAAATCAGCTTCCAGGTTTTTTTTTATCAAAGCTTAATTGAACAAGCTGAAGTTAGAAGCTGATGGCTACAATGCACAGCTGCACCAGATTTTGCACTCTGCAGTTTTAGTAACGCAACCCCTTAGGCTCCATTCACACTATTGCGTTTTTTGATGATTTTTGCATTTTGCAGAAGTGCAGGGAATTTTATTTTTTTTTAACATGGGTTCCTATGGAACACATTCACATCAACACATTTTTGTGCCTCTGCGTTTTTGGAAAGGGTCAGGGCAGTATTTTGCAGGTTATAGACTTCAAAAGGACCTGCATCCAAAACGTAAGTACTGCGCTTTTAGGCTGGATTCACACCTATGCATTTTTAGTGCTTTTTTGCATTTCGCAGATTTTCACTACAGTCCATCTAACATGGTTTCCTATGGAACACGTTCTGTAGTGCAAATCGGCAAAATGCAAAAAGCACTAAAAATGCATAGGTGTGAATCCAGCCTTACTGTGATTTGTGTCTTTTTTTCCCCATTCACTGTACATAGCTGGTTGCCAAGGAGTGGTTCAGGAAGCCAGCCGCCACGTCCTTAGCAACAGATGAGTCATCAGCTGTCAGCAGGATTCCTTGCTGACAGCTAAATGTAAAAAAAAAAAAAAACAATGTGGGATCCCCCCCGTCCATAACAGGCCCTTCGGTCTGGTAAGGATTGAGGGGACACCCCCACGCCAACATTTTTTTTTTCAAAAATGGTAAGGGATCCCCACAAAATCCATACCAGACCCTTATCCAAGCATGCAGCCCAGCAGGTCAGGTAACAGGGGGGACGAGCGAGCGCCCCCCCCCGAACCATACCAGACCGCATGCCCTCAACATGAGGGGTGGGTGCTTTGGGGCAGGGGGCTGAGCCCCCCACCCCAAAGCACCTTGCCCCCATGTTGATGGGGACAAGGGCTTCTTCCCGACAACCCTGGCCGATGGTTGTCAGGGTCTGCGGGTGGGGGGTTTATCAGAATCTGGAAGCCCCCTTTGACAAGGGGCCCCTAGATCCCAGCCCACCCCTATGTGAATTATTATCAGGCACATCGTACCCCTACCTTTTCACAGAAAAAGCAGTGAAATGTTAAAAAAAAAAAAAAAAAAAAAAAAAAAAAAACACACCTGGTTTTTGACATGTCCTTTTTAAAAAAAAAAAAAATAGCTCTCTTCTCCCCGAGCCATCTTCTACTGTCGCCGTCTCTCCGCTGTCTTCTTACTTGCCACCGGTTACCCGCTAAAAACAAGAGTCCACTCTTGTCCTGATGCAGTCTCCCTTCGTTGTGACGTCCCCTGCTGTCCGACATCTTATGTAGCCATGGGGCATGGCCATCCAATGACATCACCCGGAGAGCCCACCCCCTTGTGACTTGTGCACTTAATTGAGACAAGTACATACTATAGAGGGATGTGATTTGTTCTTGTCTGAGGTTTACAACCACTTTAAATTCATCAATTGTCTATAACTTTCACGATTATCTCCCTAATTTGTGAAATATTTGTGAAATGCTTGCAGATAATGAGTGTCCACCATTTTAAAATATACATGTCTTTTTAATATATACATATAATCAAATCTTTTTTTAGTTTTGTTTTGGATAGAATAGGGAAGAATTGAACTCCGTCAGATTTTTTTTCTGTCTCTGGCTGTGTCAAGATCTTCACCTTGTTCAGAGAATGCTTTTCATTCATTCAGAAAATTAAAAGTATTTTCTGAATGGTGCCTTTGCTGAGCAACCGACTTCCTGTATTCACAAGGTATCAGGCGGTCCAGAGGCAGGTGGGGATCACTGACCCCGTCACTTTACCCTGAATGGGCAAGATGACAGGGTTTTCTTTAAGCGAAAAAGGAAAAAAACATAATAGTCAGGAGGCACTTATTTCTGTACACTCAAAACAATGCATAATTAGTATATAATTGTGTATATAGACCTTTCAATCTATAACATTACATATTTAATATTTAACTTTAAAGGAAGAACCAGGTCTACCCAGTAGGGTCTATGAAGAATATAGAAGTAAAAAAACGTACTGCTGTGTTCTGCATAAAATTCACGCAAGTCTAAATCTCGAAGAGGGAAATTCACAAAGGTGGAAAGCTTGCCACTTCTTATGCGTCCTTCAGAAAACCGCTTAAGATCTGTAAAGGGTTAAAGTTAAGGAAGAGAAACTGCAGCTTCATGAATATGATATAAGCTCTTTGAGTTGAGAATTCAGCTTGTGTGTAAAAATGTCTTAAAGCAGACCTACTGGTAAATTAACATTGAACAGATTCCTGACAGGTCAGAATATACAGTATCTTTTTATATAATGTATCTTTTTTTTTTTTTCAAGACTACAAAATGCATGAAAAAACATTTTTAGCTAGGTAAATATGAAATATAGCATATAAATATTTTTTTTATTTACCGCTTAAAGCTGAAGTTTAGCAATTTGTTTTTGGAGATACAAACACGTTACATTTACCTGTGATGTTGTGTGTCCCATATCACACAGGCAGCTGCTTCAAGAAAAATCTTTCCTTCATGCCACCTTCATAACTGCCAGATATTGCTTTGAGCTGCTATCCAATGGTTGCTATGTGGGGTAACAGCAGCCACTGCAAATGTGAAGAGCTGCAGTGCTTTCCCATCCCCCTCCGTCCTCTCCATCATTCAGTGATCTCATAATACTGTTCTCCCACAATGCATTGCAATCTGTGAATGAAGGAGTGGATGAATGACAGGATCTCCACCACCTATTCATAGAATGCATTGCATATTTCTATACTTGCTAGTCGATCAATAACCATTGGACCTCCTGTATGCCTGTGTAATGTAAATTCTGGCGTATTTCCCCCAAGTGCTGCATACAGCCACCAACAGATATGAATGGCTCTGTGCGGCTGTACTGGGGTATAGGTGGGTGCTCATGTAAACACAATTATAGCATATGGGCATAAGCAAAAAATAGATGCGTGAGACAACATGAATACAAAGAAATAAAGACTACTGTCCAGCTAATGGGAATTACATAATTATGTGTTCCCTATTCTGGCATCTTAATTTAGAAGTAGATGCTGAACCCTAGTGATACCTTTTTAAAGATGGCACCAGCCTTATGGAGTGAAATGATGATGAAGAAATCTAACTGTTGGCACAATATAAATCCTGTATAATAATAATAATACTTGTCAGGGAGAATGTGATGTCTGCAAGAGATAATACCTACCTATGTGTGTTACACTTGCTCATTACATAGCAGGCATACAGATGACAAACTTTTTTTCTAGGCCTGCTTTAAGTAGCTGTTTGTACTACTTATATGTGATAGTTATCACATACAAACCAAAGCTGCAATCTGACATTTCAGTGGTAGTTCATGATGCTGTTTGAGAAAAAATTAATCTGGCATTAGATGTTTGGTATATAAAAATAGTAAAACTACAAAAAGTCACATGAAAGGATACGAAGTACAAGGATCTTGGGAAATTTCTGAATGGTAAATTTCTTGATACACTTTCGCCGCACTTTACATCTACAGCATGTCTGGTAAAGAAGTAAAAAAAAAAAAAAAAAGTTACAGAAAGACCATGAAACTAACTCAGCATTAACTTTTTATTAGCAGTAATGATATACTAAAGGTAAAGTAAAAAATAAAATTATAAGGCTTTGACTTATGTATATATTATACACATGAGGTTATTGGCACAACTACATTCTCCCATGGGAAAAACCAGAGCCATGACTTCAATTGCTAGTGTTAATTTTGACGACTAAAACATTTTCGTCCACTAAATGAACACTATTTTAGTCGACTAACATACGACTAAAACAATTCCGATAACTAAAAATACAAGAAAAATAAAAAAAATGTCATTTTAGTCATAAGTCTAAAATATGAATAAAACTAAAATGGCATTTTTGTCAAGACTATGACTGAAACTAAATCGAAAAATAACATCAAAATTAACAGTGCTCTAGTGGCCATTTCTAAATTGGCAACACAATTCCATCCAGAGCCTATAATAGCACATTAAAGTTTAAACATGTATTGCAATACCGCATAATGATAAGTAAGGGCATCTACTAAGCTGCTGAAAAAGAAAAAAATGAAAAAGGCTTTTCTTATATTTTTTCTTAATATTTATTGTTGGTAATATATTCAGGTAATATGTGCAATAGCAATACAGTTAAGAGTTTACAGTTTTTTTTTGTTTTATTTTGTATTTTAAAGTTGCACTTCTGTTTTTCAAAAAGCAAGAGTTTTCTTGGTTTATGAAACTTGGTTTTATTTATAAAGACATTATATATCACAATGGCTAAATCTGTGTCTGTAGTGCATGTTCAAACCTTAACCTCCCTGGCGGGATGATTATATCTGATTTTTTACGCTGAAAGCAGTACATTGTTTTGCATGGAAATTTGGCGTTTTATATTGTAGGCTCAGGGTTACCGCTCTTGGTATTGAAAATTCACCCCGAGCCACACTCGGTTATACCGCTAAGAAGGTTAATACCATAAATAATAACATGTTATTAGATTTTTACTCCAGGAGTATAATGAGTTTGGAATTTCTAGAGAAATGTTTACATAATGCATTACAATTTAACTAAACCCATTCAATTTTAGTTGACTAAAATGTATGAGATTTTAGTCGACTAAACCATACTGGAAATTTTAGTAGACTAAAATATGACTAAAGCAATTCAGATGACTAAAAAATACGACTAAAACTAAAATGGCATTTTAGTCAAAAGACTGGGACTAAAACGAAATCGACATTTGCTCCCATAATTAACACAGTTTCTATGGGCAAAGGTTAGAACTTCTATTCCCAGAGCCCCAAAATAAAAAAAAGGTACCATGGTCACCATTTTATCCTGTGCAGTCATTGTATTAAAACTGTAGTCACACTGCTTTGTGGTCTAACCTAAACCAAACACTTTATTATGCATGAATCTCATTAGATTTTGTACTTTTGACCAGTATTCCCTTTGTGAGAACTTGCTTCAAACGATAGAGCCTTTAGGGACAAGCCACTCCCTTTTCTTTTTAAGGGCTTTTCTGGTACAATTTGATTAAAAGAAAAGTTTTTAGCTCTTCCATCCAAAGAAAAACAAAAAACAAAAAAAAGCAGTGAGGCTCCTGGCCTTTAGCCTGGTCCCATAAACCATGACATTTAGTACCCCTCTCAAAAGCTTGGTCCATACTCTTAGCAGCTGGCTCCCATCTATACTCCTGTTCAGAGACCTCCTCTCTGCTGGCATGGAGCCCAGAACCCTAGTCCGGATTCTCCTAAAATCCCAGCACACACCTGCACCATCAGTGTGCTGGTTGTCTGCAAAACCTAGTCCCAGGACTAAAGATTTCATACCACTGTGATCACTGCAAAATCTCCAGGCTCCAGGTTCCCAAAATGATTATGACACTGAAAAGTCAGTTTCCTCTGAATGACAAAAGCCCTCTGGAGCCCCTAACATGCCTGAATACGAATCCTGGGTCAACAACTCTTTTTACTACCCTGGCAGAGCACAGCAACTGTCACATCTATATTACTTTAATAAAGGGAATACTGCAAAACACTCGGGTGAGATGGTATGGATCTCCAAGAAGGTGCACATATAAAGATTTTGATTGTCTCAAGTCAGGTGGCATAGCATAAATTAAATTGGGGGAATTTGAGTCTGAAACTCGCCGCTGTCCTGTCCCCATTTCTTTTGGCCCGCCACTAGGATAAGCAGAGCCATTGGCCAATAAGAATGTGCAGGAGGTAGGAAGGGGCAGGTAAATTCTTTGAAGACAACACTTACTGGTTTTTCGTCCCCATCTAAAACATCCTCTTTGGTAAAGAGACGAATGCAATCCATTAGAGACACTTCTGAAACACTCTTCTGTATAAAAGACATGCATACAATCACTAACATGAATGACAACAATACAGTAAACTGTTGTAATTAGTGAAGCTAGAATTTGATTGGCTGCTGGAGCAATACAGTGATCTTTAATTTGTACAGTTTTATATCAAATTACTTTGTTTTGTAGTTGGAAAGGGTGTAACTATAGCCACAGACACCCAAATAGATATTATGCAGCCTGGGGGCAGTAGGTGCCATGCAGAGCAGGGTGTGGGGGAGATGGCTCATACTGTGCATTTTTGGCAGTAACATTAATAACAATCTCACTGCCAAATGTGGTTATCTTTATTAACCTGAGGAGTTGTGTGGTAACCTGTTATGTTACTTTAAGGGGTTGCATGGGATAAGATGTCCATAGACAGTTACAGAAAGGAGAATAGGAAGCTTTATTTCACAGCTCCACATGCTGGGAAACCCTTTCCCCACTGGACAGAAAATCTGGAGAAGTTTCTTTAGCTCCAGGGCAAGCAAACCTCTTATTTTGGGACAGTCTCTTTCCTCATAGCAGGTGCTCCAGGCTAGTTTCCTTCCACATACCAGGCACTTCAGGGTTGGCTCTAGGTCCATCACAGGCAGGCTCTTCTGGGGCAAGCACTCTAGGGTGGGCTATGTTTTCAGGTTAGTCTCTCTATCCCTACAACAGTCTCTCTAGGGCAGTCACTCTCACTACCTCCATAGCAGTCTGACTACATAGCAGGCATTTAAAGCAAAAGTATGGCCAAAGCTATTTTGGCCCTACCCCTCTTATGGATCTAAAGCCCGCTGTTGGCTGACATCACTCAACCGGTCCGGGCTTGGGGAAATATCCAGACTGGACTGACAGCTGGCTCAGCCTCTCAACATGCCTCTGAGAGCCTAAGCCAGCAGCTTCTGCCTCCTCCACAGCCCAGCGCTCCAGTGGGGGCTTAAGGGGCAGAGCAGAGAGACGCAGACTGGCGGTCACAGCTCTCTGCTCAGAGCAGAGGGGGGAACTAAGTGATTAGCAGGGTTTGATCACTCAGTTGTCAATGCAGAGGCAGCAAGGGACAAATGCAGCATTGGATCAATGTTGCATCCACCTAGGTAAGTATAACATTTTTTTTAGGTAAGTTTCTCTCCCTGGCAGATACCCCAGGTCAATCAATCTCATTCTCGAGGTAGTCTTTCTCCAAATGGCAACTCCAGCACTCCAGGCAATCTCTGCACGTAGTAGGCACTACAGGGTAAATTGTACGGTCTGTTTAACAAATGCTTACTTCACAAGCCATACAGACTAACTCTGACTTTTTAAGCTACAGGAATAGGATGGTATGTATGTGACATTCTACAAAATAAACATATCATTCATTTATTGCTGCAATTTTTACCTTAGCAATGGGTAGCGACAAGTCCCAGAATGGGTCATACACAGTAGAACAATATCCACATTCAGTGCATGTGAGCGAGCTCTTCAACTGACCGACAAAAAGTTCTATGCAAAGATAATGTAAATGTTAAATATTAGTACTATAAGGCATGCATACTGAAAATCTTTGGTAAAGATTTCACAATAGGAAAATAGTGATAGATATCACCCCTCATTTATTACATACAGTAAAAAAATTAGACTTACTTTTATCTCATGACTCTGCATGTATGACTTATTATTTGCTTCACATACAAGTTTACAAAACCTTTAGGCCTCATGCACACAGGGCGTTAAAAAATAAACAAACTGCAAAGCCACTACCATCACCAGGAAAAATCGGCTGTAAAAAAAGATCCATACCAAACCCTTACCCGAGCATGCAGCCTGGCTGGTTAGAGATAATTAAAAAAAAAAAAAAAAAAAAAAAAAAAAAAAAGGGAGCAAAATTGGTGTAGGACTTTAACAGTTACCACTATAAACCTTAAAACTTTTATACATATGTGAAAACTCTTTTCCTACTTGGGATTATAGTAACAATTATAAAAAGCCATTAAACATATTTTTAAAAAATTGTACATTCTACATAGATATGACAATGTATCAAATATTAGATTGTACAGAGAAACCTGTTAGTGTAAATATCAAATTAATTTTGTCTAGTAAAATATGTTTAATATTCAACAAAAAAATGTTTTTCATATATTTGTAATCATATGCTAACTACAATACATCTGCCAGTACCAATAGGATCCCCTGAAGAAGCTGTTGGTACCGTGATTCCGTAGTTTGGCCCTGCACATGGAAGACCATTGTATACTTCTTTTTCCACTTAAGTTACCGACTCATGGGCCACTTGAATAGGTTTCTCTGTACAATCTGATATTTGATACATGGGAGACTGTCATATCTACGTTGACTATACAATTCTTTTCAATATATTTTTAGGACTTTTTATAATTGTTATGGTTACAATAAACCTTAAAAGTTTTATACATATGCAAGTATTCTTTTCCTACTTGGGATTATAGTGCCACCTGTTAAAGTCCTACACCAATTTTTCTCCTTTTTTCTTCTATCTATTTGGATGTGGTGCCACACATAACGGGTTTGGTCTATGCACTCATACCTAGAAATGTCCAAATTCAGCAAAACTCATACTCTATATCCAAAACCAGCCTTTCCATATACAAGTGCTTATGGAGTAGAAATACCCAACACTGACATGTTTCATCGTTGTCATTGATGACGAAACGCGGCAGATTAGGTCAAACGACAGCCAGTTGTGACCTCAGCACGCAGATCGGGACACGGCTTTTGCTATTGCTAGAGAGCAGAGCAGTGTGCAGTAAGAGACACAGCCTTGGTTCTTTACACATCTGGATGTATGCTGATCGCATTTTTTGAATGCTTATATGAAATCTGTTTAGAGTAAGTGCAATTCCTAAAGAAGGGGGGCGTGTTTTAATTTAATAAAGGTTTTTAAATGGAATTACGCTATGGATCTTTTTTCTTTTGCTTTGGAATGAGTTCATTAGCATGAGATCCATCCCCTGGTCTGCAATTGAGTATGGAGGTGAAATCTATTCAGAGTGAATATCCATGATTGGTGTTGATGCCCATTTCCCTACACCCCTTTGTCTCACGTGTGGAGGTGTTGGTGGCAGGTCATCACTGCAAATGTGTATACATATACACACACACACAAAAAATTGTACTATCCTGAAGATACTATGTAAAGTACATTTACAACACACACACCCTTTACATATACATTATATGTATGGAGCATGGCCCGCTTATGCCAATATTTTTTTATGATGGAGGATTTCCAGCACATTTAAAATAATAATGAAAAGTATTTCACACCAACTTACCCACAATCTTGCTATCTTCCCTTTCCAAATATCTCTTCCACATTTGCCTGCTTTTTTCTGTGTCACTGAAAAAAAAAAAAAAAAAAAAAAAAAGGGAAAGAGGGGTTTATATACAACATAAAAGCTACCCACAGCTTCAACCTATGACTATACACCTCAAAGTGCACTGGAGACAATAATTACACCACTCCTAGAGAACAAACACATTATCAGTAATGGTATGAACAAGATGAGAGGGTCCTGTCCTAAGATGACAGCACTGCTGCTTTAAAGATACAGTACAGTATGTCATATGGCAGAATGCCTCTGAAGACATCTGTTATGATGAAACATGTCAGGCAGGCTGACATCCGTACGCTGATTGCTGCAGCCGTTTGTGCCTATCCTTGATGCATGCTGTTATAAGCCTTAACTAAGTTACTACAATAAAAGTTTTTTATCCATCATTACGGGCTTCACTATGGGTCCTTCATTTTCTTTTCTCGGATATATGATGACATGCCTGAATGCCTAATTCTGAAGTGACCATTGGGAGAAGTTTATATGTGAAGGAAATCCCACAGACGTTGTGGTCTGACGAGGGGTTCCAGTGGGCTGGATGCTTTCGAGTATTTATCATCTATGCCTAATCCTTAATACCTTCTGGTAAGCAGACTACATTACCACGTGGTGACGAGTGACTCTTTCTACATCTACACAATATATTTGGTGATTGGATTCCTCCCACTCTTCAATTTCATTTTTGAACCTTTCAGCGCCGCAATAATTTATATGCATATGTAACAATCCACCCACAGTTGGGCTTGGGTTGCATATGTATGACTGGAGTGTTTAGGAGATTGAGTTTCTCTCCGTTTGCCATCTATGGACTGCTTCAGGCAGTGTGCTGCTGCCATTTTGTAGTCTACACATCTGACCCTTGGTAATAACCTGTTTAGAGAACTCAGAACCTTTAGCCAGTGCCTGATCATCAAATTCTGTATTCCTACATCTGTTAGACTACTGGGTTTTTGTTTGCGTCCTAAAATCCTACTTTGGAATATGCTTCTGTCTGCTGCCCGTCTCAACCCTGTGCCTGTCTTTCCACTCTTTTCTGCTGCCTGCCTCAACCTCCTGCTAGCATGACTGCTCTTCTGTCTCTTATGCCCTGTACACACGAACGGTTCTCCCGTCGGAATAAACTCTGAAGGTTTTTCCGAAGGAGTTTCCGACGGAATTCCTCTCAAGCTGTCTTGCACACACACACAGTCGCACCCAATTCCGACTGTCCAGAAGACGGTGACGTACAACACATAGGACGGGACTAGAAAAAGGAAGCTCAATAGCCAGTAGCCAATAGCTTCCGTCTCGTACTTGCTTCAGAGCATGCGTCGACTTTTGGTACGTTGGAACAGCATACAGACGAGCGGTTTTCCCCGATAGGAATTGGTTCCGTCGGAAAAATTTAGAACATGTTCTCTTTCTAGGTCTGTCAGAATTTAACGTAAAAAGTCCGATGGGGCATACACACGATCGATATATACGAAGAAAAGCTCCCGTCGTGCCTCCTTTTTAACTGTCACTGTCGAACCTTGCATGACTTGTGCCCCCGGCTTCAGCAGCATAATGAAGACCTGATACTCCATGGCTGTGCTCTGCAATGAATCTTCTGTGACATGGAAGGTTCAATAATACCGCTTATGTTTTTACAGTTCCATAGTACATCAATACTAGATCTATACTAAACTTCAAATACATTTTCACAAATGATCGATAAAAAGGATATTTAATGTAATTTTAATTCAGAGCTAAAAAAAGTAGAACAAACCAATGGCAGGCCCCCCAAATCTCCCATGCCATGAAGATCGATCATGAAACATAGTATTACACTGTATCATGCAGTATATACTATACGAAAAACAATGTTCCTTTTATTGGTAGATGTCCCACACAGTCTGATCAGATTAATCTTACCGCAGTTCATTGAAAGCACTAATACCTAAAGCATTGTATTACACAATAAAACATAATCTTCTATTGCAAAGTATGAGCAAGGATTGGTCTGACCTCACTAGAGATGAAAATAGAGCTATAAAAATCTTTATAGATTTCTTAGATGACTAAGGCGCAATTTATATAGCTACAACCCATGTGTCTGCCATAGTCCTCATCGCTTTTAAGCCATATGACTTTTATATTTATCTCTCAGTGGTTCTCATCCTTGACAATAATGGTTGTTACAACAAATAATGATTGCTATAGCTCAGTGAATTCAGTCGTAGAAGCCTAATAAAGATGATACTCTCTCTGTGGCTGTGTTCTTAGTAGAGCAGCACAAAGGGGCATATCTACAGGACAACTTTTTGAAAGGAAATGTTTGTGTTTTGTTTTTGCATTTAAAACAAAGCTATATAGTGGTAAAAGCAGATAATGCAACACTCAAAATCAGTGTAAGTCCTTCGCCGGCTTGTGATAAAATCCACAATGGGTGCTCTGGCTCTGTTGCTCTCACACTGGTACAGACATAAATACACACAAATAGAGCCAGAAACTCCAAACGTCCTTGTTGCATTAAAAAAGAAAAAATTATAGTGAGTAAAAATATACAGGGGCTCCAGCTTACAAGCCTTGATCACAGCGCTGTGTGTGAATACCCACCAGTGTCATTAATTCACCCTCATTTCTCCTTTCTGTCCCCTTTCTCTGACCTAAACTAGCTAGCCCACCCTCTCCCCAGATGTATACTGACCTGAATTTGAGAGCCAACTAGAATTTCCTTAAAGTGGTTGTAAAGGCAGAAGGTTCTATTCTATGCAGTAGGGCTAAAAACCTTCTGCATGCAGCTTTCCCAACAGGCCCCCCTAACATACCTGAGCCCGATCTTGATTCAGTGATATGCACAGGAGCAGAGGCTCTCTTGGATCTCGCTCTCCTCATTTGCTCTGATACAGCAGCAGGAGCCATTGGGCGGCAGACACACAGAGCAGGACTCGGGAGAGAGCACGCATGAGTGCCCCATAGCAAGTGGCTTGCTTTGGAAGCACTCGGTGGGGGGTGGAGCCATGAGGTTTTTTTTTTTTTTTTTTTAAAAGCTTTAAAAACAAACATTTTAATGTCCTGGTCAATTTGAGAATAAAGATTTTTGAAACAGGACTCTAAACAAAAAGATCTAAGTCAAACACATGCCAAGCATACCAAAGCATCAACAGATCTTCCCTTGGATGCCAAATACATTTATAGAGGTGCAGATAAATTTGACGTTTAATCAAGAACACAGAAAACTTCAAAATATTCTGGCCCATAATTGTAATTTACTTGTGTTATGAACCCCTACTGTACTGTGACCCTAATTTTTTTAAATGTTTTTATAAATATCCTAAATGAACGAGGAAAGAAGAGTGTAGCCAATAGTGAATTAAAGAAGAAGCCTCACTTCAAATTTTTTTGAAAGTGTTCTATTCCCCAGAGGGGCTGTTTGTCAAAGCACCCATCTCCTTGCTAGCTGGGTTGTCAGGCGGTTGTGGAAGGAAGAGGGTTGCCCTCTGACTGCACACTTAGCCTTAGATAGTGCCTAGGAGGATAAGACAAAGTACTACCTGTACCTTGTCACCTGAGGAACAAAAAATAATAAAAATGGAAGTGAGACTTTATTATACCAAAAAAAAACCAAAAACAAACAAACATTGATTGCACTGTGGAAGGAATGATCTATTTAAAAATATGTGATTACGAATATTTGTGTATTGAGCATATAAACACTGACTGTCCTAAGCTTATGCCTATCAGTGCAAAATGGGAAGCATGTCCTGTACCATAAATTACATTTATGTTACCTGGTAACTAAAAGAATATAGCTTATACAACATGTTACATACATACAGCAAATAAAAAATGTTTTTTTTTTTTTTATCTTGCTCAAGTTTTTAACAAGCTTGTGAAAGGGAATTTTTACAGTCATGTGGCATATTATATAAGAGACTGGTTGCGTATGTGCTCAGCAGATTGAAACATTGCAAACCTGCTATTACTACTTTCAATAATAATAAGTAATTACAGTTACATAATCCGAAATAAATCAGCAGGTGATTTTAGCCGGCAACTACAATGACAAGCCTGGCAGAACTCCAGGTACTGTATTCAGTTTGTGCTGAAGCTGGCTTTATGTTGACACTAGACACAGCTCAGTTTCTGCCATCCAAGATAAACAGTTTGCAGGTAGTAAAAAAAACAAAAACATTAAAAGGAACAATAGTATCTGGTGGAACAAGAGCCATGTCTACTCAAAGAACAAATAATATTTAATTTTTACCCATTTACTATAGTACATTGGCATTGATTCATTTTGCCAGGAACGTGGATGTTATAAATTTAGCCAGCCTAAAACTGATTTCAGTTTTGGATTATGGTTGACAAGCTTAGGCTTAGCCAGCCACTCATTAGCCTAAAACAGGGTCTCCAAACTTTCTAAACAAAGGGCCAGTTTATCAGGCTTCAGGGGGCCAGACTGTGGCCAGTAGGAGTAGAAATTTGACTGGCATCAGTGGGAGTGAACATCACCACATTTGGTATTAGTGGGAGGAACAGTGCCCTATTGTGGGTGCCAGTGGGAGAAATAGTGCCCAATTGTGGGTGCCAGTGGGAGAAATAGTGCCCCAAGGGCCAGATAAAGACAAGAAAAGGGCCGCATCTGGCCGCGGCCGCAGTTTGGAGACCACCGGCCTAAAGGATTACATTTTTACTTTAATCACTTAAACTGGCCATAGATGGATCGAAATTCTGCCAGTTCAGCAGGTACCGTCTAAACTTCAATCCTTCTACGCTTGTTTCTATTCGAGAGGAGTCGACCTAGCGATCAACTGCTCTCAAATAGGACTGTTGGAAAATTTGTGTTCAATTAGAGCATGCAAGCAATGGGCTGCAGTGCTGAACACTTTATTCTGGTCCCGCTGTCAGAATTCAATAGCACTGCGGGGAGGATTCCCGCACCCACCTTGAATGTGTAGATGGGGGAAATCCATTTTTTTGGCCAGCATTAATTTTCCATGTATTGTATATCATTGAGAATGCATGGAATTATCGGTAAAATTTGCTAATGAACTGAACAAGGACACTTAATACTTTAGATGAGCAATAAGCACTAGAAAGTGAAGCAGACCCACGTATTACACTCTTAATATTGTGGGGGTTAGAAAATCTCTGTGCAACACGAATGTGCACAGTGTCCCATTTTGGCATTCAAGTGCAGGGATCCCTAAAGCAAACCCCTTCCCCCATGAGTGCCATTCAATGTGATTGCTGGTGACATTGCAGAAGGAGGCAGCAGGTACTGGAGCTGTGAGGTAAAAGGGGTAAAACAACTTTAGACGCTGGAGAATGCCTTGGACAGGGAAGATGGGTGGGCTAGTAGTTTTTTTTTTTTATTAGGACAGCTTTCTTTTAATGTTGCCAAATGTCAAATTTCAAGTGGCAAACTGAAAAATGATAGCACAGGTTTATTGAAATAGAAAATAATTTATAATGCAAGCACTCTTAAATGCTACCCTTGCCTTCCCTATAAAGCCCTCTTGATCATTATGTATATTTTCAGATTCAGCCACAGGATTTGCGGTTTGGCCTTTTGCAATACTTGGTTATAGACGATGTATGTATGGAAATAAACATTTATATACAAGGGAAATATGTACAGCCAGCCTTAAAGCTGTATGTTCAGCAAGGCTATTTAGTCACACAAAACTCTGAGTAATTAGAATATGAAAACCTTCAATATCAGTGGAATCTCCCCTACATGCCACATGAAGCACCATTTAATGGAGGTCTGTGGATTGATTGAGAGTGGCCTCAAACATTATTTGTGTATAGTCCCAAAGAACTCAAAAGGACAACCATAACAGAGTTCTTTGCTTTTATTGTGGAAGGTATTCATACATGGCTGTCAAGTGAAGGTACTGTATGATGGGAGATTCTGGATAAAATGTCTAGATTATCTGGAAGTTCAGAAATGTCCATAGTGTATAGCTGGCTTTACATAGATTAGGTCCTGTTGTATGATGATTCAATATTTATTTTTTTTGTAATGTAATTGTGTCATGCAACATTTTTTGTGCATGTATGTATGTCTCTGTGTATAATATATTACACAAATGTTGTTTTGTTCGTTCTTGGCCGACAACCACCTAAAGAATCTACAAGAGAATTTTTGTTATTGAATATATATATGAATAATAATTTTTGTACCCAACCTTCTACTATGTAGCAACCACAAATTCTTATACTAACTAGTTTCTAACTAGTTCCAAAACTGATGCTTTTTACTTCCACACGGATGTGTTTGTGCTCCCATTCCTTCCTAAAAAAAATAAATAAATATTGTCCATCCACACAACCACCACAAGCCCATATTTTTGATCTACCTAGCCTTCAGAATTTCAAAACCAACCAAAACAAACCCAATTAAAAGTGAGCCAATTAATTTTTTTATTTAAATTTAACTTCAGAGTTTAAATAAAGCTAATAAAGCTTTGTTTTGTGCTTTTTTTTACTTTTAGAAAATAACACACGTTATACTTACCTGCTCCGTGCAATGTTTGTGCACAGAGCAGCCCATTTCCTCCTGGCTCTTACCTCCACCGAGTGCCCACCTCAGCAAGCCGATACAGGGGTGCTCGTGCAGGCTTGCTCCCAGGTCGCCCTGTCTGCGTCTATTGGCACAGAGATTGTGGCTCAGCCCTCTCACTCGTCACAGGATTTGATTGACAGCAGCAGGAGCCAATAAATGTTTCCTGCTACTATCAATCTACCTAGTGAGCAGGGAGAGAACTGCTGCTCTCATGCACAGCGCTGGATCGGGAATGGTCTCAGTTAGGTATAAGGGGGAGGTGGGGGGGGGGGGGTTTGATTCTGTGACACAGATGGTTTCTTACCTTTTTTTTTTTTTTTTTTTTTTTTAGATATGTTTATTGAGTTTTAGGGACATACAAAACACAGAATGGCAACCTTGTGCCTGGTCCAAAAAAAAAAAAAAATGTGCAAGATCAATTACAAGTAATAAACATTTTTCGGTTAGGCGTTTCACACGTCTCCTGTGAGCATTTGTCAGTTAGGAAGAACACTATCGCACAAATGTTACAGTGTCAGTAAATACAATAACTGCCAGGGAGTAGTAATTAACAGCTAGTAACACAGAAAGTCAAAACTCAGTTTAGCGGTATAGGAGTCAGTGTCGAGGGATTCGCTATCCATTTACCCCAAACCTTAAATGCCTTGACTATTTTATGTAGCTCGAAGGTGAGTTTATACAAGGGGAGGGAGTCATTAAAGGGGAAGTTCACCTTTACAAAAAAATCTGTAAGGCCCTCCTCAGCCCCCCCCCCCCCGTCTCACCGACCTGGAGTGCGGCGATCTCCCGCTATGAACCCTCGGAGGTATGTATAGGGGCATTCTAATTGGTCAGCGCCATCACATGTGCAGCGCTGACCAATTAGAACCCGAGTAGCCCGTCCTGTCACTGCGGGCGAAGAGGAGGATGGTCAGGTCTGGTTAAATAGGCAAGCAGACGGCCAGCCTTGTTACCATTTTCAAATGTTTGAGACAGAGCATTTTTTTCTTGGTGAGATACAGTAGGCGGAGCTCATTGTCCCTGCGGCTATGCAGCCATGAATCTTGGGCATCGGGAGTGGGGTCTGTTGCATAGGCAGACTCAGCTGCCAACATAGTCCATTCCAGCTCCTCCGTATGCTGCTGGGTATTTTTACGCAGGGTGCCAGTAATAGCTATAAAAGTGCCCCACCGCATAGTCTTAAAAGCAGGGTTCCTTTCAGGACACAGGGCGCATGAATTCCAATGGGGAGGGGCTGTTTTTTGAAACACTGATTAGAGCCAGAGGCTCTAATAGGTTTCAAAATAGGGTGGGCTCAGGTCGCAGAGCGTGTGCTCTCAGCCAACCCAGGTGTGTTACAACAGCGAATGAACATTTGCTGCTGTAACACTGATCCTCCCCCTGGCCAATCAGGAAGCGGTTTTTGACACCGGTAACCTGATTGGCTGTAAGGCGAGCGTATTGGACTTCTAGGAGGAAGGAAGGAGCTGGAAGCCGCCATGGAGGAGAGGCCTCGTAGCCGAGCCGCTGTACCACGCTTCCTGCTACTCGCCAGCATATGGGGTAAGTGCCGGGGGGGTGTGCTTGCCACTTGGGATGGGTGGTTGTTTGCCGCCCCACCTCCAAAAAAAAAAAAAGACACTGACCGCCACTGCTTAAGAGCTTCCCACTTTGTAGAGTGCCCAAGTTCGTGTTCCAATAGGAAGTAATCCCCTGTCTACATTCCCCCTGTACCACCTCATCCTCAAACCATTGGGAGTTTAGGTGCCACATCACAGAATTTGTACATGGGAGGAGAAGGAGGTCCACAGAAAGAGGTGCATGGTCAGAAATCCCCTTAGGTAGATAAGATACTTTTAGAAACAAAGGGAAGCGTAAGGGCTGGGGAAAAAGCGAAGTCTATGCGAGACATGGAATGAAAGGAGTCGGAGTGACAGGAATATTGGTACACATCCAGATGCTTCCTTCGCCATAGCTCAGAGAGACCCTACACCTGCATCCAATCATTAAAAAGGAGGGATAGGGCCTACTACCACCCTAAAGCGGTCCACTGCAGGAAACTAAGACAGCATTAAAGTCCCCTACATACAGCAGGTCTAGATAGGAGCAGAAGGGATAATTTAAAAAATAATTCAGAGGAAAAGGGGGGGGGGACATACATGTTCACCAGTGTAAAAGACACAGTGGCAATCTGCATGGTAAGTATAATTAAATCACCCCTCTGGGTCAGTCTTGAAAATTAGGACCTCCATCGGGAGGGATAATAATAACCATAGATGCAGGAAACGCCTCTGCCCCTAATGTCTCCTGCAACCAGGCATGAAGGAACTGTTTCAGGCGGTTTCCCTCAGAACGTTCAGGGAACCCCACAAAGAGTAGATTGTTCCTGCGGGAACGGTTTTCCAGATCATTTAATTTAGCTTTGCGGGCCAACATTTCATCCGTGGTCATGCGTACTGTGGCAGAGTAGGGTGGAGGGTGTCATCTATAGAACTAATATGTTCCTCGGTCGTCCCAGTTCTGTCACGCAAATTTTGCACATCTTGCTTTAACAGACAGAAATCAATATGGATTGTTTCCATCTGTGTGGTGAGAGAGGCTTTGCAATCTTGCATGGCAAGCATGATCTGTGCCAGTGTAGGTTCTGCCTGGTGTATGGCAGGATCATAATCAGAGTCTGGGCTAGAAGGGGTGTCCTGAGTGTTCTGGGAGGAGAGAGGATTCGTTGGGGTAGAGAAGACAGCAGGGACAGTCCCTCACCCAGGCTGAGAAAGCATGTGCTGTAGAGACAGGAGGCTGCTGTGTGGTTGCAGGCAGGTCTGTGGAGCCAGTGCCATCTTGCCTCCTGAAACGAGCCAGCTGCTCTTTCGTGGATGGGGGGCACCTGTGGCCCGATTTTCACCAATTGTGCTGGTGCCAGGAGGTGCCCACCACTATTGGGGAGGATACAGTGCCGTTTGAGTTGTATAGTGCAGGATACGGTTCAGGATGAGAGATATGAGCCGGAGCCATGGGATCAAGCAGCCGCTCGGTCCGACAAAGCCACGCCCCACCTGTTTTTTTACCTTCATGCATAGAATGCATGAAGGTAAAAAAAACCCTTAGGCTTTCGAGCCACTTTCATTTGTATCCATTTCTTTATCTCTCCAACAGTTTATTCCGTACATTATTCTGGAGACTTCACTAAAAAGCCAACTTTTACACATTAAGTAGATTCTTCTTAAATATATTTGGCTTCAGAAAATAGAAACAGGAAGTTCAGTTCACAGACAGCAGTTACACAGACAGCAATAGAAACTTGACTAACATGCGGAAAATGCTGGCAAAGACAGGTCCTTTTTTTGGCTCCTAGAGTAGTAGAGGACAGTTTGCTGTGTATAGGGTAGAAATGAATGAAAATATACATCCATCTATGTACAGGCAGTCCCCGGGTTACAAACAAGATAGGGTCTGTAGGTTTGTTCAAGTTGAATTTGTTTGTAAGTCGGAACAGGTACATTTTTTAAGTGTAGCTCCAGCCAAAAAAATAAGATTTGTTTTTTGGATAGCATAGGGAAGGGTTAACACCCCTGTAACATTTATTTTGTCGTCTGTCCCTGTTCAAAAGATTTCACCTCACTTTCTGTCCCCATGACAGTTGGATTTTGAACATTTTGGGTTGCTGTTGAAACAAGGATTGGCGATAGTTCCAGTGGAGACACTTTATCCATGACAACCCTTACAGGAGTGCATTTCCCTTCCTAGAGGGAGATTTCCTCTCACTTCCTGTTGTCTCCCTCCGTTTGTAAGTCGGATGTTTGTAACCAGTGGACCGCCTGTAATAATATTAATTGACATTGAACCGCTGCCCATTTACTTACGGCAAATGGTCCAAGTCCTGAGTATTGGGTTTGGGTTTGGCTGTCACCCTGTTGACTTCATTGTGCAGTCCATCTAGCATAAACCTCAAAAACTCTTGTGCATCCTGTTGACTGCAAAGAAAAAGAGAACAGTTTAGTTTTCAGACCTATTTAATGCCTATGCAATCACGAGAATCCTGTATTATACCTAATAATGTTAAAAGAGTGGTTGAAGGGCTCAGATCTGAATGACATATTACATATACAAAAGCATTCATCTAAGAGTGAGGAAATCAAAAATCATTTGTCTAATGCCGCGTACACACGTGCGGACTTTTTCGGTCGAAAATCTGACGGACTTTAGATTTGGAACAGGTTTCAAATCTTTACGTCGGAACTCCGCCGGACCCAGTTCCTATTGAGAAATCCGCTCGTCTGTATGCTAGTCCGACGGACGAAAACCGACACTAGGGCAACTATTGACTACTGGCTATGAACTTCCTTATTTTAGTCCGGTCGTACGTCATCACGTACGAATCGGTCGGACTTTGGTGTGATCGTGTGTAGGCAAATCCGTTCGTTGGGAAAGTCCATCGGAAGTCCGTCAAAGTCCGCTCATGTGTACGCGGCATACCTGTTCCACGATCTCTGCAAAACCCATAGAGTAACAATTTGACAACAGTTGGTAAGCAGCAATGGTGAAGAAGAGTGGTGCTGCTCCTGAAATGGATTAGCTGTTATAGGACTTTTTTTTACCAACAATGAAAATTATCTTGGACTCTTTTATCTGGTTTTGGTCTGATGCTCCTTTCTATATTTAAATGGTTTGAGAAAAAAAAAAAAAAAAATCCATGGGTTCTGGCTTTACAATACTCTGCTGTACAAATCCATCAGCCAATCCAAAACCTGTAGCAAACTGAGAGATCTGCATTCAGACAGTTTAACACCAACACAAAACTGTGCTGTATTACTAAGTATGAGGCATAGCCTGTATACGGCTGGCCCTGTGTAATTGCTCACTATAAATAGAAACATGTAAAACCTTAACTGATGTTTAAAGAGGAAGGTGCATTAAAGCTCAACTGTGGTTACCTATAAAAAGCCATCAATTGCATGCAATCTTTTTTTTTTTTTATCTGAAAATGTTATCCCTATTGTTTAGTCAAAGTAAAAAATAAAAACTAGCACAGGGGACATTTAGAGTAGGTACGATGTGTGCATTGTGCGTCTGTCTCCTCTGTTAGCAGAAATCCCCCCTCCATCGAACTCCCACCGATCCCCGCAACCATAATCTTCAAGCGTGGTGGAAGTTAAAGGGTAACTTCACTTTCATGGGGGGAAAAAAAAATAGCAAATAAAAAGAAAAAATAACACATTATAATTGAATGTTATTAAAAATTACCTTTCCTTTTCAATCTGCAGATACTGTAATTTTCTATAAATGCAATGCAATATGGCTACATGGAGTTGTGCTGTAAACAGAATGTCTACTGACCACTCCCCAGAAACATAATTTCCGGATTGTGTGATTGGCTCACCAATTTTCCCAGAAATCTGCCTAAGATTCAAGTCAGAATTTAGGAATCCTCTGCAACAAAAAAAAATCATTTTTGGTGAGATATTTCCAATAGGAACACGTCTAAAGGGACGCAGGCTCATCAGCTTTCCTCATTAGTGCCTTGCAGCTGCCACAGCTGACTGATAATCATGAAACCACTCCCATTAGACCAACTTAGAACAGAGGCACAGACAAACACACATGGATTTCTTCAGAACAAAAAGGTAGGAATCTGCAACAAAGGTTATTATCCTTGCAGTGTACAGAGATCACCCAGAGGGGAATGTTTTTTTTTCTCAACAAAAGTGGAGTTACGCTTTAATGGAACTGAGGACAGGCACTCATCAAAAGTGCCTGACTATGCCTGCCCTATTCATTCAGGTCCTCCATTCATAGAGGCCAGCAGTGACGGTGCGTCCATAAGGGCGCACGGGCGCCGCCCCCTCTCTCACCAATAGATAGATTCATGCATTTCTATGGGGTCAAGCAGCAGAGGGGAGGAGCCCAGAGCACTGAGACCCGAGAAGGAGGGCTACTCTCCCCAAAGCCACTGCACATCGCAGGCAAGTACAACATGTTTGTTACAAAAAAATAAAAATAAGGCCTTAATATCACTTTAAGCCACTGTGCCCAATTTATATATCTTTATATATCTCCAGTAAAAACTAAACATTATCCAAGAGTTGGGACCAAAAATGACTCTAAGGCCGGCCATAGATGGAGCGAATTTCTTTCCTGCAACCACAGGTGCTGCTGAACTGGCCAAGATTCGACCATCTATGGCTGGCTTTACATACATTATACATGAAAACTTCTCTGTAATGTTGGTGCTATATAAGAAAGAAATGAAAAAAGCAGTGACAAGGGTATATATACACAGTGCACATAGGCATGCACACCTATCCAAATACATACACTATATTGTCAAAAGTATTGGGACATGCACATGAACTTTAACAACATCCCAGTAAGACACAGATGAGCAAGTTTGGGGTGGAGGAACTTGACTGGCCTGCACAGAGTCCTGACCTCAAACCGATATAACACCTTTGAGATGAAGAGCGGAGACTGCAAGCCAGGCCTTCTGGTCCACATCAGTGCCTGACCTCACAAATGTGCTTGTGGAAGAATGGTCAAACATTCTCATAGACACAATCCTAAACCTTGTGGACAGCCTTCCTAGAAGAGTTGAAGCTGTTATCGGTGTAAAGGGTGGGCCAACACAATATTGAACCCTACACACTAAGACTGGCATGCCATTAAACTTCATGTGTGTGTAAAGGCAGGTGACAATACAGTGTATATAGTACAAATGAGACTAGATGAGGTCAATTCACTAAGAGATAAATACCGCTTGAATTTCTGTGTTAAAATAACTCATGCAGTATTTACTGCATCTCAAAAGTAATCAACTCACTAATGTGTTATTGACTGTGTTAATCACTTAAATTTAGCTTTATTTTGGGTGTTGTTTTTTCACAATTTTTTTTTTGCATGCTAATTCTGCACCAGAGGAAGGACAGTCCTGTAAATAAACACACACAGAAATGTTAGGAAACCATGAAAATATTCTAGTGTGCTTTCATTCAAAAAAGGATCTCCCTCTGGTGAAATGTTCCAAATTATTTTCATTCCTGAGTTTAGGACCAAAGCATTTCCACACTGATACATTGTATACTTTTACCTTACTGGCCAGTATAGAATTCCCCTGATTCTTATTTTGTACATTGCTAAAATACTGACTGCCTATTGCCAAGTAATAAATAATGAATGTGTGCTTTCTTTAGTAAATTGACTTTAATGATTTATCTCAAATTTTTGTGGCATTTACCTCGCTTTGTGATATTTTACTTTGATGAATTGACTCTTTATCTCATGCGATATTTCCCAAAAAATTGTCACGTGACCTTCTTATCGCATGTGGAATACTTTATTGAATTGATTCCCCTTAAAAAAATTCTCAACTGAATAATAGTTTGTAAATGGTAAGCTGTTTCCATGGAATGACCAAATAGATATTTTACAGAGAACGTCAGCCTGTAAGACAGTTCGCAGTATGAAGCAATGAAATCTCAGAGCTGATCCACATGAAATTTAATGGTTATGCTGGATAGTAATTATAGAGATTTAAAATGAAATGTTTGTACTACCCAATAGGCAGGGCTGTTACCATTTCATAAAGTACTTGTGCAACAAAAAGGTTACAGTTCAAAAGTTAGCAGCTGATTAAATACTAGTATTAAACACAAAAAACATTCCTTTGTATAGAACATTTTAAAGTCCGAATCCAGCCATTAGTAGAGTGGGGAACAGTTAAAATCTATGTCAGGTTTTACTTCATGATTTTATGTTTGTGACCCTGTTAGGAAGGTTTTTTTCCTCATTTTCTGTTCCTGTGAGGACAGTACCCTGTTTCCCTGAAAATAAGACCTAGCGTGATTGTTGGTGATGGCTGCAATATAAGCCCTACCCCCCCCCAAATAAGCCCTAGTTAAAGTCCTTGTAGGTCTTATTTTCAGGGTAGGGCTTATTTTCGGAGAAACAGGGTAGGGCTTATTTAGGGGGTAGGGCTTATATTGCAGCCATCACTGACAATCACGCTAGGTGTTCTTTTCAGGGAAACAGGGTATGTAGGGGGAAGGTGGTCATCACCAGGACAGGGAGGCACAAACAGCGACAACAATATTGTTAGAAGTTCTAACCTTTTTTCCACTCTGATAAAAACAAGGTGAAAGGTCTCTAATCACTTCCTGTTCTGAAAAGAAGTGTGGGGAAATCTCTCCATAGGGGACACAGATAGCAGTAAAAACCTGACAGACGCTCAAACTGTTCCCCACTCGATCCAAAACAATAAAATTTGGGCTCTAAATACTGCAAAACATTGCTTTATGGTCATGGATCTTATTATATTGATGAATCTCTTACTTGTATCCCATAAAACGTGGTGCATATCTCTGTATCTGACTTTTGAATTCCATGGGGCTCACAACCTCATTGACTGAACTTGTCCACATTGCTTGAAGCAGACGGGCAAACTCTAGGAAAGATAGTAAAGAGAGAGAAAGTGATCAGTTCCAAAGTGCTGTAAGAAAGAGAAGGATTTTTATTGCTGACTTTTCAGTTCACAGGAAGTGACATGAACACTGCATTTCTGGCAAGATCAACTGCTACTTTCTGTACTTGGTGGAAATGCTCTTTGCCTGAAAAAAGGAAATGAATGCAGCCACCATATCTAAGGACTGGTAAACTGCAATATATTACATTTTCTTTTTAGAGTTTTTTTAAACAACCTCATCGGGGTAGCAAAAGATCCATAAAATAAGGTGTCCTGAAAGAGAAAAGCTCATACTCACCTCTCTGATGGTCTGGGTTTCTCACCACCAATCCATTTGAGTGTTGCAACCTTCATCAGTCTCCTCTGGACTCAACACTTCCAGAGTGTCAGGTGCCTGTGCCAACCATCACATGTTGTGGTTCCATCCTTTGACCCCGTATGCACTGCTAAATTCTGTGGGAGGATGGAACCATGGTAAGCGAAGGGGGACAGGGACATTTGACAATCCCAGATCTCTTAAATGAGTGTAATGGAGGCCGAATTGCTAAAATGGAGCAGAAAATTAAAACTTGGCCACCAGAGTGGTGAATGCTAGCGCTCTTCATTTACAGGGCACTTTCTTTAGTCAGTTTTAGGAACTCCCACCAGCAAGTAGAAAGATTCAATTAGTCAAATGTGAATGCTAAAGTTTAGTACAGTCCGTTCACTTTCATTTGTATAGTGCTTCCAGATCAGCCCTGGGTTGTAGAGTAAGGCATCTTTTACACAGGTAGCAGTAAAATTAGGCCGCTGAGCTGCAGTCTCACAGTTGGAAGAGGGTGTTCACATGCCGCAGCCATGGCAAATTTAAGGTGGCATGCCAAGTTGATAGGTGGCACCACCCATCAAACTCAGATAGACATTCAGGTCATGGAGCCACCCTGCAATTGCGAGCCAAATGCTTGGCTCATGGCTGAGGCACATTAGCCCTGTTATGAATTGCTCTTTGGCAAAAAGCAAAAAAACAAAAAACAGAGGCATTAAGGATGAAGCAGGGTCTCCTGAATGCGTGACCATGGCACTGCTTAGCTGTACCATTGTGCATCGCTTTTCAGAACATGGGACTAATGTGAACCTAGCCTTACGTTGACTTGGTTCACATGCGTGATGTAGCAGTGCATCTTTTTCGCACGTTACCATGCATAGACATAGTGCAGCCCATTCATTTGAATAGGCTGCCCACCTCATTCAAATCATACCAACGAAGTGCATGACTTTTCTAAACTGAGCCACAACAAAACACTCAGTACTATGGCGGGCAATTTCACGTGCATGTTAGCAAGGTGCGTTGAGGTGTTAAGGATTAGTGGCACCACCATGCACCTGCAAAAGAGATGCGTTTTTTTTTTGTGTGCTGTGGGAACTTGTGATTTTACATGTGTTCTTGCATTGCACAATTGTGAACCTAGTCATAGTAAGGCAATTGTGGACCAAAACCTGCGGTTTTTGTGCAGAGGAAGGACAATCAGCCCCTACCCCAAGGAACGGTTGGTCGCCTATGATGTCACATAGGAGGAAAAAAAAATCCTATCTGACCCCCCTAAAAGTTCAATATCCTGGATAGAAACATTAGATATTATAAGCTGGAAGAAAATCATGCAGTCCCTTTTTAAATTACATTATTAAATTGTGCCAACTCTGCCTATATTGAAAATTCATTCTATTGACATCCTATGGCCCCTTGTCCTTTTACAGTCTTTGGGATAAAAAATTATTTATAACAAATCTTTACACTACCCTTAAATATTTTAATATTTTATTTTTAAGCTGAACCTACCCAATTCACAAATCTTTCATTGTAAATGAGGTAGTCCATCCCTTTTTAATATTTAATGGTCCACATTGGAACACTCCTAAAACTACTTTGTCCTTACTACAATATGATGCCCCAGGACTTTAAATTTTAGATGTGGATTTAAAAGTGATTAATAGACAGGCAATAACATTTTAGCACAGCATGTTATATCTCCATTTTTATGCATGCAAAGATTTTGTTTGATTATGCAACTTCTACTTGACAATGATAAGTGCTGCTAATTATTAACCAGCAGCAAGTAAAACGGGATCTGCTTTGAATGTAGGGCACATTCACACCAGGGCAATCAGCTGTGATGAGTTACTGTACAATGCAATGTAATGTAATGCAGGTGTGTTGTGAGGGTAAGGTGCCATTAAAAATGAATTCTCTGCGTTTTCATGCTCATTAAAACTACACACTATGTCCTGCAATTTACATTGAGATATGTTGGAGGAGGTCTTGACATTGGTACAGTGTAATTTTTTCTTTACTATGCATTCTAAGCATTTCCTGTATGTGGCTTCTTATGATTTCCTTCCCCTTTTGACATCGATCACTGTAAATCTTTGGAACATATTAAACACTGTAGAGGTTTCAATGTAGTGTCCTGTGATTCTAATGCTAAGGTCACAGCTGCCCTCCCATGTGCAGACATGCAAGTGCAGACTATGGGGCTGATTTACTAAAGGCAAAGACTGAACTTTGCAAGTGCAGTTGCACTCCTTTTCCTTGGGAAATGTAATGTGGTAAAGCTTTGCTTGGTAAAAAATACCCAATCGGGTGCAAGTAAATAAAAAAAAAACAACATATTTTTTGCTTGCACATGATTGCATGATAGATATCAGCAGAGCTTTACCACATTTGCCAAGCTCTGAGAAAAAGGACTGCAACTGCACAGTCTATTTTCCTTTAGTAAATCTACCTCACTGTGCTTAGGGGTTATAATATAATAGAAAATCAATTCTAATAAGCAACAATCTGAAGTGCAGAAAAAGGCTGCAACTTTGTGCAATTATACTGTGGATCAGGGTACACAGAGATCAAAAATTTACAGCAGTGTCCAAAAATACACTGTAGTGGGTATGCATTGGTATGTGTTGTGATTTTTTTAATCTTTATTTTTATGCTCCCAATGACTTGAACAGACCTTAAAAACTCTGGAAAGTACAGGTAGCTCCAAATAAACAGCAAGTATTTTCACATAACTTCAAGTTTCCCTAACAGGATCATTTATTCTTTTCTAGCCTTTGCTGAGCCCTTAGGTATTTAGGTCTCACTGCTTGCTGTTTAAATTCACCCCAATCATTCTTATATGTGCTAAACAGAGGCGATGTGCAATATTGCAATGTGCCATCTACACCTACTCTAGCCTTCATGTCTGGCTCCAAACTTTATCCCATAAACCTACCACCCCTGATCATTTACAAACAGATTCCTCTCCATCACTCTGCCACCTCTGTATATGCATGTATTTGTTATGTATATATTCCTTTTGTTCTTACCATATTATTATTTTTATTATTATTAGCGATTTATATAGCGCCAACAGTTTACGCAGCGCTTTACAATGTAGAGGGGGGACAACACAATTACAGTACAGTTCAATACAAAAAGGTATAGGAGGGCCCTGCTCGTAGAGCTTACATTCTAAAGGGAGGGGGTGGTGGTACAAAAGGTAATAGCTGCAGAGAATGATTTGATGGGGGTGGTACCATATAAAGTTGAGTTTAAAGTTTTACATATAAAAACACTGCATGTATTGCTAGGTGTGTCAATGAGTCATACCACATTCTATCCTAAATTCAGTTTTAACATCGATCTTTTAGCAAATAGGTGTGCCTTTGTTTGGATATACCCAATTTTGCATGTGATTCATATGAAAGGCTACAACAATGCAACAAGAGCATTCCATATAAAACTGTGCTCGGGTCTTGTAAACCTTTACCCTATAGTCTTGGAAAATCAACAGAATTAGTCATCATCACCTAACAACTTTGACAAATCTAAGCATGCTCCTACGAAATGCAGGCCAACATAATTCTCTTTTATATGTATGCAAAATACTTATATACAGCATGAAGCTTGATGAGTAAAGAGAATAAGAATGTAGGAAAAAATATACAATTTTACTCCACCTAAAACAAAGTTTGGATAAAGTAGGGAAGGTCTTTACAGCTGTTTAGGATCTTGACAGGGGGCGGGGGGGGGATCTCCTATTCCTAGCATCACTAAGACAGGCTAAGCATAGCTTTTCAGGCAAGCTTCTATTGTCACTGTCCCAAATTAGTTTTCTGTATAGTCCTCAGAAGAAAAGACTAGAGGGCAAGCCATATAAAACGTCTGTTTAAATATATACAGCAACTTCACTTAGAAAGTGATAGTGCAAGTTCAGCTTAAAAACATAAGGACCACTCCCTAGGGGGGCCCCCTTTGCCTGCCCTCCCTTTTCCTCTTTTCCCTCGCCCCTTTCTGCCCCCCTCTGTGTATGCACCTTGTCCTCCCCACGTCTTTCTCATCTCTACCCTTCCTATTCTACCCCCAGAGCCCCCCTGCCCTGACTTGAGCTCCTAACTAGGCATTCCCCTTAGTATACCTGCTGCCCTCCCCAGCCTGCAGTCTCCCAGCACTCTTGTGCTATTTTGGTATTGCTCCCCCAAACAGCCGCCTCTGTTAAATTTCTCTCTCCCCCTGACTAAACCTAGAATTTCAACCTAACTCTGGGTAACGTTATGGAGGATTATCCTCCCCTTGGTGTTTGCTATGCACCCTCTTTAACCCGGCATGTTTTTTTTCCATGCTTTAGCTGTTTCATTGTACTTCTTATTCATATGTACTTTGCACTCTCACTTATGCCTTTATATTAAAACTTTTATTCTTTCAATAAATTACCTGAGCAAGAAAAACATAAGGACAACTATCATGATAAAGGAATCTGTTCTAAATGGTAGATATAAATATTTTACAGGCTGCGATATTGTAACTTTGACGCACGTAACAAAGAAAAATATTGCAGCCAGAGCTGACCCATGCCAGACATTTGTGAATGCAGCCAACAACTTTACAAGAACCAGGCTTCACATGATTATGTGTGATCTCTGATCCATCATCTCAATCTACAAAGTAGATGCTGACCCTGAATAGTGCCCTAACAAAATATTTATAAAACCTAAACAAACCCTATGTAGGTTAGTAAGACTAAAATCTTTTAACATGAGGACAAGGTAAAAGCCTGTAGACAATTATATGGCCCAGAAACAAAATAAATGCAATTAAATACCTAGGCCAGATTACTTACACCCACGGGTTCTCAAAGAGTTGAGCTCATTTATCTCTAGGATTTTTATAGAGTTTTTAATATCTGGCGAGTGAAAAAGATAAAAGCACCCAAACAGAGGATACAGCAGCATTTAAAAAAAAAAAAAAAAAAGACACGGGTTGATTTACTAAAGGCAAATCAACTTTGCACTACAAGTGCACTTGGAAGTGCAGTCGCTGTAGAACTGAGGGGAAGATGTGAAATGAGGGGAAGCCGTTCATTTTCCTTGCATGTCCCCCTCAGATCTACAGCGACTGCACTTCCAAGTGCAAAGTGGATTTGCCTTTAGTAAATAAAGCCCATAGTCACCTTGCCCAAGCTCACCCCCTCTAACACTTCATATTCATTTCTATAGTGCTTACATACCATTCCTTTCCAACATGCTCGTCCAAAACCCCTGCACAGAAGAAAAAAGGCCAGTGGAAGTGCTTGAGAGGTTGGACAAGGTGACAGGGACTCATTAAAGTACAGTGCAAGATCTGGGTGCTCTAACTACATTCTGAAGCAGACAATAAAGCTATCAGCACAGCCAAAGTATCCTCTTAAAAAGCTCCCATTAACTTGCACTATTCAAATCAAAAGCAATGTGTCTAACCCACATGGGTCTTGATCAGAATTTTGACTTTTAGTTTCAATGGATTAGCACAAAGGAAATGTGGTGCCTATATTTAAAATGGAATAATATCGTCACTCAATATCTACAGATCTGTAGTTTTTTTTTTCTATTGCAAGAAAGATATTTGAGAAATTGATAAAAGGCCCACATACAGTATAATAACATCTTTTACAAAACAGCCAGTATGGATTTAGGAAAGACAGAAGTTAAGTCAAAAAAGGCTCCTTTTTTATTAGGCAGTAATTAGGATAAAAGGCCGGACAGCCGTAGGTCTAGTATGTTTGGACTTTGCTAAAGGGTTTGACAAGCTTCCTCAGCTAATTTATAACTCAAAGTGATTGGAAGGGTTTGTTTTTTTTTTTTTTTTTAACATACATATCATACTTACATCCATTGTGCACATCGTTTTGCACAGAGTGGCCCCGAACCTGCTCTTCTGGGGTCCCTTAGCAGCTTGACGGCTCCTCCCCACATCAGATAAGCCCCTGGGAGAAGCGCTTTCCCTGGGGTTACCTTGCGGGCGCGCTCCCGAGTCCAGCAATCAGCGTCCATAGAGGCCTAATGCAGGACTCGGGCCGACCCCCCGCATCACTGGATTTGATTGACAGCAGCGGGAGCCAATGGCTGCGCTGCTATCAATCTATCCAATCAAGAGCCGAGAACCCCGGGCAGAGAGACAGCACGTCCCCGTGGGTCAAGTTCTAGGGCTCAGGTAAGTAAAATGGGGGGCTGGGGGCCGGTCACTGGCAGGTGTTTTTTCACCTTAATGCATAGGATGCATTAAGGTGAAAAAACACATGGGTTTACAACCCCTTTAAAGATATAGATGCCTAGATAATTTATTCTACCAAAAGATAGCAAACTGGCTGAAAAGCCACATTCAGGGAGTGATTCATACTCCTGTATGGTCTACATTAGTAAGTGGTGTATCGCAAGGTTTAGCTTTGAGACTATTGCTTTTTAACCTTCTGGGGGAGCAACAAAGTAAGTAGGTCACCTTATTTATCAAACGCTTGCAAAAGCAAGAATTGAAACCTTGCTGTTCGGAGGGAGGCCCACTGCAATGGCAAAGTAAAAGAAAAAAAAAAAAAAAAAAAAGTACATGTAGTAAATTCTGAGTACAATTGGTTTTAAAGTCACCACAAAAGACACAAGGGGTTTTAATTTACTAAAACAGTGCAAAATCTGGTGCAGCTCTACATTAGAAACCAATCAGCTTCCAGGTTTTATTGTCAAAGCTTAACTGAACAAGCTGATTGGCTACCATGCACAGCTGCACCAGTTTTTGCACTCTCCAGTTTTAGTAAAATCAACCGCAAGGGCTTTCTATGCAAGTGCAGAAGAACGGGTTTAAAGTGACACTAAACAATATCCTTATTCTCCAAAATCAATCAATACACATCCAAACGTTTTAAGTTAAAGTGGGGTTCCACCCAAAAAACAAAAATACCTGGAAAAATTCTAAAAAAACAAAAACAAAAAAACATTTGGATATTTTTTTTTCCACCTACCTCTAAATGCCTGTTGCTAGGTGGTCCCTCGTAGTCTGCCTGTTCCTTTGCCTGGGCTGGTGACATCACTTCCCCCTCGGCACAGGAAGGGCTCCGCTCTGCTCCCTCCCTCCTGTCAATCATCTGGGACCCATTACAGGTCCCAGCTGATTAAGCGGCCAATCACGGCGCGCGGCGCCGCTCGAGCATGCGCAGTGTGTGCCAGGCTGTGAAGCCACAGCCCGGCGCCCACAGTTGAAATGCCGGCGCCGACGAGCGGAGGGGGGGGGGGGGGACGAGCGGGGCTTCAATCCCCCGCATCGCTGGACCCAGGGACAGGTGAGTGTCCAATTAAAAGTCAGCAGCTGCAGTATTTTTAGCTACTGACTTTTAATTTTTTTTTTTTTTTTGACGGCCCCCCTGGGTGGAACTCCTCTTTAATACATACTAGTTAAAATAGTGTTACAGAGAATGTTTTTAAAAATAAATAAATAAATAAAAAAAATAAATAAAATGATTGAACACTCATAACATAACATTGTAAATAGCTTTTTGTTTTGCAGTTCAAGAATTACCCACCTTCCATAATTGCTGTATTGCAGCTCTTTGAGTTGAGATCACGTTTATACGTCTTTTGTAGACAATAGTCCCTAAGATCCTTAGTATTGCTTAGACACTGGAGGATGGAGTTCATAAAGCACTGTCATATAAACACATTAGATCGCATTAAAATAAGCATAAAGGGAAAAAAATTATATTTTGTATTAAATGAAATAGTAATGATCACTACACACACAAGGTTTTCATCCTGCATTTGTGTTATATAGCTTAAAGGAAACCTGTCTTGGGAAAACATTCTGGTCTTTCCTTTTGAAAATGCTAGTTGCCTGGTTTTGAGTTAACAACCTGAAATAAGTGTACAGACAAATGGAGCTTGTGGTTCTGCTTAAAAGTCAGACAACTAGCATTTTTAGGAAGTCAGCAGTTGCAACCCTTATGCTTTTTCAATGGCTGGTTTTCTCCACCGTGCAGCTAATCATTCTATAAGGACTAGTTATGGCAGAGAGTGGATACTGTCTTCGTAGGACAATGCAATGTTACTCAATTGTAGCCACACCACTGCCCACATTTTATCCACCGTTAATCAAATGCTGGCTAGAATGTAGAGCCTACGGTGTTTCACAAAGGTTTCTCGGCTTAACGTTGCAAACTCTGTAATTGTTGGAGAGGCAGGCCTTATTACTTTAATACATGACCAGGTTCTTCCCTGGCTTTTCCATTTAATTTAATTGACCCAACTGAATAGCACTCCACTTGATTCCTGAAGCAAGTGGGGAGCAATGCACATTGGTAAAACCTATCACCGTACTTTAGAAATGTGCAGCATGTGTTTTTTATGCAATGGAATGGCTGTGGTAAGGGCATACTGCTGCTTTATAAAAGAAGCTCTGTGCATTACAGAATGATCCCCACAAAACCATTACAGCATTATTATCTCATTTGCATGCCTACTACACTTCTATAATATGTCTTGCATTGTACATTACAAATCTTACCTTAGCAATGATTTAAACAAACATTTCCAACACAGTCAGACAACTTGTCTAGTAATTTTGGGAGGATTTTAAATGTCAGTTTTATCTTATTGTTTGTATGGTGTGCTTTAGGGACAATAAAATTATTGCAGGATCTGCATGATTCCAGTTCAAAAATAAGGCACCAGGAAGAGGTTAATAATTTTAACCATGTCTCCATTGTTTGCCAAGATCCCAGATAAACCAGATGGGATCTGAAGCGATCCTCAGAAGAACTTTTTTATGCTCCATGAGTGGGAGCGTTTGTGTTGTCAACCGATACATGCTTGCTATCAACCTCAAGTTACTCTGTGCTGGCTATATTAACTACATAGATTGCTGTGCAGTGAATAAGATTCTTCCATCTGGTTATGCAGCACACCATCTAGTCAGTCTGGTGCCCTCACATGGCTCATGAATTTGGCAGCATGACAACTGAAGCTGAACTATGATGAGCCTAAGATCTGCACTAGACCTCCTGTAACCATCCATTGTGCCTGAATCCTACCAGGTCCCCTCAAGCTTGTCTGAAACAGCGAGATTCCCCTGTTACCCATAAATGACCTAAATATGGAAACCTCCTCCCAGTTCTCTACTTCAACATTTGTCTAATATGTCCTAATGCCATTCCATACAAATCTACTGGCTGTAATGTGGAGATGATGAACATGCACCAAAAAGTAGAAGTCAAGCAAGCAGGGGAAAAAAAAAAAAAAAGGATCAACTAAAGATCTGATTAATGCTACTTTTACACGGGGCAGATTCTGTTGCAATCAGCAGAGGATCTGTGAGCTGATCACCTGGTGATCGGAGAAGAGCGGGTGGATGATGCATTCGTGTCTGTTCAGTATCTGCAGAGCAGACACGGACAGAGTCCACTCTTCCCCATGGGCATCCACGAGTAAACAGACCCTGCTATCTGTTTACACCTGGCTACCGCCGATCCCCTCCACCTAAATTGAAGAGGATAGAGCCCTCTTTTTTTTTTTTTTTAGCAGGTCTGATCAGACCCGGAGGTAGACAGGTGTAAACAGACACAAGTCTGTTTACACCTGCCTGCCCATAGGGATGAATGGACCTTCCGATCGGATCCGCCTGAAAAACTGACAGGTGGAACTGATTGGAACACCCATTTGAAAGGGGCCTATTTCTTTCTAAACGAAAGGTCTAAAACAAAAGCCTGACTATTTTATAAACTAATGGATTTCCACTCCCTCCATGTATGGTCAGCTTAAGAGCAGACACTGGCCACATAAAAAGTAACTGTGAATTGTTAAACACTAATATATTAATGGGTAAATAAAGCCAAAACTATTTTTGAACAGAATGTGGAAGGAGTAGAGCCTTTGAATGGTTTTCGTCATAGTCTTATCTTCTGAGAGGACACAGACAGATGAAGAACAAACAGGGGTTCTAATCATTTCCTACTTCATCCAAAACGAAAGAACAAGTTTGGTGTTACATGTACTTTATGCCATGTGGTGTAATGTCAATGTGAATGTACGAATGAGGACAAATGCAAAATAAAAAAGTAAAACCCACCGTATTGCCCAGATTCCGCAGGCCAACCAAACCTTGTACAACTTTTTGGGGCTAAAAGAGATATGAAAGAAGATTAGTAATATGGCTGTAAATCTGTTGTGATTTCTATACAGAGAGGAAACTAAAAAAAAACATGGGTGAAAAGGCACTTATAACTAAATGTACAATATAACAGAAAAGCTCCACAACAGTAACATTGGATATAATAATAAACAATTTTTAATGCCAATGAAATCCACTGTGAGAAATGTAAGACATTATACAGAGTATATTTTTATATTTTTTTACTTTTCTACAATCATTAGGGAGACTTAAAACAACATGCATTATTGAGTATGTGATGGCCAAAGTACGAGGTAAATTACTGTATGCCTTTGCTTTTATTGCAAAAATTCCCTGATAATCCGATCCCCTTCAATTATAATTTTATCTAAGTTGACAGCAGGCATTTAAAGCAGGGGCTTTTTGTCTTGCTCAAGTATTTTATTGAAGGAACAAAAGCTTCAATACAAAAAGGCACAAGTAAGAGTGCAACGTACATATGAATAAGAAGTACAATGTAACAAAGTTAAAGCATAGAGAAGACCATGCCAGGTTAAAAGAGGGTACATGGCTAGCATCAAGGGGATGATAATCCTCTATAACGCTACATAGGGGGCTGAAATTCTAGGTGTAGGCAACATGTGAACAGTCAGTGAGGAAAACAAAAAATTTTTTTTTTAACAGAAGCGGCTCTTTCTTACCCCAACGGGGGGACAATACCAAAGAGCCCAAGAGTGATGGGAGACTGTAGATCGAGAAGGGCAGCAGGGTATACTAAGGGGAATGCCTATCAAGTCAGGGAAGGGAGGCTGTGGTGGTAGAGTAGGGGTGATAGAGATGAGAAAGAATTGGGGAGGATGAGGGCAAACTTGGAGGGGGAGCAAAGCAGGAGCTCTTTTTGAGATTACCGACCCATTATTTATTTCACAATATGTTCCATACCCCTTTGTCAGTTGGGTTAAGTTGTCAATGTGATCACCAGTCCTATTAATACCAGTATGATTTAAAAAAGATGACAAAATAGTTTAGTTTTACTTTACATATGGACAGCTACAAACAGAGCAGCTACAAAAATCATAAGCATTTTATCATATTTAGTGTGTGTGTGTGTGTGTACCTCCAGGTAACAGACCTCTGATTTTGGTCTGTTACTAAATATATGATCTACCACTTTCTTTGTTACTATTGGTAAATCTTCTGTTGTGTGTACAGTATTACTGTATACAACCTTTTTTAGTGTGCACATTGATTGCTAGATTTTTAAATTTTTTTTTTTTTTATTTTTTTTTACTTGAAATCTTACGGGAAATTTATAATTGGGGGAATATGTAGGCAGCCATTGTTGACCTGCTCATGAAAATGTTTCTTCCTGGCTGCCTCTTGAACAAGCATACAGCAAATGAAGTCAGAATTCCTTGGGGGAAAAAAGTGAAGCCACTGGATCAGAATAAAAGCCAGGCGTCTACCATTTTATAAGGTCTTTAATGACATCCGGATATACATCTATAGATATAGAGAGAGATCTAGATATATATCTATATCTATATTTATCAGTACAAGCTTCCATTCATTTAGATATCATTGGTGAGTAATAAGTTAGTAATGTTTTTTTTTTTGTTTGTTTATGGATGCTGTTGACATATAATTATTGGATATATAGTTATTGGTTGAATCTATGCATTTATTTTAATGCCAATTGCATTCCAATATATTGATATATTAACCTTTTGTTTAGTATTTTATGATCCCTTTATCATTTGCATCTTAATATAGTAACCTTTCTTTTAGTGCTTTATGATCCCTTTATCATACCATCTCGGGAACCTACAAAGGAACGCAAGTGATAAAAAGTATTTCCAACAGAGGTCTCACTTAGTTTAAAACGCATCGCAAACACATAGTCAGGGATCAAAGCAAGGTCAGGGCAGGTGGAGTACAAGCAAGGTCATGCCAGGCAGAGTACAAGTTAGGTCAGGGCAAGTAAGATCAGTAACCAAATCCAAAAGACAATAAAGGTGCTGAAAAACACTCTCTCCTGTTTAACTTTTTCTTCAACAATTCTCCAAATTACATTACAGGCCATCAGAATTACAATCCTTATTTTTTTTTTTAAGTTGTCTTTTTGGATCTGGAGTTGAGAAGCATTAACACACTAGGACAAGTAAACCATCATAGAGAAAGCAAAGGAAGAACAGTTCAAAAGGAAAAATCAGAAAGGATCGACTTGCAGCATATAGCTCAGCGCCTGAAATGACACCAGTAGAGGTCCATGGCACTGGTGACCATCCAAATGGATGTATACACTGCAAACATGTCCTTGACATGCAACTGAACTTTTTAGCCCAGAGAATTAAAAAAAGGACAAGGGTTTTCCTTTTGAGCAAGTAACATTTATGTATTTTAGGTACATTTTTAATATATGAAGGGGTACTTTATGTTAAGAATAATTGAGCTGAGGGATGCCCTACCACATGCTTTGGGTACAGACATAGAAGAACCAATTAGCACTTCGCTAAGTCCTATAGTATCTCCCCTATATGTATCCAAACTGTCACAATGCATGTACGTCTATAGCATAGGTTCAAACAGTAGGAGTAAGTAACCCAGCTTGATGGATTTGCAGCTTCCAATATTCCTTAGGATGAGGAATAACTGGAGAAATAAAGGGAGAAAATGAAGCGCAGACCCTAGCACAGGTAAATCCTTTTTATTAAAAAGGGCAAAATTAAAGTAATTACATTGCACTCACAATTGGAAAGAATCACACCTCCTCAGAGCAGGGTACAGTGGAACCGCATTGCGGATAATAAAAGCTGTAGCTGTGGCTATGGAGAAACAGAGCCGGCACACGCTGGGGAGATGAGAATGCCGGCTGCCATGTGTTACATGACAATGTCTTTCAGGGGTGTGCCTCATTTTATCAAATCTGAGACGCTCTATTGCTCGGTCCATCCATCCTGGAGTATGCATCCATCAAATGAAGCCTGAGCATTATCCTGGTCTAAGTAACACTGCAGAAGTGCCTGGGTGATTCTTTCAAGTTGCGAGTGCAATATAATTATTTTAGTTTTGCTTATTTTAATGAAAAAATAAAACCTGCGCTAGTGTCTGCACTTCCTTTTCTCCTTTTGTTTGTCCAGTTATTCCACATGTTTTAGGTAAGCTGACCCTTTAAACAAAATTGCAATGTAATATTCTGACCATAGCATGTAATAGGACCTCTCCCTGCCATCTTGATTCTCTTAGATATCTGGTCACAACAAGTTATAAATATTAAAGAGAAGCTGAACTCTGGAAGCTGTACCCCCCCAAAAAGAGGAAGACTAGTCACCAGCACTGTCTAAAGTCTGATCTTTCTCCATTATTAACTTAAAATACATTGCTCTGCAGGGAGTCTCTAATGAAGGTGGCCATCTTGACTGAAGCATGGCTTTTGCCTTCTATTGTCAGAGCCTCCATCAAGAACAATGAGCAGCACAAAAGTGACATCATTTTACTCCACATCTTCTTTGATCTTAGCGGTTAGAAGCAGCAATGTCTTAGAGGAAACGTATGGCCAAAGCTCTTTCAGTCATACTTCTCCTCTGGGTCACAGGAGTGCACATAGCTCTGCACTCCTGTGACCCCGATTCAGCTGACAGCGGGGTCCTGCAGGGATCCTGACAATGTTGGGATCCATCCAGATTCCCGACTGGCAGCTGGCTCAGCCTCTCAGCGCACTGCTGGGCCAGCCGCTATGCCGCCTTCACCACAGCCTGGCGCTCCAGATCAGAGAGCCACTGATTGACAATCACTGGTCAGAGCAGACCCAAGAACTGAGCTATCAGTGGTCGTTGCTCACTCAGTTTTCAGTGCAGAGGCAACAGAGCACAGCTGCAGCACTGGACTAATGCTGCAGCCATCTAGGCGATTATGAATGTTTTTTTTTTTCTTTTTACACATTGCTTATATACAGTTTTGAGGCTATAGGCACAGAAGTGGCTAGGCACCCCCATGTGACAGGAAGTGCACTGCTAGTTTTCAGGGGGAATTCCAGACAAAAAGTTAATTTTCATAATGCTTAGGCATAAATTACCATTTCTAAATGTTCCCTTTAACTTGGCAAACTTTTACTTTTTTTAATTCAATTTCAATTTTAGCAATGGTTCCACAAATCCTGTTACATCAAATATCAGTATACCGTACCAGCCATAATGTATTACAGATTCCCACTGGCTACATTCAATGCATTATAAAAGGTATAACTTGGCTGTAAGGAAAGGCATGCCAATAGAGGAGAGGACTCCTCTAGACAGACTTCTGTGCACAACTTAAAACATGTCCCCCTTTGTGCTCACAAGAATTGGGCACAGGCTAATGCATATTAGAGCTGCACGATTCTGGCTAAAATTAGAATCACGATTTTATTTGCTTAGAACAAAGATCACAATTCTCGCGGCGTAATATCTTTCACATTACAAAAAAAATAAATCTGGCGAACTTTACCGTTTTGTTTTTAATTCATTGAATGTATTTTTTCACAAAAAAATGTTTGAAGGACCGTTGCGCAAATATCGTAATATTGCAACCACCATCCTGCTGTGCCTGCTGTTCTACAGTCTGCTACCAATGCGTGTCTCACTGTCGCCAGTACCAGCCTGCCATCCACCAGCCCGCCTGCTTCACTAAAGACAACCGATGACCTCTCCTGCCTGGTGTGGATACCTGCTTTGTCACTGCAAGACCTACAGGCACTCGTGTTACTCTGCACTCCTGTGCCTTCTGTTACCAGAGGCCCCAAGTCAGAGTTGTAAAGAGGCCTTCCTCAGCATTGCAGGCTCTGCTACCAGGTACACGATATTGGCATTCTCATACACAAGATATAGAATCCAATGTCAGCAAGAGTTCTACAATTTCTGCCTGTGTTAAAGCAGTGTGTGTTAGACTGGTTGGGCTAATATTATATATGTACAGGTAGAGGAGAGGGAGGGGGCAGACATGGCATATCTACAACATCTTGGGAATAAAGCTGATCCACATTGAATTACATGTGCCTAAAGTATTAGACTTCTCCACCCTCCAATATATAGAGTTGCTCTGGAAGTACTTTCAAAAGAAAGCATACTATGAAGATCAATTTTAACCAGTGACACTACCAATCAAGCCATAGACATTGACTGGAAAGGATGATGATTGCTTATCTTGACAACCCTGTGATGTGCCTTCTCTCCTGTATTCTCTCTCAAAGGGTTTACAGCATGGCAGTTGACATTGTCACAGATCCCTTCACAAGATTGTCTCCCACAAGCTCTGAAACATGGACGTTCATCAAAAGTTTCTGTCACAGATTCCAATGATCCATCACTGTTACCAGCACAACTATAAACACCAGTGCCAATGACTACTAGCTCCCATTATAATAAAAAATTTTTTATATATATATATAAATAAAAAATAATAAAAAATATAATAAAAAAATTGCTTCCCCTGCTGGCACTGCCAGAAGAATATCCAATTGTCACCCCTATAAATGCCTGATACAACAATTTTGCAAAAACGTGCATCTGGTTAAAAATACAAGCAAATAATTAGCGATACCCCATTAACAAAACACACAATTGCCTCTGTTTTTTATTTTCACCTTTTTCTGGAGGAATTTAAAGTTCCAAAAGGGCTGCAGAGTATAGAGTCATTGATAAGGTACCAGAACTGATACCATCTGTTTTAGGTGAAAAAAATAAAATAAAATTAAGCCCTGGTTCACGCTGTGGAACCCCATGTAATTCGCACAGGAATCCCAACACATTCCTATGCAAATCACATGCGATTGTGTGCGGTGCAATTTGAGCCCATTCATTTTGTATGGCTCAAATCGCACCACATCCGCACGAAAAAGGTGCAGGCACCTTTTTTTTTTTTGCCGCACTGTAATAGGATAGCATGGCTGTACATACCACTGCAATCCAATTAAGGCAAACGCATTGCTTTTGCGGTGTCATTAACCTAACATTGACACCTGCAGTAGATCGCATGAACACAGTGTGATTGCTATGCGGTGTGGAAAATGCACATGAATCGCTGTGTTTCCTGCACCACATCAGTGTGAACCTGGGCTGAACCATTATTTGTGCAGCAAATTTTTTTACTGTTTGCTCTTTGTGTTTAGTTTTACACAAACACAGATTCAAGCCACATTAAGCCCTGTGTTTCATATGTAGAAGTAATCTAACTATATAGTAAAACGCAAACACACAATTCACATCTTACCCATTCCAAAATCTTAACTCTCCCTCCTCCCTTTTACACATTTAGCAATTTTTTGGGAGGAAAGTTTGTGCATTTTCAAGCAGGCACGGGTTTCCAATTCCTCACGAAGGCGAGTATAATGTCCCCTTAGTCTGCACACACCCCCCTCCCCCAACCTGCAGCCACTTTGGACACACAGGGGGAAGATTTACTTAAACTGAAGAGTGCAAAATCTGATGTAGCTCTGCATGGTAGTCAGTCATTCAGCTTCTAACTTTGGCTTGTTCAGTTAAGCTTTGACAATAAAACCTGAAAGCTGATTGGTTTCTATGCAGAGCTGCACCAGATTTTGCACTCTCCATCTTTAGTAAATGACCCCCACAGTGTCACACATCCCAGGAGGCTACAGGACCAGTCTGCATCTCACGCATGTGCAGTAGAGGGCTGGCTTGTGAGTCATCAGAAAGTCAAAGCCATTTTCCAAATTGAAGATGGTTGTCCTGGATCCTAACGAGCTGTGAAGACTTTGGGTTCTCAGAAGACAGTGCTGGACCTCTTAGTCGGCTACAGTACTTGAATCAGATGAAATTGGCACTACGGCACCACCACCCTTTTGGCTTGAAAAACATCAATTGCGAAATTGAGAGGAGCTGAAAATCGTCAGCTGAACAGTGACTGCATCCTTTCCGAAGTCCCTTTTTGCGTATTCAGATATCCAAGGGCACTGTGGAAAGCCAGCAGGGGCGATTCCTCCTTTGTGTTTAGTGGATGAAGAAATCTTATTTCTCTTGTTCAGTCTGCATGTGAAAAAATGTTGTCACCCTAGGAAAGGAAGTGCATATGGATACACCTTGCTGGTAGGATTTCCACGAGTAAATCTAGCTATGCATGTGTGGCTAGCATTAGACCCCTTTTACACTGGGGAGGTTTTCAGGCGTTTTAGCGCTAGAAATAGCCTCTGCTAAGCGCCTGAAAACCGCCTCCCATTCACTGCAGTGTGACTTTTTACACTTGGGTGGTGCGCTTGCGGGATGTTACCAAAAGTTCTGCAAGCAGCATCTTTGGGGCGTGTTGGGAGCACTGTACTTAGCGCTCCCAAAGTGTCTAAAAAAGTGGTTTGAAAGCGCCACAAAACTGGAGTTTTTAACCCTTTTTTTGGCGTTAAAAGCGGTCCGCTAGCAGCCAAAATGCGCAGCTAAAACACCGCTAAAACGATCAGCGCTTTAGCGCCAACGGCGGGCGCCGTTAGTGTGAAAGGGTATGTTCAGACACTGCCAGAGCATGCAGGAGGAGTACAAAGTACGTAGAGTATCATTTTTATACTAGATTTGCCTAAACTAAGTTCATGGAGTTAGAACTATCTGAAGTTTTTTTTTTTTTTTTTTTTTTTAATAATCCATTAAGCCTGGCAGTTGAATGGCTTTCACTGAATGTTCTAAGGTACTTCCAGTTCTGGGAAATCATTGAACAAAGGAGGTGGGAGTGGGGAGGGAGGGGTAGTGAAGTAGTGACACCTGACCAAAATTTTAGAGACCAACAAATATTTAAGGAATTTACTATCTCTTGGCTGTTTAACTCCTTTGTGAGGACAAGCATTGAAAAGTTAAATCCACTCCTATTTGGAGTGTGATTTCTTTACTTCATTTGTTTAACAACCAAGAAGTAAACTCATTTATGTAGAGTTCTATTGAAATTCAATTGAGACCAGCACAATCCAAGCACAAAGCGAGGCAGCTTGGAAAAAAAAAAAAAAAAAAAAATCAACTGCAAATAAAACAGTATAGTTTTTAGCGGAAAGCTGAGCAAATCCTGCAGCTACGTTCAATGCTCCTCAATTGCCTTAACATTTAAGTACTCAATCCCTTAACATATAAAGTGATCCTGTCCCAGAAGATAGGGAGTGAATACAAATCTTTACTTAGTAGGCAAGTGACCTTTAAGCTGGACATCCTAGGTTCAGCAGCTCCCCAAAAAACAGGGACCCCCCCCAGTGCAGACAGCGGTCATCTGGCTTGAAAAGTCTTTCTTTATATAGTTGAATCAGGATAAGTGCCAAACGATGTCCAGAAATGTAATTTAATAAATCCATGACTAGCCAAAAGACAAGAAATGACATGCAACACGTTCCAAGGGCCAAATAATCCATCTTCATCAGGGTTTGATAACAACATTAATTTGGCAAAAAAACTACGTCTGCAAAAGAATATAGTATATACTTACCGCTCCTGCAGTCCACTGCTGAGCAATCATCCCCAAGCCCACAGTACAGACATGGAGGTCAGTGAGGAACCACTGGGTGCTATAGGGGACCATAAGAGATCGGCACTTTCTTAGAAGTGTTGATTTTTCAACAGACTTTGGGGCATGATTCCCCTTTAGGCCTCACGCACACAGGGCATTAGAAAAAAATGAGCTGCAAAGCCACTACCAACACCAGGAAAAAGCAGCTGTAAAAACGCCCTGTGTGAATGAGGCCTTATAAGTAGAGATAAGCCTAAGGCCTCATGCACACAGGGCCTTCGAAAAGCGAGCTGCAATGCCACTACCTACGCCAGGGAAAAGCGGCTGTAAAAACTGGCTTTTAGTAGCTTTTTGCATTGGCGTTAATGCACGTTTAGCCGCGCTTGCATTTAGCAGTGTTTTTCTGAATCTATTCAAAATCAAGGGTTCCCCATGAGAGAAAATTGATTTGAATAGAAGTCGCACCACAAGTCGGATCATGATGATACGATTTGCGGTGCGGCTTGTGGGCTGAGGATTTTGAAGGGGAACCCTCGCCAAAATGAAAAACAAAAAAAACTTGGCGTGCCCCCCCTCCCAGAGCAACACTGGACCCTTCGTTCTGGTATGAATTTTAAGGGAACCCCTACGTCAAAAAAATCCCCCCCATAATAAACACCAGACCCTTATCTGAGCATGCAGCCCGGCAAGTCATTAAAGGGAGGGTATGAAAAAAAGTGTCAAAAACCCGTGTACTGTATTTATTTGACACTTTTTTTTAGGTGAATGGGTAGGGTTACAATGTACCCCATACTCATTCACATAGGGTGGGGGCCAGGATCGGGACCTTGTTAAAGGGGGCTTCTGATAAGTCCCTGGCCCACAGCCCCCGACAACCAACGGTCAGAGTTGTTGGGAAGAGGCCCTTGTCCTCATCAACATGGGGACAAGGTGCATTGGGTCTGGTATGCTCTTGGGGGGGGGGGGGGAACCCCACGCCAGTTTTTTTTTTCTTTTTGGCGAGGGCTTCCCTTCAAGAACCTCAGCCCACAAGCCACACTGCAAGTCGGATCATCGTGATCAGACTTGTGGTGCGACTTCTATTCAAAATCAATGTCCTCTCATAGGGAACCATTGATTTTGACATAGGGCTTCGTTTTCAGGTAAGTCTTTCATAATGTGTTAGTTGCAATGCGATGCATACTGGCACATTATGACATTAATTTGCAGGGAGAATATTTTTTTGTTTTTTTTGTGGTTTACTACCGCTTTAACTAAGTGGCCAGCAAAAATGTGAGTATTTATCTTATTTTGCAAGCACAGTTTTTTGAGCCAATTAAATTTTTGAGACCCCAGCTTGAGGCTGGGTTCACACCTATGCGAATTGGATGCAGGTTTCCCCTAATCCAATTCGCATGACAAGAGATTGTGACCAGCGCTCTATAGAGCCGGTTCACATATCTATTGCGGCTGCGGAGCGTCTTGCACAGGAATACGCTGTGCGTCTTTGGCTCCGTTTCACGGCCAAATTTGCAAACATTTGGCTCCGATTCGTCCCTGAAAGGGAGAACAGGGACGCACCGGACCCCTGCTGCGAGCCTCATCCGTCGGAGGTGTGAACCCAGCCTGAAACTTTAGACCTCATGCACACAGAATTTTTGAAGCTACTTCTAGGGGCGTCTGGCATTTTCTTTTTACTGCCTCTAAACTCCCCTGCAGGTTATCCTATGTGTCCATGCACACATAGGCTTTTAGCAGCGTTTCCAGGCAGGTAATAACCCACAGCCAGTTCGTCCTTCAAAACACTTGAAGCTGCTAAACGTGCCTAAACACTATATGCGTTTAGCAATTGAGTGTTCATTTATTTCAATGGCCAGAACAAGTCCTTTATTCTAGCCAATGAAATTAATTAACGCGAAGACACTTGACACGGGTAAAAGCGGTACACACTTTTACAAGCGTTAGCAATTTTTTCCCCCAAAACACTACAGGAAGGAGGCTTCTAGGAGATAGAAAAAAAAAATATGTCAGTGTGCCTGAGGCCTTAACATTTACCTTTGCAAGACTTAAAGTAGATCTAAATCACTAAAATCTCATATTAATCAGGTTAATGTCAGTTTAAAAGTATTTTTAAACTTCGTAAATCTGCAGATTTTCTTAAAACAAAACCTGGTGATGTTCCCATGATGAAGGTCCTAGTTTTGGTGAGGTTTGTCTCCCACCTGTGCTCCTGTGTTGACACCCCGTCACCGCACCTCATAAGCTGCCCTACTGACACACTTCATAGACATGGTTCACTGTTGTCACAGATGTATGTTACAGTCATTAAAAGCTCTGAAAAAAAATACTTAGCATGTTTGGCATGCTGGGAGTTAAAATTGACAAAGCAAGTCACATGCTCCCTTCTCCTTTTCCCAGTATCTCCACTTAATCCATGACATAAGAGCTGGACTATACTGGTCTTGGCAGGAACAGGAAAGTCACATAGTTCAAACATTAAGAAAGTCAAAGAGGTGATAAAGTTCACTGGTGCACGCAATGCCGCATTCTTATGTAATTGTTACCTGGAATCTGTCAGCGTGGGCTGAATTGTACTAAGATTTTTTATAAATACTCAGAAATAAAAAGATAGTTACTTTGCAGTTATTGGCAAAAAAGGTATTTGGACTTTTTGGCCTACATATGCAAAAGCAGACAGACAGTCCAATCATATAAGTACTACAGTTAAAGTTTCTACAAAAATGAAATAATTTTGGCTACATTCACAGGCTGATTAGGGGCATACAGCGGATTCCTGCAGCAAAAATTGCTGGATTTTTGCCGCTGGAACCAGAAAGCTTCTACAAAGATTAGGGACAGATGAGTGACCTTCGACACCAAAAAATTGTGCCCAGGGTTAGACCACGGCGGGTAACTGTTGGATGTGGGGATACCTGCAAACATTAGCCTACCATTGCTTTGTACAGGTTTCTCGGCCATAGCTGTTCACATACACCCATGAACCCACTGTGTGCCCCTAATCACCCCTGTACTATGATAACACAGGGCAAAGCAACAGGGCCGCTTTAAAGTATATCTAAAGATAAAACTTTGGATAGAGTAGGGTACGGGTTTCAACCACTGACATCTGTGTCTCTCCAGGGAAATTTTCCTTCAATTCCTGTACTGAGGACTCAACAGGAAGTGAGTGGATATCTTTCTAATGTGAGGTCTATTCCCGCTTAGACAGTTGTCATCGGAACAAGTGTACCCATTAGAAGATCCCCCTCTGTTCCTGTTCTGTGGCAACATGAAAATTTTAGATTTACCCTCACCTTCATTCCTGGTAACATGGGCGATCATGACAATTAGAGAGAGTAATTCTTCCTAAGCAGGGGCGCAGAAAGTAAAGAACACACAGATGTTCTAACCCCTCACCCTCTAATTCTAAAGAAAAGTTTCTATACTTTAATGGCCACCAATACATACCTTTTGGTAATACTTTAATGGCACCACCACATACCTACTACCTTTCCTTCTCTCTCGCCAATCTGTTCAGCTGTCGGTAGTGAAGAAAAATACCTGGTAGTTTCAGATATTGGGGAGCATGTGACTCTGCACTCCCATATAACAGTACTAGGGAATGGCCATTCAGTTACCCACTGCTCTCAATGGGGCAAAGAATGACTCCTCAGCTCTGTCCAATCAGAGCAGCACTAGAGCAAGCAGCACCGCTGCTTCAGTGATCTCCACTTGCGTCTAGGTCCCGTGCTGAACGGACAGTTTTATGCACTGTAAATACAGGAGATCGGAGGCATGGGCACCAAAATGCAAAGCATTGCTGAATGAAAGAAGTGTTCTCTGATTGGACCAGGTGGAGAGCATGATGTCACCGCCCCACCTCATCCAATCGCAGAACACTTTGCATTCATTCAGCAAAATTTAAAGCATTCTCCAAATGGCACCTATGCTGAGTAGCTGACCTCCTGTGTTCACAATGCACCAGGCCGGCCGCTCAGCACAGGACCCAGAAGCTACTAGAGATCACTAGAGTAGCGGTACTACTTCAGTGATTTCCAGCTTCCAGGAACATTGGCCAGATATGGTATATACATAGTTACATCAGTTCACGCTGAACCAAAGTAACTATATAAAAATACAATACCTGGAAACCATCTTTAAGTATGGGCAGCTAGTGTGCTTGGCATTTAAAGCTGAACTCCGGGGAAAATGAAAATCCTCACTGCAAGGGTTAAATCATGCTTATTTTAGGCCTAGGGGGGCGGAAAAAGCAGTTTTACTTACCTGATTCTTGATTCCTGCATTCTCCCTCCAGGCTGGTAAACAGGTTTCCACAGCCTCTTCTAGCCCATGCTCCGGTGGTCACAGGTCCTCTGACATCATCAAGTACGATGTAGGGCCCATAGACTTGCACTGGGAGTGAGGACATTGAGAGACAGTCCACCGCTGCAGAGTAGGGCAGAAGAGGAGAGCACTGGCTGCTGGGGGAGCAGAAGATGAAGTAAGTAAAACTGCTTTTCCCAGTACCCTGAAATTTGCTTCTAATCTTTACAGTGCAGGGCAGCAAGGGAGGATTTTTTATTTCCCCGGAGAAAGGCTTTAAGTGAACCTAGTAGTGTGCCCTGCACAGGTAAAGCACATGTTCACCTTAGGCCACTTAGATGTATTAAAGATATTAACTAGTACATTTTCCATTCACTTTCTGAAAATTAATTGGATACAATTACCGGTGTCCACACTAATCAGATGGCAAGAATACATTTAAAGGAAAGCTACACAAGCCACTATGTCATTTATTACAAAAATGACTTTCCAAGGTCTGTCCTCAGCGGCTGCTTTTCTCTAGAATGAAGAATACAGGCTGAGGTTCCTTGCACTATGGCAACCGGGAGCCCCTATCAAGAGCTGGTCAGAGACCGCGGGCACGACACAAGAGCTGGTCAGAGACCGCGGGCACGACACAAGAGCTGGTCAGAGACCGCGGGCACGACACAAGAGCTGGTCAGAGACCGCGGGCACGACACAAGAGCTGGTCAGAGACCGCGGGCACGACACAAGAGCTGGTCAGAGACCGCGGGCACGACACAAGAGCTGGTCAGAGACCGCGGGCACGACACAAGAGCTGGTCAGAGACCGCGGGCACGACACAAGAGCTGGTCAGAGACCGCGGGCACGACACAAGAGCTGGTCAGAGACCGCGGGCACGACACAAGAGCTGGTCAGAGACAGGGACAGCTGGTCCATTAAGGGCGCACGGGCACCGCCCCTCCATCTATGCGTCTGGCCACTTTCAGGACGCATGAATTCCAATGTGGGGTGGGTGTTTTTTTGAACACCGATTAGAGCCAGAGGCTGCAATAGGCTTCAAAATAGGGAGGGCTCGGGGTGCAGAGAATGCGAACGGAGCCCGCCAAGGTGTGTGAGAATAGCGAATGAATGACACAAGAGATGGCCAGAGACTGCGGGCATGACACAAGAGATATCTAGAAACTGTGGACATCATACAAGAGACTGAGACTGTGGACATGCTGCCTAAGACTGTGAACATGATATAGGAGTTGTTGGAGACTGGTAACCTACTTCAAGAGACAGTCATTGACTGAAGACACATTACACAAGAATACTAGAGATCACTGCTAGAACAGGGCAAAAGAAAAAACACAAAATTAGTGTCTGTAGGGGCCCCAAGAGTTGCAGAATAAGTGCCAGAGGAGGCCCCTGGGCTTTAAGTTGGGCGGCAGAGCTCTAAGGGTTCACCACCTTCTAAAGGGATGCAGACATTGCAGCTTTTCTCATTGCAATACTAAGATTTGCTCAGGTGATTGTAATAAAGAAGATTGACCCTCAAAAACTAGTCACATAGTAACATATTCAAAATGTAAAACTAGTCACATATTGAAATACTATTCTTATGCAGCGTACACACGATCTGACTTTGACCGGACTGGTCCGTCAGACAATCCGATCGTGTGTGGGCTTCATCTGACCTTCAGCGGACTTTTCCAGTCAAAGATCTGATGGACTTTAGATTTGGAACATGCTTCAAATCTTTACGTCGTAACTCCGCCGGACCCAGAAATCCGCTCGTCTGTATGCTAGTCTGACGGACAAAAACCCACACTAGGGCAGCTATTGGCTACTGGCTATCAACTTCCTTATTTTAGTCCGGTGTATGTTATCACGAACGAATCCGGACTTTGGTGTGATCGTATGTAGGCAAGTCCGTTCGTTAAAAAGTCAGTCGGAAAGTCAGTCGGACCAGTCCTGTCGAAAAAAGTCCGCTCGTGTGTACGCGGCTTTAGAGAGGGCATGGTGAAATAATAGTTTATTCAGAGTAAATAATGAATTAATGCACTAAAAGATTTACTGAATACAGTAATTTTCAATTGTTTGCCAAAACTAGAGTTGGGCTCAGTTCACACTAGTGCGATGCGGGAACCCTGCGAATCCACTGCGGATTGCCGCATCACACATGACTCACAAAGCAGTTCACACTGCACTATGAACCGCTGGGAGTGTCAATAGAGAGTTAAGGACACCCCAAAATTAGTTTGCATATCGCAGTGCGAACTGTCAGTTCGGACATAAATCAGATCACATGGGTGTGAACACCCATGCGATCCGATTCTGGTATGGACCAAGAAAAGGGTCCTGTGCAAGTTTGGTCCGAATGCAATGCGAATTCAGCCATACTATCTGTATGGCTGAAATCGCACCACACAGACATTGCATCCGATTTGTATTGCGGCGTGGTGTGAATTACTTTCGATATCGCACAGCGAACTGGTGTGAACCGGGACTCCAAACCCCAAAGAAAAGATGCTGGGATAATTCCTAACTATCAGTATTTTTCTTATATTATTTTTATTCTCAATGCTTTTTATTATACTTTAAAAAAAAAAAATAATAAAATATATATATACACATTACACACACACACACACACACACACACACACACACACACACACACACACACTTATCAGTGTTTTTTTTTTCCATTTTTTTTATACCACAGAAACTCTAACATTTATATTAGTTAAAACTACAAATTCCTGTGAAAGCAGCACATAGCACACACATGTAAGTACAGGTGTAGGAGTGTACAGCATAAATTACGCCTATATTTGCAGAGAATGGAAGCCCTGTCTGAGAGATCTCCCTCCCCACATGCACCCCAACTTTGAGATGGGAACGAGTGACCCCTATTAGCAAAACTATGTAGGCATAGGACACACCCCCTTAAAAAGAATTATAGGAAAGAAATGCTTAGTTAAACCAAGAAGTGCTTTTTTTATTACTACTATTCCTTTATACTGGCTTTTGAAACTTACAAATGCAGCAATCTAGAAATTGGATGAAAGCTTTATCACTGGGAATTACAACTATATAGATCAATCCAAAATGAGGGACAAATAAGGAGGAAAGAGGGACAGAGGGACTTTGTTTCAAATCAGGGACAGTTGGGAGCATGTATATTTTATACATATATTATAATATATACACACATAGGACTGTATTGACAGAATACACCGTACGTGGGAATACGCTTGTAAATACTTGTATTTTTAGGCGCGTGCGCTGAGTGCAAGTTCCCGGACGTAAAGCGTACAGGCAGCGTATTCCGCCAATACATTCCTATGGGCAGAGTTCTGCACCAGCTCCCAGGCGATGCAAATAAAGGCGTATTTTATTCCGTACGCCCGTACTAACGTCCATATACATTGATGTAAATCACATGTACCCCTGGAAGTCATACAGATAGTGAAATGAGAGGTAAGTACTATTGGCACCCCCTTGGAAGGACACCCCCTCCGGACTCCTCACCTTGGTTCTATGGAGTACGAAGTCTAGGAGATGAGATATAACGATGGCTCCGGGAATCTGCTGCACCTTACTGCTGCCGGTCATGGTGAAAGGAGTGCGATGTACAGAGGAGGACGGTGTGCTCTGCAATGTACAGCCTCTGATCTGAGTCCTCCAGATGTACTCGGCTCCTCCGCCTCTCCTCAGTCCGGACACTTATTACCTCCGGCTGGAATCTGACAGCTAGTGACGTCAGGAGGGGGCGGGGCGGGTAACACATTGGGAGAGCACACCGCTTCTCCCAGGGGATGGAATCACCTGCAGGGGGCGTGTCCACAGAGGACATCGTGTGCCAGATCCCAGAGCACACAATGTTCACATTCATCCTGCTCACCTTTATGTACTACTATTTACTGTAGATATACTGTGTAATTATCATATTTATACATATACACTGTATGTACCAATATAACAGGCAGTGTCAAGGAGATTTTACATGTTTATGTCAGGTACACATTTTATTGCTTCGTTACTTTGATCCAGTACAGACCGATGTACAGTAAGTACCCATTTCTATACCTGTGGGATCCCTGTGGAAGAATCACTGTAGTAGTCACCCCTAATAAAAAAAATACTGAATGATTTAAATCATTAAATAGATACAGGGCCATCTTTAATATTGATTGGACCCGGGCAAACCTTTTCTTGCCCCCCCCTCTCATGCAAATTTACTCTCCACCCCAACATTCCAAAAAGCAAAAACACATAAAATTATGTATTGAATTGTATTGTAACTGTACTGTCTGCCCTCATGGTGTAAAGCGCTGCACAAACTGTCGGCACGCTATAAATTCTGTATAGTAATAATAATAATATACCCCCCTCCATCCACAGTTCACCTCTGTACCCCCCCCCTCCATCCACAGTTCACCTCTGTACCCCCCCCCCCTCCATCCACAGTTCACCTCTGTACCCCCCCCCCCTCCATCCACAGTTCACCTCTGTACCCCCCCCTCCAACCACAGTTCACCTCTGTACCCCCCCCTCCAACCACAGTTCACCTCTGTACCCCCCCCCTCCAACCACAGTTCACCTCTGTACCCCCCCCTCCATCCACAGTTCACCTCTGTACCCCCCCCCCCTCCAACCACAGTTCACCTCTGTACCCCCCCTCCATCCACAGTTCACCTCTGTACCCCCCCCCCCTCCAACCACAGTTCACCTCTGTACCCCCCCCCTTCCAACCACAGTTCACCTCTGTACCCCCCCCTTCCAACCACAGTTCACCTCTGTATCCTGTCTACCTCTGTACCCCCTCCATCCACAGTTCCTCTGTACCCCCTCCATCCACAGTTCACTTCTGTATCCCCTGTCTACCTCTGTACCCCCTCCATCCACAGTTCACCTCTGTTTCCCCTCATTAATAGCTCACCTCTGTACCCCTTTAGCCACAGCTCACTTCTCTATCCCCCGTTACACCTCTGTACCCCCCATCCACATTCACCTCTGTATCCCCTGTCCGCCTCTGTATATTTCCGTCCACCTCTGTACCCCCCCCCCCCTGTCCACCTCTGTATCCCCCCTATCCATGTTCACCTCTGTATCCTTCTGTCCACCACTTTACCCCCCCCCCCGTTCACCCCTGTATCCTTAATTCACAGTTCACCTCTGTACCCCTCTATCCACAGCTCACTTCTCTATCCCCTGTCCACCTCTGTACCTCCCCTGTCCACACCTGTATACCCCCATCCACATTCACCTCTGTATCCTTCTCTTCACCTCTGTACCCCCCATTCACCTCTGTATCCCCCCTATTCACGTTCACATCTATGCCCTCCTCCACCACCACACACCTCTGTACCCCCCATCCATGTTCACCTCTGTACCTCCAATTCTATGCGCATGTGAATCCCCTTCCCTTTCTCTCCACGGTGTTCTTTCTCTCCTGATGACACGGCGGTGCAACAGTCTCCGCCTATCAGACCCGTAGCACACAGCCACAACACTTCACTACACAGGTCTGTCAGGCGGGGGTGGGAGGAACACGGAGCGCCGCTGTCATTCCCTGTCACTCTGGTCCGCAGCTCCTGACAGAGGGAGAAGCAGGACGAGTAGGCTCAAGCATATGAAGCCTGCAGCTGTCCCGCTCTCTTGTCATATTGTGGCCACCGATTGGGACAGCAGGGGGGAGCGGCTGCCCCCACTACTCCAGGAAAATAGTGGGCAGCTCAGGGCTTAAGTGGCAGCTGCTTTGGGCCCCACAGCGATGACAGGGCCCAGGGCAGCTGCCCCTTTTGCCCTGCGTTATAGTAGGCCCTGAATAGATATTAAAACCACTTAAGGACCAAGCCAATTTTTTACTTAGTGTTTACAAGTTAAAATCATTTTTTTTTGCTAGAAAATTACTTAGAACCCCCAAAAATATATATATTTTTTCAGGCACCCTAAAGACCAAAATGGCAGTCGTTGCAATACTTTGTCACACCGAATTTGCGCAGCAGTCTTACAAACGCAATTTCGGAAAAAATACACTTTTTTGAATTAAAAAATAAGAAAACAGTAAAGTTAGTCCTTTTTTTTTTATATTGTGAAAGATAATATTACGCCGAGTAAATTGATACCCAACATGTCATGCTTCAAAATTGCGCCCACTCATGGAATGGCGACACACTTTGACACTTAAAAATCTCAATAGGCAAAGTATAAGCATTTCTACAGGTTACCAGTTTTGAGTTAGAGAAGGTCTAATGCTAGAATTATTGCGGCGATACCTCACATGTGTGGTTTGAACGCCGTTTACATATGCATTTGTGACGTACGTATGCTTTTGCTTCTGTGCGCGGGCACTGGGGGACAGGGCGCTTTAATTTTTTTTTTTTTTTTTTTAAACTTTTTATAACATTGTTAAAAAAAAAAAAAAAAAAAAAATCGCAATAAGCGTATATTGATTGGTTTGCACAAAAGTTATAGCACCTACAAAATAGGGGATAGATTTAGGGCATTTTTATTTTTTATTTATTTCTCACTAGTAATGGCGGCGATCTGTGATTTGTCAGGACTGCGATATTGCGGTGGACAGATCGGACAGTTTTGGCACTATTTTGGGACCATTCACATTTATACAGCGAACAGTGCTATAAAAATGCACCAATTACTGTATAACTGTCACTGGCAGGGAAGAGGTTAACACTAGGGGGCGATCAAGGGGTTAAATGTGTAACCTAGGGAGCTATTCTGTGGGAGGTGACCGATCAGTGTTCCTCTGTACTGGGAACCCACGATCGATCTCCTCGCCCCTGATATGACGTGGACACACAAATCCACATCCCTGCGCCACATCCATCCACATCCCTGCTCTGTGACCGGCAATATGATGAGAGAGACACCTTGAGGCCGTCATTTGACTATATGCAGGATGGGAAGAGGTTAATGGTCAATGGTATGGAGTCGAGTGGGAGCCATCATTCCCTCACTCAACTTTCAGCCTCTGAGGGGAAAGGATCGGATTATCTCCACCGGTGGAGATGTCTGGGACACGGCGGGAGGGGGGTGGGCACCTCTCCCACCGCCGATAAAAGTGATCTTGCGGCGAATCCTCTGCAGAGACCACTTTTATCCAAAAGTGGACTGCCTGCTGTTTTTAAAAATACCAGGGTTATGGCAGCCATCTGCTGTCATAAAAACGGTACTCAACGTCAAAGTACCAACGTACAACGACGGCGGCCAGTAAGGAAGTGGTTAAAGTCCTTTTCCTTTTATTAACCACTTCACCTCCAGAACATTTTTTGCTATACAGCACTGCTCTACTTTAACTGGCAATTACGCTGTACCCAAACAAAATATATAGAATTTTTTTCATACAAATTCATTGAGCTTTCTTTTGGTGGTATTTGATCACCACTTGGTTTTTAATTTTTTTGTGATATACCGTATATACTCAGGTATAAGTCGTTCCGAGTATAAGTCGAGGCCCTAATTTACCACAAAAAAAAAAAAAAAAGGGAAAAAAACTTATTGACCCGAGTATAAGACGAGGGTGAGAAATGCACAGCTACTGTAAGTGGAAAAGAGGGTCAACAATGCCCATTTGCAGCCATAGGTCCCCTGAACTTCAAACTCGGTAGTTAAGGGTTCCTAGATGCCCCCTAGCTGCAGCCAAAATTTGGGGTCTCTGAACCCAAAGGGTCCCGAAATGACATTGCTGCAGATGGACACAGTTGACCGAATTTGGGGCCCTGTATCTCGGGGCCACTTAGTGCTAAGAACCCCAAATTTGGTGTGCCAACCCAGTGGAACTAGCACCATAACATTTCCAAATCTGGGGTTTCTAGCACCAAGTGGCCCCGAGATACAGGGCCCCAAAAATCAGTTCAGAAAATGTCAAGCACTTTTCTACAGCAGAGAATGACATTTTCCGAACCGGATTTGGGGCCCCGTATCTCAGGGTCACTTGGTGCTAGGAACCCCAGCTTTGGATATGTTATAGTACCAGTTCCACTGGGTTTGCACACCAAATTTGGGGTTCCTAGCACCAAGTGGCCCTGAGATACGGGGCCCCAAATTCGGTTAGGAAAATGAAATTTTTTGCTGCAGAAAAGTGCTTGACTCGAGTATAAGTCGAGGGGGGCACTTTCAGCACAAAAAAATGTGCTGAAAAATTCGACTCATACTCGAGTATATACGGTAAATGAGAAAAAAAAAAAAAAAAATTATGAAAAAAACAATATTTTTTATCTTCTGCTATAAAACAAATCCAATAAAAAATGTAAGACATCTAATTTGTTCATGAATTTAGGCCAATATGTATTCTGCTACATGTTTTTGGTATAAAAAAAAAATCTCAATAAGTGTATATTATTTGGTTTGCATGAAAGTTAGAGTGATTTTCAGCTTGTAAAACGCTCAGCTCCGAAGCTTCAAAACGCCCAACAAGCAAAATTCCATTCATTTCAATGGCCTCTGTTCACATTTGAGCGTTCTGTCGACTGAAGAAAAGCACCTGAAGCTCTAAAAAGTATATGACCTTCTTGGCAGATTACAAGCATTTTTTGGCCCCATAGGCTTCAATAGAAATGCCTGACTTGAGCAGAAAAAGGACTCTGATCACCTGTAATTTCCTCCCCCTCCCATCTCTCTAGTTCTATTTTTGATTGGCTAAGCAAAGATGCTGTAAAACACTTGTAATACACTTCTAAAAATGCTTTAAAAAAGCTTGTAAAAAAATGCAAAAAAAGCTTTATAAAAACACTAGTAAAGCAATACGCTGAGGTGTAAATGGAGCCATAATGTCTGGTATAGATACTGGAATTTTTAATTGTTTTTTTATACTAGTAATGACGGTGATCAGCAACTTATAGTGGGACTGTGAGTATGGCGGACAATCTAACACTAACTGCAATAGTAACACTAATCCAGTGATCAGTGCTAAAACTATGCACTGTCATTGTACTAATGACACTGCCTGGGAAGGGCTTAAAATCTAGGGGCAATTAAGGGGTTAACTGTGTGCCTAACAATTTTTACTGTGTGTTATGTGGCGCTTTTACTAAGCAATCTTGCTGGCTTTTCCCCTACTTTGCAGGGAATAAAGAAACAAAGATCGCCTGTCAGTATGCAGAGCTCTGTGTTGTAAAGCTTCCTTCCCTGAATGACTGAACCCATCAGCATGTGTCAGGGGTCAATCTTTGGCCGGCACCCACTGATTGGCTTGTGCTGTAACTAATCACAAAAGTCGGGGCGGCGGGCGAGCATGTGCGCACTCCCTACCTGGAAGTGCTGGATCACATATCAGATACGGAATTCAGTGCAAAGAGGCCACTTTGCTGCTGTACTTGTAAGTGAGGCGGGCGGCAAGCAGTTAAAATACAAAAGATGTTATATTTACCTGTGTTGTGCAACAATATTGCACAGAGTGGTCCCTCACCTCTTTGGTGGTCCCCCTTTTGGCGCTGTCCACCCTTTCTACGTCTAGGTGGCCTTATAGCAAGCCATTTGCTATAGGGGCAGCCGGGTGGGTGCTCTCCCGAGCCAGGCTGTGTATGTCCTGCTGCTCTCAGTGTATGCTGTGAGAATAGGAGGAGAGCAATGCTGCAGGCAGGGAGATCGGTGTAAGTGTTTAGGGATGGGGAGAGCAGAAAAAGTAGTGGGATGTTTTTTTCTTTAATTCAAGGAATGCATTTAGGCAGGGGTGCCCAACCGCTGGCCCTCCACCTCCTGCACTGGGAAGGCTGGTTGGCAAGCCCAGATCGCGGGTTCCCGACCCGTTTTCCCAAGCATCAGCGTGAAGAACGGAGCCGGCGCTAGAGGAAGCAGAGCCGATGCTATAGTGATACCAAATGTGACAGGAGCGATACACGAAGCATCGGCTCTGCTCTCTACTGCAGTCACATGCTTCCTCCAGTGCCAGCTCCTGTCACACTGATGTTCGGGGATGGCGGGTTGGAAACCAGCCAACAGTACCCGCCGGCAGCACCAGTCAACAGTACCCACAAGCAGTACCAGTCAGCAGTACCAGCAGTATCAGCCTTGGGGGCAGCCATCAATCGATGTGTCTAAACTTATATGCATTGTTGCTAACATTCCGCCTTTTACCCTATTAATAAAATGTATACTTTTCAACTTATTATGGAATCTTAGTGCCAGTTAGGGGATAATTCTTCTTTCGCCTGGGGGACAGCAGCAGCCATCGATACCTGCAGTAATCCTGAGGAAGAAGTGAAGATTGAGGTCAGTTGAGATGCGGGTAAACCTCAGTGCATCAGTGTTAAAGCAGCCTTAGGCCCCTTTCACACGATTGGTCCGATTGGGTCCGCCTGTGTTTTTTAGGTGGACCTAATTGGACTCCTCATTCACCTATATAGAGCGACAGATGTAAAAACGGACTTGTGTCCCATCTCCAATCCACTTAAAAAAACAGAAGGGGAACCATCCCCTTCTGTCTAGGCTGATCGGATCGGAGGGCCCATAGAGGAGAGCGGGCTGTGTCCGGATCGGTCATCAGCTGGGTCCCTTGTGCGCAGTCAGTGACAGATCGTGCCACTGTGCGGCCCCACGGCCGCATGCGGGGCGCGATCCGGCAGGACGTCATATGACATCCGCCTGGATCGACAAGAGGTTCCTGTTGGCATCATTATGCTATATGCTGGGCGGGAACCGGTTAAACTCAAAACCAGAAATGTAATATAATGCAGCTTACCCATTATATTTCATGGGTGCATTAGTTTTCTGTTTTAGGCCTTTCCCAGTTTTCACCTGGTGATCTGGCCAGTAACACACCTCCCACTCTGGATGAAGCAGCAGAGGGGCACGTTTGGGCAGAAACATTGTCAGTCTGTTGGGAAGGGGTGTTAGATGTACTGGCAGATTTACATACACTAAACAAATTTAAGCTGAACTTTAGCTAACACTTCGGTTACAGCAAAGAGTTTTTTCCTTTTGGGATAAATTTTTTACTTGGTTTGTCCCATCTCTGTAACGTAATACATCTGGAAGAGAACTTGTTCTTTGGAAAAAACAGACTAAGGCCTTGTACACATGGTACGAAAATCAGAAGGGAAAATTCTTAAGAGCTGTCTGCGGATTTTCGGGTCATTAGTGCGGTACTTTCGACAGTCGATTTGACTTTTTCGTTAGACAAAAGCTGGATGTGCAGGCTATAAAATTTTTGTCGGATGTGAACTCAACGTCTGATTTTCGGATGGTCAGTACAGAAATTGTCACACAAAAGTCGGAAGTATAAACACGCATGCTCGGTATCAAGGAACGAGTGGAAGAGTTTGGTCTTGTAAACTAGCGTTCGTAATCTAGAATTAACATTTGCGACATGGCAATTGATGAAATGTCAAAGATCAGCGCGCATTCTCATCTTCTTTAATGGGATAATAATGAAGCTGCTTTGCTGGTGATACGGATGTAGGCATTTGTTTTGTACTATCTGAAAATCGCGAATCAACGCTCAAACTTCTACCAACATGAAATTAGCAGAAGGGGCCCAAAGGGTGGTGCTTGAGAAATGAACTTCCTCTTTATACTCTCATAGTACGTCACTACGTTCGTGTTTGTCAAACGACAATTTGCGGATAGTTAGTATGCTAGACAAAATCCTGCACATGCAGGTCGCTCGTCGTACAACAATCAAACCGTGTGTATGAGGCCTTAAAGAGGAAGTAAACCCTGATGGGTTTTACTTCCTCTTTGATCCCCTGCAAAGTAAAAGCATAATGGGCTAGTACTGTATGCATCTCATACTACCCCATTATGTGGCACTTACCTGCAAACGAAGCCTGCGCTGTCCCGCTGGTGGCCACATCCATCTTCGCCTCTCTTTCTTCTGAGGCCATGGACTCCGGCTCTGACTGGCCGGAGCTGCAAGACGTCACTCCCCCGCATGCGCGTGGGAGCCGTCAGTCACGGCACTTGCGAGTGAAGAAACGGCTTCTTCACAGCACATACACAGATTACCTCATTGGAGCAGTGTACAGCAAATATCGCCTAAATGGAGCACCTTTAGGAGATATTTCCACTACCCAGGGCCGCTGATAAGCCAGTACAACTGGCGCTGTTGTACCAGGCCCAGCCAGCAGGGGGGCCCGGGCAATCTGACAGAAGAATGCATGCAGAATAGAAAAAAAAAATAAATTTCTCCAACCAGCGCCTCTCCTGCAGTGGCACACAGGGCCGATCTAAGTGCAGAGCCCTCCCTCCTCTCCCTCTTTCTGCTTGTGTAACTAATCACACACAGAGGGAGATGGAAATCTCCCTCTGTGTCATGGATCTGGGGTCTGAACTGTTTGGGGCCGTCCACTCACTGTAACAAAGCCCCGCCTCCTAGATAGTGATAGACAGAACACTGATCCAATGCAGAGAAATTAAATCAGTGTTCGTCTATCACAATCTAGGAGGCGGGGCTTTGTTACAGTGGATGGCCGCTGAACAGTTCAGACCCCAGCTCCATGACACAGAGGGAGATTTCTGTGTAATCAAGGCACAGTGAGACTGAAATAGGCACAGTGAGGCTGCATTGATGAGCACAGTGAGGCTGCATTGATCTCTTGTATCATGTCAGCAGTCTCTGACCATCTCCTGTAGTATGTCGGCAGTCTCTGACCATCTCTTGTATCACAGTATTTCTTTTGGGTAATCAAACTTATAACTGGCTGGAGAAAGATAAATATCTCTTGAAGACAAGGTTGCACTTTAATTCAAGGCGGGGTCTGGGGAGGGGCCAGGGGTAGGGATTGAAGGGGCCCCCCCGTCAGGTACACTGTACGGGGCCCCATGATTTCTATCAGTGGTCCTGCCACTACCTCTAGGCTTACCTATAGGTAAAAGTCACAATCAGAGGTTTACTACTTAGTGACCAGATCATCAGATGAAAATAGAAGAAAAAAAGCCTAAAAAAGAAAATTAATTTTCTAAGAATTGGTAAGCTGCAATATAATATAGGTTTGCTTTTAGGTTTAATACTGCTTTAAGAGCCCATGGTGCAGTACACAAAAACAAAAAATGCTAAAAAGTGTACCAAAAATTGCCCTATGGTGCGTTAAATAGTCCCCTCCCGAAGGGGTTGGACCATTCCCTGACCCCCCCAGGTTGCAAGACTCCTGACAGGGGCAAGGGCTATTATGTATAGAAGGGAGACTGAATCTGTGTAGTGTGATGTAGCGATGAAGACAGCAAAGGTTTAACTAAACTGGTCAGAGGTTGTGACATCAGCCTGCCTCTCTGAAATAATGGTGGCCACACACAATATTGACACTTTGGGCCCAATTTGGACATGTTCACTTAGGGGTGTACTCACTTTTGTTGCCAGCGGTTTAGACATTAATGGCTGTGTGTTGAGTTATTTTGAGGGGACAGCAAATTTACACTGATATACAAGCTGTACACTGACTACTTTACATTGTAGCAAAGTGTCATTTCTTTAGTGTTGTCACATGAAAAGATAGAATAAAATATTTAGAAATATGAGGGGTGTACTGACTTTTGTGAGATACTGTATTGTGTCTGGCTGCAGGGGATCAGGGATGGTGCTTGGAGGTGGGTAGGGGGTGGAGACAAGGGGGGACGGGTAAGTACACATACAGTTTATACCACACATCCAGCGACCTCACACGTTAGTGAGGTGCATAGTTCATTGCACCAAAGACGGAGTTCTTCTTTATGTCTATAACTGACTAAGGAGATGTGACACTGATAATGTGCAAGAGGTCAGAGTTTTATATCTAGACAAGTATCATATTTATGGGCTGTTCAGCAGTGTGATAATGATAGGGACTTGCAACATTTTCAGGTGTGAGCAGTGTATTTTTAAGGCTGGGACTGTACAAAGTGCCATAAAGTTCTGTATAAACCACAAAGTAAATGTCCAGGTACAGTATATACAGTATTCATTTCAATAAATGAAAGCTGTGGTAAACTCCGCTTTTTCCTATACCTACCAGGTAAGCCAATAAGGAGATATTGCAATGTGTAGCAGCCAGTGACATCACCAGCGCATGCGCACTGTACTCTCAATGGACAGCACACTTGAGTATGACATTCATTGAGAGTGCCATGCCACGATCATGGCTCCCATGTGCATGCGCAGGAGTGACGTCATCGCGGCTTGGCCATTCAAATGGCTGGAGCCCATGAACCTGGAAGGAAGACCGGGTGAAGACGGAATCCATGTCGGCGATGACAGCGCAGTACAGGAGGGAGTTTGTCATAAAAGTAGACGAGTTTGTTATAATATGCTAGTATGTGGTGCATACTAGCACTTTATGACATAAGACTGAAGGTTGACTTTTTTTGGCAACTTTACCACCTCTTTAACCACTTAAGCCCCGGACCATTTGGCTGCCCAAAGACCAGAGCACTTCTTGCAATTCGGCACTGCGTCGCTTTAACTGACAATTGGGCGGTCGTGCGACATGGCTCCCAAACAAAATTGACGTCCTTTTTTCCCCCACAAATAGAGCTTTCTTTTGGTAGTATTCGATCACCTCTGCGGTTTTTATTTTTTGGGCTATAAACAAAAAATTAGCGACAATTTTGAAAAAATAAAAATAAAAAAAAAAAATAAAAAAAAAAAAAGCATTATTTTTTACTTTTTGCCATAATAAATATCCCCAAAATATATTTAAAAAACCCAATTTTTTTCCCTCAGTTTAGGCCGATACGTATTCTCGTACATATTTTTGGTAAAAAAAATAAATATTGCAATAAGCAATTGATTGGTTTGCACAAAAGTTATAACGTCTACAAAAAAATAGGGGATAGTTTTATGGCATTTTTATTAATATTTTTTTTTACTAGTAATGGCGGCGATCGATTTTTATTGTGACTGCGACATTATGGCGGACAGATCGGACACTTTTGGCACGATTTTGGGACCATTCATATAGCGATCAGTGCAATTAACCCCTTCCCGCTGAGCTTACGCAGATGTGCGTACTCGGCTTTCGGGGGTTATACCGGGATGATGCCCACAGCTGCAGGCATCATCCCGGTACCGTTTTTTAGAGCCGGCGATCGGCTTTCCGGGTCTAACAACAGATGAGGCTAAAAGCCGCTCGGCTGTTATACCGGAGGAGCGGGAGGGGACGTCCCCGCCTCCCGCCGCTCTTACCGGGCCTTCCGATCCACCAGGAGGCCCGATGACCAATCGGCCGCCTCCAGTGGCTAGTGACAGTCTGGAATGAAGCCGTAAGCGGCTTCGTTCCAGCCTCCTAATAGTAAACACGGAAGCGACGTCATGACGTCACTTCCCGTTTACTTGGCTGCCAATGGCGCCGGTTTAAAAAAAAAAAAAAAAATATACACAGTATTCAGAATCGCGTAAAACGGCGATCTGAATACTTTGAAGTGCCGAGGAGGGATCGGGGGTCTTTTAGACCCCCGATCCCTCCATAAAGAGTACCTGTCACCACCTATTACTGTCACAAGGGATGTTTACATTCCATGTGACAGCAATAAAAGTGATCAATTTTTTTTTTTTTTTTTTTTTAAACACAATTTATAAATATAAAATTTAAAACATTATTTTAAAGCGCTCCCGTCCCCGCGAGCTTGCGCAGCAAAGATAAAACGCATACAAAAGTCACGTCCGCATATGTAAACGGTGTTCAAATCACACATGTGAGGTATCGCCGCGATTGTCAGAGGGAGAGCAATAATTCTAGCACTAGACTTCCTCTAACTCTAACCTGGTAACCGTAAAAAAAATTGAAAGTGTCGCCTATGGAGATTTTTAGGTATCGTAGTTTGTCGCCATTCCACGAGTGCGTGCAATTATAAAGCGTGACATGTTTGGTATCTATTTACTCGGCATAACATCATCTTTCACATTATATAAAAAAAAATTGGGCTAACTTTACTGTTTGGTTTTTTTAAAATTCATGAAAGTGTCCCTTTTCCCAAAAAGTTGCGTTTAAAACACTGCTGCACAAATACCGAGTGATATAAAATATTGCAACAATCACCATTTTATTCTCTAGATTCTCTGCTAAAACTATATTATATTTATATATTTATTTTGGGGCTCTAAGTAATTTTCTAGCAAAAAATACGGATTTTAACTTAAACTAAATGTTTTTAACGTAAACACCAAATGTCAAAAATAGGCTTAGTCATGAAAGGGTTAAAAATGCATTGATTACTGTGTAAATGTGACTGGCAGGGAAGGGGTTAACCACTAGGGGGCAGTGAAGGGGTTAAGTGCGTCCTAGGGAGTGATTCTTACTGAGGGGGGGCGTGGCTATGTGTGAAAAGACACTGATCACTGCTCCCGATTACAGGGAGCGGTGATCAGTGTCCTATCACTAGGCAGAACAGGGAAATGCTTGTTTACAAGCATTTCCCAGTTCTTCCTCTCTCCGTGAGACGATTACAGGTATCCCCGCGGACATTGGGTCTGCAGGACCTGTGATCACACTCACGGAGGTCGCAGCAGGCACACGCGTGCACTGCCTGCAAACCGCTTGTTAAAGGGCAATGTACAGGTACATTAATCTGCCTGTAGGTGCTCTTCTGCCGATGTATATCGGCATGAGCTGGTCGGCAAGCAGTTAAGAGAAAGGATGGCACCAACATTTCGGGGGCTTCAAGAATGCCCCCTTCATTAGGGCTTAAAGATAGAAAAAAAAAAAAAAAAAAAAATGTATACTGGACAAAAGAAACCCAGCAGTTTTAGTGGAATTCTCTTCGATAATTTCCAAAAACTATTAGAGATCTTTTATATTATTTCCTGTTCTATTCTAATCTTCTCTATTTGAATTCATTCTGTACCAAATTCCAATGATAGATATCTATATCTATATTATATTTTATTCTGTTCTATTGTTTGTCTAGTCTATTATTTTCTATTCTAATCTTTTCTATTCAAATTCGAATTCATTCTATATGAAATTCCACTTTCAGAAGGCATCTTCCGAAATTTGAATTTTGTATAGAATGAATTCAAATTCGAATATAAAAGATTAGAATAGAATAGACTAGACTATAAAAATAGAACAGAACAGAATATATATATATATATATATATATATATATATATATATATATATATATATATATATATATATATATATATATATATATATATATATATATATATATATATATATATATATATATATATAATATTTTCTTCTATTCTGTTCTATTGTTTTTCTAGTCTATTCTTTTCTATTATTTTCTGTTCTAATCTTTTATATTCAAATTCGAATTCATTCTATATGAAATTTAAACTTCAGAAGCCATGTCCCGAAATTCGAATTTCGTATAGAATGAATTTGAAAAGAAAAGACTATTATAGAATATAAAATAGATTTTTTTTTTTTATGCTTTTCTTTTCTATCTATTATTGCTTTATTATTTTATATTCTATCTTATTGTTTTTTTTAGAAAAAAGTTTTCGAATTCGTTCCAAATAGGTTTTCGAATTCGTTTAAATTCTTTAGTTTTGCAATTCGGAAATTCGGATGCATCCAAATTTCCGAATAATGAAAAATTTGTCCGAATTTTGATTCGGAACGAAACGAAATGCACATGCCTATTAGATAAGCACCTGAACGACCACAACATACAGGGATATACAATGTAATACTGACATATAATCACACACATAGGTTGGACTTGATGGACTTGTGTCTTTTTTTCAACCTCACCTACTATGTAAGATATAAATTAAACAGTATTTTGATAGTACAAGCTGTTGCAACTAGCTTCTTCACTCATCCTGTCAAATTACGGTTTGTGTTCTTCTGTTTTGTCCAGTATACATCATTCTCCATCTTTAAGCTCTGATAAAGGGGGCATTCTTGAGGCCCTGAAATGTGTTTGTTCCGATATTTTTCCTAACTGATATTTGAACAAATATATACCTGGACAATAATTCCTGGTATGGTGCTTTTACCACTTGCTGACTTTATAACTTAAATATATGGTGGCAAGGTGGCACTGCTGCACACATCACATACCAAGTACATAATTCAACACTGCTGGGATGGGGGTGCACACACGCGCCACTGGTGGCCCGCTACCATTATACAAATCGGAAGCCGATTTGTGGGTACCACGAACTCGATGTCCGCTGGCACCCGCCGATCAGCCAGCGCAGGGGCAGAACAGTGGTCTGCCTATGTAAACAAGGTAGATTGCCGTTCTGTCAGTAGGGAAGGCATGGATCCTGTTTTCCTGCAAAGCAAGGACATGGATCCATGCCTTTCCCTAGTAAAAACTCCTCCTACACTATATAAAAACACTGGCTAGGCACACATTTAACCCTTTGATCATCCCTGATGTTAACCCCTTCCCAGCCAGTGTGATTAGTACAGTGACAGTAAATATTTTTAGTACTGTATTAGTGTCACTGGTCCCCAAAAAGTGTCAATTAGTGTCAGAATGTCCACCGCAAATTCGCAGTCCAGCTATAAGTCACTGATCACCGCCATTACTTGCAAAATAAAAAAATATCCCACAGTTTGTAGATGCTATAACTTTTGTGCGAACCAATCAATATACACTTATTGGGATTTTTTTTTAACAATATGTAGCAGAATACATATTAGCCTAAATGTATGAAGAAATCATTTTTTTTGGATAGGTTTTATAACAGAAAGTAAACAATGATTTTTTTTTTTTTTCCAAAATTGTCGGTCTTTGTTTATAGCGCAAAAAATAAAAAAACAGAGGTGATCAAATACCACCAAAATAAAGCTCTACTTGCAGGAAAAAAAGGACATAAGCTTAAATTTGGGTACAGTGTTGCATCACCGCGCAATTGACAGTTAAAGTAACGCAGTGTCATATTGCAAACAATGGCCTGGTCATAAAGGGGGGTAAATCTTCTGGAGGAAGTGGTTAATCTCAGATCCATTCAGACACAACTCAAGGGCACTGTGGAAATCCTTTGATGTGGAAAAGCTGCCAGCTGAGGATCCAAATACCACCTCAAACCATATCAATAAGATAACCCTAGGGTTCCAGAGCCAATCTGCCTACCTTTCCAAGTATACTACAGGAGATAAAGTGACACTAAACTCTGGTTTAAAAAAAAATATCTATCCAAGTGTGTATTCCTTACACAAAAAGCACCTTCTGTTACTCTGTCTCCTCTAATTTTCCAAATTCCTTTATTTGTTACTTGGATCTGACTTTCCATTAGAGGGTGGCTACGTTCATTCTCAATGTATGTATGAACTTGGCCACCCTCTCTTTCACTCCCAAGATCCACTTTGGATTATGGGCATAGCTCCCAACTGTCCCTGATTTTGAGGGACTGTTCCTGACTTGGAACAATGTCCCTCATTTGTCCTTCATTTTGGTCTGATCTATATAGTTGTATATAAAATGCACTTTTTATCTTTCAAAAAGTGTTTCCCAGTGCTAAACTTTTCATCCAATTTCTAAATTGATGCATTTGTACATTTCCAAAGCAAATATAAAGGAATAGTAGTGGTAAAAAGAAGCACTTGTGGGTTCCCACTTCGCATCCAGGCCGTTTCTGACACTTCGCTCCTACATGTCAAAAATCATAATTTCTTTGCTATAAAATTACATAGAAACCCCAAACATTATATATGTTTTTTTAGCAGAGACCCTAGAGAATACAATGGCGGTCATTGCAACTTTTTATCTTGCACGGTATTTGCGCAGAAATTTTTCAAACGCGTTTTAAAAAAAAAAAAAAAAGTTTCATGCTTAAAAAAAAAAAAAAACAAAACAGCAAAGTTAGCCAAATTTTTTTGCATTGTGTGAAAGATGAAGTTATGCAGAGTAAATAGATACCTAACATGTCACGCTTCAAAATTGCACACGCTCGTGGAATGGCGCCAAACTTTGGTACTTAAAAATCCCCATAGGCGACGCTTTAAAATTTTTTACTGGTTACATGTTTTGAGTTACAGAGGAGGTCTATGGCCAAAATTATTGCTCTCGCTCTAACATTCGCGGCGATACCTCACATGTGTGGTTTGAACACCATTTTCATATGTAGGCGGAACTTACGTATGCGTTCGCTTCTGCGTGCGAGCTCACGGGGACAGGGGCGCTTTAAAAATGTGTTTTTTTTTTTGTTAATTTTACTTAATTTTTTATTTTGATCACTTTTATTCCATTTACAAGGAATGTAAACAGCCCTTGTAATAGGAATATGACACGATCAGTCCTCTTTATGGTGAGATATGGGGTCAATAAGACCCCACATCTCACCTCTAGGCTGGGAAGCCTAAAATCAAAAAATAAAATAAAAACAATCGCCGCTTCACAGCCGAAGCGGCGCCGTTTTTTTTAATGCAGAGGCCGGGCGTGACGTCATAACATCGCGCCCCGCCTCCGAACGATCATAGAGACTCCGGCGACCATCTGGTCCGCCGGAAATCTCTATGGTGAACATCCGGCGCCGGCGGATCCGCTATCCGACTCACCGATCGCTGAGGTGAGTCGGTAGAAGCACCGGAGGGCGGCGGGACGTCCCCTCTCGCCGCCCGTAAGAACGATCAAGCGGCGGAACAGCCGCTATGATCGTTCTTATGGTGTACGGAATCGCCGGCTGAAAATGCCGGTATCTGAATGATGTCTGTAGCCTCAGGCATCATTCAGATATAAGCCCCGAAAGTTGAGGCCGTCATATGACGGCCTCCGGATGCCAAGCAGTTAAAGAGTAACTCCAACATTCCCCTCTGGGTGATCTATGTACATTACAAGGATTTTACCAAACTTTGTTATTCTGAAGAAATCCCAGTGTGTTTGTGTCCATGTGAATCTAAAAATGGTAGTGGTTTCATAATTCTCAACCAGCTGCTGAACCTGAAGGCCTCTAATGAGGAAAATTGCAGGGCCTGCATCCCTTTGGATGTGATTTCCTATTGGGAGTATCTCACCAAAAAGGATATTTTGTTGCAGGGGATGCCCGAAATCTGACTTACTGCAGAATTCTGGGAAAATCAGTGAGCCAATCGCACAAGCACAAAATTATGTTTCTGGGAGGCGGCCAGTACACATTCTGTGTACAGAACGCCTTCAGGTAGCCCTATTGCATTTTACAGAAATTTACAGCTGCAGATTGAAAAGGAAAGGTAATTTTTAATAACATTTAATTACAATATGACTTGTATATGCTATATTAATTTTTTTTTTTATTTGCTATTTTTTTTGCCCCCACGAAAGTGGAGTTGCCCTTTAACTAATCTTGTTTTGTATAATTCTCCTTTAAGGGGGTTGTGGCAGGGATGTGTCCTATGACTACATACTTTTGCTTATAGGTGTCCCTCGTTCCCATTTCAGAAAGTTGGGAGGCATGCTATGAGATTTGTAGTGTGCATAGAGTAGTGCACGTGGCACATTTAGGCTACTTTCACACTGAGGCGCCTTACAGGACCTATAGCGCTAAAAATACCGCCTGCATAGCACCTGTAAAGAGCTTCTCCTGTGTTTCCAGTGTGAAAGCCTGAGGGCTTTCACACTGGAGCGGTGCACGTGCAGGACGGTCAAAAAAGTCCTCCAAGCCGCATCTTTGCGGCGTACACAGCTCCTAAAGAGCCCCTTCCCATTGAAAACAATGGGGCCGCACCGCAAACCCGCTGGCAAAGCGCTGCTGCAGCGGTGCTATGCTGGCGGTTTAAACTATTTTTCAGCTGCTAGCGGGGGCTAAAACCTCCCCGCTAGCGGCTGAATAGCACGGCTAAAAACAACGGTAAAGTGGCACCAAATATAGCGCCGCTTTACCGCCGGTGCCCGCCCACCCACGTGTGGAAGTATCCTAAAGGCCAGTTCACACCACATGCAGTCCAGTGCGTTTTTTTTCTGCATTAAAAACGCAGAAGTAGGATTATATGACTTCCAGTGGCATAGTTCACACCAGTGCAGTCAGTTCCAGGGTTTTTCAGTGCCAGAAAAAAAAAAAAAAAACCCCATGCTGCATTTTTCCTGCACTGGAACGCAGTAAAACGTATCAAAAACGCACTGAAACAACATCAAAAAACACATAAAAATGCATCAGACCCCAGTACAGTAAAAAATAAAAAAAAGCATCTAGAATGCATCAAAAATGTGCCACAAACATGTTAAAAAAAAAAATGGATATGTAGCGCCTTTTTGTGGTGTGAACCAGTCCTAATGTAACTGACGAGCACTGCTCATTCCAAACAAATAGAAGTGAAAAGGAGGTTTGGAAGCTCTTTGAGGACTTTACAAGAAGGCAGAGAAATACAATAAGAAACGATTTCATGAATAGATGACAGGGCCAAGTAGTGAGTGTGTATTGATTTGAGGATAAGGACATCTTTTAGTATCACTTTAAGCAGGCCATACACTAGAAGACTTTCAAATGAATGTTCATCCAAAAAAATCCCAGTACAATTAAGACTTGGCAAATGATTGAAAGTGCTTCATAATTTAGTTTGATTTTAACATTTGACTTTGGGACTTTCTTAAATGAAGACCACACTCGCTGTTAGAAGTTTGTTCATTCAAGAAAAACAAATTTCAATCCTGCTCCTTTAATTTTTTTTTGTCACTGTTGTCGTAAAATGAACATCCATTTGACCCCACTAATCATGAGAACTAACATTCTTAAAATGAAAAAGTTTGAACAAAATTCTTCTAGTTTATGGCCAACTTGACTTAGTAACCCTGCAGCAGCCATCTCTCTGATTAATGGAAGACTCCTCCAGCAGTTCAGAATGCAGAAGAACAGTCATTAGAGATAGATAGACAGATCTATCTGATGTCTATTGGTGATAAAGCAGGGTTGTATCAGTTCCCAGAGATGTCACTGTTCAAACAGGTTCCAGCTGAGAATTAACCAGTTAAGACAAGCTAGAATTGCTGACCTTCTAAAAATGCTAGTCTGGCTGTGACGCTGGCTCAGATAGGTCGGGGCTCATTCAGACGGGCAAACGTCAGTGAGAATATGAGATTCTTTCTGGTGTAGAGACTACTCTGCAAACAGCTACAAAACAGGTTTATGCCATGCATGAGTCAATAGCCAGCATGTTCACATGTAAGCCCTCATCAGAGCAGTCACATGTGATTAGGCTGGCTGTGAATACAGACAGTTTGCTTCCAGGGCAGGCAGTCCTATATAAAATGCACTATTTTAGCGACACAGAAACTGTCCATAGCCAACTGTCCAGTTTGTATGCCACCATAGCTGAGATCCAAAGTTTTTAGTGGCATTTAAACATTACAGTGTAGCCACCTTCATGAGTCCATCTGAACAGGGCCTCACTGACCAAAACCAATAAGCAGATCAGGAATGTCAGAGTAAGGCCAGAATTCCTCACATGCATACTCGTTCTAGGTGATTGAATGAAAACATTAAAGCAGATGGTCAACATAGCAACCAAGTAACAAGCATTTTGAGAAGGAATCTGAACAAGCCTCTTTCCCTTTGATGCCTACAACTGAACTCAGTGTAAACTTTATATAATACTATATATGTATATATTACACATACACACATTGTCTCACAAAAGTGAGTACACCCCTCACATTTTTGTAAATATTTTATTCTATCTTTTCATGTGACAACACTGAAGAAATGACACTTTGCTACAATGTAAAAGTAGTGAGTGTACAGCTTGTATAACAGCGTAAATTTGTTGTCCCCTCAAAATAACTCAACACACAGCCATTAATGTCTGAACCGCTGGCAACAAAAGCGAGTACACCTCTAAGTGAAAATGTCCAAATTGGGCCTAAAATGTCTATTTTGTGTGGCCACCATTATTTTCCAGCACTGCCTTAACCCTCTTGGGCATGGAGTTCACCAGAGCTTCACAGGTTGCCACTGGAGTCCTCTTCCACTTCTCCATGACGACACCACAGAGCTGGTGGATGTTAGAGATCTTGCGCTCCTCCACCCTCCATTTGAGGATGCCCCAGAGGTGTTCAATAGGGTTTAGATCTGGAGACATGCTTGGCCAGTCCATCACCTTTACCCTCAGCTTCTTTAGCAAGGCAGTGGTCATCCTGGAGGTATGTTTGGGGTCATTATGATGTTGAAATACTGCCCTGCGGGCCAGTCTCTTCATCATGCTCTTCGTCAGTATGTCACAGTACATGTTGGCATTTATGGTTCCCTCAATGAACTGTAGCTCCCCAGTGCCGGCAGCATTCATGCAGCCCCAGACCATGACACTCCAACCACCATGCTTGACTGCAGGCAAGACACACTTGTCTTTGTACTCCTCACCTGGTTGCCACCACACACACTTGACACCATCTGAACCCAACAAGTTTATCTTATCAGACCACAGGACATGGTTCCAGTAATCCATGTCCTTAGTCTGCTTGTCTTCAGCAAACTGTTTGCGGGCTTTTTTGTGCATCATCTTTAGAAGAAGCTTCATTCTGGAACAACAGCCATGCAGACCAATTTGATGCAGTGTATGGTGTGAGCACTAACAGGCTGACCTCCCCACTCCTTCAACCTCTATAGCAATACTGGCAGCACTCATACGTCTATTTCCCAAAGACAACCTCTAGATATGATGCTGAGAACATGCGATCAACTTCTTTGGTAGACCATGATGAGGTCTGTTCTGAGTGGAACCTGTCCTCAAACTGCTGTGTGGTCTTGTCCGCCGTGCTGCAGCTCAGTTTCAGGGTCTTGGAAATCTTCTTATAGCCTGGGCCATCTTTATGTAGGAGTAACAATTCTTTTTTTCAGATCCTTTGAGATTTCTTTGCCATGAAGTGCCATGTTGAACTTCCAGTGACCAGTATGAGAGAGAGAGCGCGATAACACCAAATTTTACACACCTGCTCCCCATTCACGCATGAGACCTTGTAACACTAACGAGTCACATGAAACTGGGGAGTGAAAATGGCCATGTTCACTAAAGCCTCATACACACAAATCGGATTTTCCGCAGACAAAACCTTTTGTCTGAAGGGAATTGGCCCCAAACCTGTCTTGCATACAAATGGTACACAATTGTCGGCCAACAAACAGGAACGTAGTGATGTACTACGTGGTTTTTCAGCTCTTTAGCGCCAACCTTTGGGCTCCTTCTGCTAATTTCGTATTAGTAGAAGTTTGGCGGGTGTTGATTCCCGCTTTTCATTTTGTGCTTTTCAGTTAGTTTCTGAATGGCTGTTCATCAACCAGACATGTTGCGGAATCGGAGGAGATAACGTGTTATTTATCATTGACCGTGGAGTTATTGCTTTGACCCAAGTCCAGTCCAGGAACAGGAGGAGGATTTCTTGGACCAAAAATTGATTGCTTTATTAATCGTGACCAATTATGTCATATGCCTTTGCTGCGGGAGCTCCAGGAGAATAATCCGGATGATTTTCAGAATTATCTCCGGATGACGGACCCCTGCTTTCACCAACTCTTTGCATTGTTGACCCCCTATATTAAGAAGCAAGACACATGCATGATTTGATTTGGTATATTTTCTATATTTATGGATGCATAGAATGCACTTTTTGGTTAAGTTCTGTGGCAGATAGCATGTCTAATTTTATTTGTTTCCTTTTTAATGCACAATAATAAAATTGTGTAGAATACTTGGCTATGTGTTTTACTTCAAATGACAGTTTGGGAGTCGGCAGTTACATTTTAAAAAATACAATGTAAAATTAACAAGGGACACCAACATAGTTGTATCTTTGATCTTAAAAACTACGGGATAATGGTGTTGTGGTAACTTGCACCAAAAAAACAAAAACAAAGAAACAAGCATAATATTATTCTTGATATCACTAGAAAAAAAAAAACGCATTTCAAAATTCATTTGCAATAACTCCATCAGTATCACCAGCAAAGCAGCTCCATTATAATCCCATTAAATAAAGAAGGAGAATGTGCGCTGCATTTTGAGATTTCATAATTTTCCGCATCACGAATGTTAATTCTCCATTACGAACACTAGTTTACAAGACAGACCTCTTCTGGCTCGTCCTTGCTTCCGAGCATGCGCGTTTGTACTTTGGACTTTTGTCCGATGGACTTGTGTACACACGCTCGGAAAATCCAACATCAGACATTTGTCCGCGGAAAATTTTAAAGCCTGCCATCCAACATTTGTCTGCGGAAAATCCAACAAAAACTGTTCGATGGCGCGTACAAACGGGACGGATTTTCCGCCAACATTCTGTCATCACACATTTCCCACCGGAAAATCCGATCGTGTGTACAAGGCTTTAGGGGTGTACTCACTTTTGTTGCCAGCAGTTTAGACATTAATGGCTGTGTGTTGAGTTATCTTGAGGGGACAGCAAATTTACACTGTTATACAAGCTGTACACTCACTACTTTACATTGTAGCAAAGTATTATTTCTGCAGTGTTGTCACATGAAAAGTTCTAATAATATATTTACAAAAAGGGAGAGAGTATATATACATACATACATACACACACACACACACACACACTAATATAATATTAATTACTCCTGAACAAAGTATACCCAAAGAACACAGAATTGGAGTTTAAAAGGTGCAGATATACATTAATCAAAAGCAATTGATTTATCTGCACCTTTAAACTCCAATTCAGTTGATCCAGGAAAAATCTGATTGCCTCTTGGGGGATCAGGAAGGAATTTTTTCCCCTGCTGTAGCAAATTGGAGCATGCTCTCCTGGGGTTTTTTGCCTTCCTCTGGATCAATTGAGGGTATTGGGTATATTGGATTGTACGATATTTAATTGTATTTATTTTTAAGGTTGAACTGGGTGGACTTGTGTCTTTTTTCAACCCAACTAACTACTGTATGTAATTCTGTGCTCTTTGGGTATACTTTATTTTGTCATATTTAAAGTAGGCGGTGTATTTATTAGAGTCTCCCAGCTCCAATACCATTTTGATAAATTTCTATAAAATTACTCCTGTTCTTCCATCTACCTAAATCAAAATGAAATATTACAACAAAACCCAAATCTACCACATCGCTAGATGATTAGAGTGCCTGAAATCCAGCATAAGAAAAACCACACAAAATCAATGAGCTGCTGCTGACACCTAAAAAGGTTTTCCCACACCTATAACAAAATGAAAAATAAATTGATGGGCAGCATCAATATTTATTTTCAACACCTATATATTGTTGTGGAGTAGATAAGAGACTGGACAGAAATCCAAGCATCAGAAACTTCTTTGTCCATTTACTGCCACCTTATGGCTTCTAAATGTAATTTTTTTTTACAATCTTCTCTACAAACGTCTTTGAAACCACTGACACTTGTGTAGGGCAACACGTTTGTATGAAAAAAACACTACAAAGAACACATGAGAGTTTATACTGTAAGGAAATTTCACATCTAATCGAGAGAGTAAAGGCTGGTGATATAAATGAATTGAAATGTTCAATACACTATAGCACGCCACGGGTTAAACCTAGAGACAGGATTCATGACACCTTATACATAATAGTTGCTGGGAGTATCTGCATAGCCTTTCAGGCCATTACATTCACACTAGTCTTCATGGTAAAATGCGGCGGGTCATTCACAGGTAAATAATGCACAAGTGATTATGTGCGATCAGCCCAGAAGAGCTGTGGGAGTTGTTAGCCTCCCATTGCTTTAAATGGGGCTTCCTGCCCCCACAGCTGATCGCTGAGAACCACTGCTGGGTCTCCAGCAGCTAATCACAAATTGCCACATTTGCAGGTCTAAGGCCTCTTTCACCTGAACGATCCGTTCAGGTCCGCCTGTCAGTTTTTTAGGCGGACCTGAACGGACCCTCCATAGACCTCTATGGAGCGTCGGATGTCATCGGTGACATGTCCGCTGGCATCTGACCCGCTCCGATCCGAAAAAGTGTGACGGAGGAAAAACCTACTTTTCCATTCGTTTTCAGATCGGATGACGACGGACTCTACGGTCCGTCATCATCCGATCCCCCATAGGGGAGAGCGGCACTCTGACAGGTCCGTCGCTGCAGTGTGCAGCAACGGACCTGTCATCTGCCTGTTCAGCGGGGATCCACAGAGCGATCCCTGCTGAGAAGCGGAGGTTCACGGGGCGGATCATCACTGATCCGTCCCGTGTGAAAGGACCCAACGGAATTTTAGCTGTGCAGGCTAAAACCTAGTACACGCAGGCCGAATGTCTGGTGGCATTGGCGTTCTGACAGAAGCCAGCCATTCAGAGGGGCATGGTTGAAAAAGGATCTGCCGATTGGCTCCCGATCAGTGCTCTCGGCCAATGGCCCAACCCCCCCCCCCCCCCGTAAGAATACAATAGAATAGCAGGGGAGATTGTTGTACTAACATTGGATAGTTAGTACAGCGGCTCCTCTTGAGCTGTCAATTTTTTTTCGTTCAGCCCTGCTGGATTGAACGGAAAAAAAAAATACTAGTGTGTACTAGTTAAATGATATGGGATTATATCATAAGGATTATAGTAGAGCAGTGGCAGCCCGTCCATATGGGGTACAGTGCCGCCGCCCCCCTGATCCATACGTACGGCCCCTAATCTACATGCAGGGCACCGGACGCATGAATTCCAATGTTTTTTTTTATAAGCAAGTGATTAGAGCCAGAGACTGCGCCCTGAGCCCACCAAGTTGTGTGACAATAGCGAATTAATATTCATTATTGTCTTCCTGATTCTCCTCCCAGCCAATCAGGAAGCGGGTCCTGAGACCTGATTGGCCGAGAGGAGATGCGTTCCTCCGCCGAGGTGGCGACTGAAAATGACCTACCTACCCACCGCGGGGGGGGGGGGGGGGGGGGGGTGGCCCCCCCCCCCAAAAGAAATGGAGCACCAACCGCCGACCATCCACCACCGTCACCTTACTGACTAGTAACATTCATTAACATCCTCAGGGCGCAGGGAACTTGATGGGAGAATATTAACATACATATTGCAGGTAGAAGTTAGTGAGCAAACTGCACCGCTCATGTGCAAAAGCAATTATCCAGTATGATTGAATTTCTTTCCACATTAAACTGCTGCAAACTGAATCAGATGGCTGCTGAACCAATCCCATTGGTTCACATTTTTTACTAAGAATGCCCATACATGTAAGATGACAGTCATTAAAGTGATACTAAAAACACACACTGTTTAATTTACATTGTCCCTTCTATGTCTGTATGTGAATGATGGCACCATAATTCTTTTAATGAAAAAAACAAATATCTAAAGTACCTTTTTCCTAATCACTATACAGCTATCACATGACCCAGCGTTTTCCCAGCCTGTCTGCAGGGAAACATAAGCAGGAGAAGCCTCTAATTCTCTGCTGCTGGCCACATGTTCAAAATAAAAAACCGCATTTGGAAAATAGAGTAAAAATAAATAGATAATATTTAAAAAAATTAAACTGTCATACAAATATATATTTGAAATCAAATCTTTATTATTTTGTGGAAATAACATGGTGTGGGCGGATTTCTTCTGTCAGTCACAGGCTGCATCACACCCCTTCAGCCTGTGTCTTAGAATAAAAAGGAGGTGAAGCCTCAATTAATCTACATGTAATATCCCGCCCCCATTGTGCCAGTTGGTTAGTGGGCATGGAGGAGGGGGGAATGAGTGGGCTGTCATTTATCCCCACATGCGTGACTCTATAGTCACTTGGTCTGCTCAGGTGTATTAGGAATTGCTCAGCATAGAAACTCACTGAAAACTGAGCATGTGCAGAGTTGCCATCACAGTTACAAAATCCCCAACTGCATTTGTGACATGAACAGAAGGTGAAGGTAGGAAACAGCAGGATCAACCAGGTTTTGGCAGACTATAGAAAATGAATCTTATAGTGACTGAGTATGAACAGCATGTAATACACCATTTATTGATAGTTTTTTTATGACGTGGGCTTAATGACACTTTCAATCTGGCCAAATTCAGCTGTGTGTGGGTGCTCCACAAGTCTTTGTTAATTGTTGGAGTAACTAGTATTCATAAGGTTAGAAAACCTAATTCAGTTGCTAATGTTTAGTTGCCGAGGAGCTGGCGTCTTTCTGTACTATTTAGTGATTATTCCCAGTGCCTTTAACATTTACTACAACTAGTTATCGTGTCATAGTTGAGATGGCTAACTTCTGGAGTGCCTGAGGGGTGCTTTTTAGACCTTTCTCTGACATACATTAACTAATCGAATGGCCTCTAAAGTGTTTTTTTTATTGAATAAGCCAGCCGATTTCTCCTGTAGCATATGCCCCCTAGTGATTGTTAGGTGAAGTGTGCCTGGCCAAGTTATCTCAAAAATGAATATACTAAAATCATAGGCATAAATCTTGCGTCCTCCCCTTCCCCAGCCTCCACCCTTCTGGGAAGAATTTTCATAAGATTTTGGAGTGTGTCTGTGGGCAATTGTGCCCATTAAGCCAAAAGAGCATTTGTGAAGTCAGGCACTGTTGGATGAGTAGACCTGGTTCACGGTTGCTGTTGCAATTTATCCAATAGCCTCAAATAACTAGGCTCATCAACCTTGTGTTTATGGAGTGCTACAAGGTTGGAAGTGTACTTTTTTTTTGCGCATTTTTCAGGCAACATGTATAGGACAGCCTATTGATTTCAATGGGCTGCTCTTCATGCGATGAACGCAACAAAGTAGTTATTGGACAATTTTGCCGTTTTATGGTTTGCACATTTTTTACTGCGTATTTTGCTGCATAGGTAAAAGATAAATACTGCGCTTACACTGATTGAAGAAAAGCTGCGACTAGAAAGTAGTAAGCTGAAAATGGTATAAATCAAAAAGGGAAGTCGCGCTAAAAACTAAAGTGAGGAAAGGCAAATGCCTGAAAAATAATGTGAATGTAGAGATTAAATGTGGGTCATTGACTAGAAAGGTATTTTGCTGCATGCTCACTTGTTTTTGCTTGCAAGAAAACGCACATTTCTGCAAAGGTTCTCAGAACACGCTGATGTGAACGAAACCTAAAGCATATGCTCTTCTAAGTCGCATTGATTAGACACCCTATAGGATTACAGATCTTTGGTTCCATGCAGGATATAATACATAACTGTGATGCAATACCATTTTACCTATGAATTATTGGTAATTTTTTAATCTATACCCAAGACTTATATAAGAAAGAAATGTGATAAAATAATTGAGGAAATGGACAGTTGCTTTTATTATAATAGTCTGGGCCAAGAATAATGTAGTCTTTCCACAAATCTGAACACACACACATCTAAGGCCTGGTTCACACCTATGCATTTAGTGCATTTCCAGTTTTGCAGAAACACACTACAGTGCATTAAACATGGTTTCCTATGGGTCACAATCACAACTGTGCATTTTATGGAAAGGGCCAGGGGCTTTTTTTCGGTTTTTTGGTTCCATAGACTTCAATGGATCAAAAATGTGTATTGAAAAACACAAAATGCACCTGGAATATGCAAACTTCAACCTGCATAGGTGTGAACCAGCCCTAAGAGTATGCATTTCTTTGCCGATTCACCAACACAAATAAACCATACAAGCAACACAACTTACCGGTGTATCCTTCTGACTGGTCCCCTCAGTCTTCTCATAGGAGTATGAAAACTTAGACCCAGACTTGGAAAGGGTAGTAACAGGCTCAGAAGAGAGTGTAGAAGAGTTTCCATATCCATTAGATGAGCCTCTTTTCTTCCCATAAATATCATTTGACTCGTTAACGTTGGAAACATAGGAAATTCGGGAAGGTGCATCTACATCAAATCGTGACCGTGTTTTTCCTGGGCTGTGGGGGTAATAAGTATCTGAAGTTCTTAGTTCAGAGAGTCCAAGGGATAGGTCTGTGTGACTAAATGATTTTTTGCGTGATAGGGAGGTCGTGGGGTAAGTTGGAAGAGTGGTGTTGTATCCATAGGAATAGCCATTTGTAATGTATTTTGATGAAGAGCGTGATAATAGATCTGTCCTTTTGGTGGTTGGATCCAGACAGGGGAGACTTCTATCCAGGTCATGGTAGGAGCGCAAGGGAGAGCTGGAGTAGTATGAACTACTCAAACTTGATTTAAAGGGTACGCTACTGCGATCGCTGTACGAAGAGCTGAGGTTGGAGGTGTAGGAGCCATAGCCAGCATAACTCTTAGTGTAAGTAGGGTCTATATATCTTTTATAGGTAGATGAAGAATGGGCCATGCTGCAGATGAATACGGATAAGAGCAGACTCGACTTGGACTGTGGGAAGACAAAATCAGCATGTTAAGAAAATAATTGACGAATCATAACTTAAAAAAAAAAAAAAAAAAAAAAGGTACAACACAGAAATAGTATAAAATATTAATAAAAAAAAAAAAAAATTGTTTTTTTTATACTAACAAAAACACTGCGCATTGGCCTTCACCACTGCTTCACCTTTTTGCCCAGGCCAATTTTCAGCTTTCAGCACTGTCACACTTTGAATGGTAAAAAATAACCCAAATCAATGTATAATATATAGTCTGTAGTAAAGTTAAAGTCTACCATCTATGAGAATACACACACACACTATCTCACAAAAGTGAGTACACCCCTCACATTTTTGTAAATATTTTATTATATCTTTTCATGTGATAACACTGAAGAAATGACACTTTGCTACAATGTAGTGAGTGTACAGCTTGTATAACAGTGTAAATTTGCTGCCCCCTCAAAATAATAACACACAGCCATTAAGGTCTTAACCACTGGCCACAAAAGAGAGTACACCCCTAAGTGAAAATGTCCAATTTGGGCCCAATTAGACATTTTCCCTCCCCAGTGTCATGTGACTCGTTAGTGTTACAAGGTCTCAGGTGTGAATGGGGAGCAGGTGTGTTTAATTTGGTGTTGTCGCTCTCACACTGGTCACTGGAAGTTCAACATGGCACCTCATGGCAAAGAACTCTAAGGATCTGAAAAAAAAAAAAAATGTTACTCTACATAAAAATGGCCTAGGCGATAAGAATATTGCCAAGACCCTGAAACTGAGCTGCAGCACTGTGGCCAAGACCATACAGCGGTTTAACAGGACAGGTTCCACTCAGAACAGGCCTCGCCGTGGTCGAACAAAGAAGTTGAGTGCACATGCTCAGCTTCATACCCAGAGGTTGTCTTTGGGAAATAGACGTATAAGTGCTGCCAGCATTGCTGCAGAGGTTGAAGGGTGGGGGGGGGGGGGGGGTCAGCCCGTCAGTGCTCAGACCATACGCCACACACTGCATCAAATTGGTCTGCAAGGCTGTCGTCCCAGAAGGAAGCCTCTTCTAAAGATGATGCACAAGAAAGCCCGCAAACAGTTTGCTGAAGACAAGCAGACTAAGGACATGGATTTCTGGAACCATGTTCTGCGGTCTGATGAGACCAAGATAAAAGCTTATTTGGTTCAAATGGTGTCAAGCGTGTGTGGTGGCAATCAGGTGAGGAGTACAAAGACAAGGACTGCCTTTGAGAATGTACAGTGTGGAAACGCGCAAGACGGATCCACGCTCTTACGTCACACCCGGAACGCAAAAGGTTTGCACGCCATGGACCGGCTCTTCCTGCCCAATTTCATTGTGGTTTTTTTGCTCTTGCTTACCATCGATGGGAAGCCATTGATTTTACATATACTTTTAATAAATTACAATTTTAAATACTGCACTATGGGAGCCCCTTGTTTTTTCCTGAGGACCCCACCACTTGCTACTGTGGAACGACCTGGGAGGTCCTGGTTGGAGCACACCCCAGAGCTTGAATGAACAGGTGGTAAAGCCCGATGGAGGAACAGATGGCATAGCACAGTATATCAAGGAGAAGGTTCATCCACAGTCACCCACTCTTTGCCTACTACCCCTGCAGGGGTAACTACGACTGGTGAGTGGGGACCCAGTGGGGAGGAGCACCAAAAGTCACACTATGTGCTGTGCACTGAAGTCACCTGTAATATGCAATAGTGGACACTCTGGGATCACATTTTTGTTTTCCTCTTTTTATATATTTTTCACTTTCAGAAGAGGGACTTGGATTTTATATATTTTTTTTATTTTGATTACACATTTTATCTTTATGCTATAGGTGTGGACTTTATTTGCACCTTATTTACAGCGGTGTGTTTACTATTTGTCACATTGTTTGGGTTACAACGAATTGAGATATCATATGGGTGATGGCTGGGTATATGGTTGGTTAATTAAGGGAGTATATGTGCCCCATTAGTAACAATCTGAGTTGGTATCCTCAGCCTTATGCCCCGTACACACAGTCGGATTTTCCAACGGAAAATGTGATAGGACCTTGTTGTCGGGAATTCCGACCGTGTGTGGGCTCCATCACACATTTTCCATTGGAATTTCCGACACACAAAGTTTGAGAGCTTGCTATAAAATTTTCCAACAACAAAATCCGTTGTCGGAAATTCCGATCGGGTGTACACAAATCCGACACACAAAGTGCCACGCATGCTCAGAATAAATTAAGAGACGAAAGCTATTGGCTACTGCCCCATTTATAATCCCGACATACGCTTTTTACGTCACCGCGTTTAGAACGATCAGATTTTTTGAGAACTTTGTGTGACCGTGTGTATGCAAGACAAGTTTGAGCCAACATCCGTCTGAAAAAAAATCCATGGATTTTGTTGTCGGAATGTCCGATCAATGTCCGACCGTGTGTACAGGGCATTACTTAGATACACCTTAAGACATACTCACCTTAAATATTTTATTTTAATATTTGTATTGGTATTCACTTTTTGCTGATTTCATTTATGATTTGATACACTTGTCACACGCCCACTTTGTTTATCACATTCACCAGTGGGATATGTACACATATACTTTGGTTTATAAGAAAGCTTCAGCTTAGTATCTGCACATTCTCTAACTCCTCAGTTATTCATTTAGTGGTCAAAGGGTAGCGCCAATCACCCCATTTTTTATATTTATTCCTGCAAGTTCCTTTGGGAACCTAATTGGGGGGGCTGCAACCCACATTTATTCTAAGTGCGGAATTTATCATATATTTACAAAGACAAGTGTGTCTTGCCTACAGTTAAAGCATAGTGGTGGGAGTGTCATGGTCTGGGGCTGCATGAATGCTTCCAGCACTGAGGAGCTACAGTTCATTGAGGGAACCATGAATGCCAACATGTACTGTGACATACTGAAGCTGAGCATGATCCCTTCCCTTTGGAGACTGGGTCGCAGGGCAGTATTCCAACATAATAACGATCTCAAACACACCTCCAAGATGACCACTGCGTTGCTAAAGAAGCTAAGGGTAAAGGTGATGGACTGGCCAAGCATGTCTCCAGAACTAAACCCTATTGAGCATCTGTGGGGCATCCTCAAACTGAAGGTGGGAGGAGCGCAAGGTCTCTAACATCCACCAGCTCCGTGATGTCGTCATGGAGGAACGGAAGAAAACTCCAGTGTCAACCTGAAACTCTGGAGAACTCCATGCCCAAGAGGGTTAAGGCAGTGCTGGAAAATAGTGGTGGCCACACAAAATATTGACACTTTGGGCCCAATTTGGACATTTTCACTTAGAGGTGTACTCACTTTTGTGGCCAGTGGTTTAGACATTAATGGCTGTGTGTTGTTATTTTGAGGGGACAGCAAATTTACACTGTTATACAAGCTGTACACTCACTACTTTACATTGTAGCAAAGTGTCATTTCTTCAGTGTTGTCACATGGAAAGATATTAAGGAAAATTGTTGTCCATACTTACTGTAATTTTCCTTTCCTGGATCCTCACCATGTCAGCCTACTATGGGTCAGCTCCACCCCCTCCAGGACCACCTCTTTTCTAGCCCATAAAAGGGCGGCTGTCTGCCCACACCAGTGTTAAAAAAAACAAACAAAAAAAAACAAAACGTGCCTTGCGACAGAAAAACTGGGTGGGAATCCTCCGGCTGACATGGGGAAGATCCAGGAAAGGAAAATTACAGTAAGTATGGACAACAATTTCTTATTCCTGGACCTCCCAATGTCAGCCTACTATGGGATGTACCAAGCAATATTAAGAAGGGAGGGAAGAAAAAAAAAAAAAATTAAAAATAAGCCAAATCCTCAATGCAATGCTACTCAAAATTTTTAATGGGCAACAGCCGCTGTAATACTGTAGAGCCAAAAGTTTCCTCAGGCGGATAAGCCATATTAAGATTGTAATGCCTAATAAAAAGGTGTTGGGCACACTCCAGCTTGCTGCTCTGCAAACTACCTCAGGGGCCCAGGATGCTGCCATATCCCTCGTCAAATGTGCCTTGGTCTCTGAAGGAGGAGGAAGGCCCAGCGTTTTGTATGCAATATGCATGGTCTTGACAAACCAGGAAGACCCAACTCTGCATGTTGCTGGCATACCCTTTTTAGGCCCCATTGGGAAAACCTACAGCTGATCTTGTTTGCCAAAGCTTTTAGTCCATTTCAGGTAGGTTGAAACCACAGAGACCAGGTCTAACCTACTCCACTCATCAGCTGTATCCACTGGAAAGGCTGGGAGAATGACCTTCCAGTTCATACGAAATTATATGGCCACCTTAGGTAGAAAGCTCAGTATCGGCCTAAGGACTATCTAGTAAAAAACAAAAAAAACTGTTAAAAGAAATAATGAACAAGAGAAAGCTTGATCAAAACAGAGGAACCAGCAATGTTCCCAAGACTAGTGTTAAGTCCTCTTTTGGAAAAAAAAACGATTTCAATGGAGGTCTGATTTCTATGGCTGCACAAAAGAGAAAAAAAAAAAAAAAAAAAAAAAAAAAATCAGATAACCAACGAATGTAGAGCATATCTTGTACACGACATAGCCGACAAGGCAGGGATTTGACCCTTCAGGGAATTACAAGCTAACCCTTGGGACTACTCTGCAGAAACTCCAAAATGTTAGATACTGAAGGAGATCCAAGGGCCCAACCCCTTTCCAAAGTATTTCAGATCCGTTGATATTATTACAGGATCGTGAGAACGAATGTAACCTGTCATCAACTTTATCCTCCTGCGGTTCAGGTGTCAGGCCCCACTCTGCAGAAGGAGATTTTGACAAGGCAGAGGGATTGGTGAGCCCAACTTTATCCTCCAAGCCAGGAGGGAGCCACAGCTCCCTGAGCCAGTAAGGTAGGACTACTATTGCTGTGACCCTTTCTCGCTGAATCTTCAGCAGGATTTTGAGAGCCAATGGAAGCGGCGGGAACACATACACCAAGGGGAAGTTCCAAGACCTGGACAGAGCACCCTGACCCAATGCCTGTGGATGCTAGGTCCAGGTGAAGTAGTAAGGCAGTTGTCAATTCTCCAATGCCATAAGATCTATCAAAGGCGTCCCCCAGATCCTGGAGATCTTGCATAGGTACTTGAGGTTGAGGCCCCATTTGTTGTGATCCCCAAAGCCTCGACTCAAGCGATCTGCTAAAACATTGCCACACCCTGGGAGTTAAGATGCTGCAAGAGAGAGACACGAGATTATTCTCTGTGCAGAGGAAGATTGACATGCCACCTGAAGGAGAGGGTGACTTCTTGTGCCCCCTTGAGACACATAAGCCACCGTAGCTTTGTTGTCCAAAAGAATCTTGACAGTTCGACCTTGCAACATAGGTTGGAACACTAATGCCCCGTACACACGGTCGGACTTTGTTCGGACATTCCGACAACAAAATCCTAGGATTTTTTCCGACGGATGTTGGCTCAAACTTGTCTTGCATACACACGGTCACACAAAGTTGTCGGAAAATCCAATCATTCTGAACGCAGTGACGTAAAACACGTACGTCGGGACTATAAACGGGGCAGTGGCCAATAGCTTTCATCTCTTTATTTATTCTGAGCATGCGTGGCACTTTGTCCGTCGGATTTGTGTACACACGATCGGAATTTCCGACAACGGATTTTGTCGGAAAATTTTATAGCCTGCTCTCAAACTTTGTGTGTCGGAAAATGTGTGATGGAGCCTACACACGGTCGGAATTTCCGACAACAAGGTCCTATCACACATTTCCGTCGGAAAATCCGACCATGTGTACGGGGCATTAGAGTGCGTCTGACAGCATCCAATCCCAGGAAATTTGAACTCTTCGCCCCACAAAAGGTACCATTGGCCTTGAACCTGCTGTCCCAGGCAGTGTGCCCTGCAGCCTGCCAGACTGGCATTGGTCGACATCACTATTGGTTCTGAGGCCTTCAACGGAACTCCGCTGGAAAGATTGCGAGCTACTGACTACCAACCAGGGACCAGATTAAATCGGAATTGGCAGATGATCCCACTGAAGAAGAAAGTTGCATTGAAACCTCCTTCTGCACCACCTGACCCACGGGACTACTGGACCTGTGGCTGATACCCCAGATACTGCATGGATTCCTTCAGCATCATAGAAGGATTGGCCATCACTGCTTTGTCTGAGATTGGATTCCCTGGACCTTCCACTGGAGAAAGAGAAACACGACCGATCAGTGTTGAATTGTACTCCTAAATACTCCATTTGGGTCAGATGCATCTGGCCCTTCCGAAAGTTGATCAACCAACGGAAACGAGTTAGTGTTTTGCAGGTGAATTCACATGAACTAGAAGGAGCTCATTTGAAGGACCCAGAAGTAGCATGTCATCTAGATAATGAAATATTTGCACTCCCTTGACCCTGAGAGAGTCGTAACGACAGCAGACAGTAGCTTTAAAAAACGTTCTCGGAGTCGTGCAGAGACCGAATGGGAGAGATTAAAAATGAAAATGAAAGCCTTCCATGGAAGGCCTGAGAAAGGGATGGTGAGATGCAGGGGCATAGGGAGGGGGTGGCTAGGGGGGGCTGAAGCCCCGAACGTGACCCCGAAAAGCCCCGAGTCTATGGAATGCTGCATCCCATTGTTAGCCCCGAGACCGATCTGATTGTGGGTGCGGCCAAAAGTGGCTGAGTGCGTCCGAAAGTAGCCGAGTCCCCAAGTGCCATAGCGGCCAAAAGTAGCCGAGTAAGTCCCCGAGTGCCATAGCGGCCGAGTGCAGCCGAAAGCAACCAAGTCCCCGAGTGCCATAGCACAGAGTGCAGCCGGAAGTGGCGGAGTGCCGCAGCTCCCGCCTTCTGGAGCGGGACGTGTGACATGACTTCCATTTTAGCCTGCAGGCTCCAGAAGGCGGGAACGCTACAGAACTCAGGCGGGCGGCTCTCTTCTCCTCCTCGGCTCCTCTGACGGCGACAAGTGACTGACTGTCGACTGTCTGCTGTGACCGCACACCACGGCTGAGGTAGGTCAGACACACAGTTTGTGTATGTAGGTCAGTGTAATGGTCAGTGTCAGGCAGGTTTAGTGGTCAGCATTGACGGGCACTGGTAAGTCACGCAACCCCAACGCCCAGCCCAAAACAAAAACAAAACAAAACAAAACAGCTACGCCAATCACCTCTCCCCCCCCCCCCCCCCAAGCCCTACCCCTCCCCAATTTTTGGACCTCGGCTGAAGCCCCTGTTTTTTTTGCCACCTAGCAACGCCCCTGGTGAGATGCATCTATAGAGACATGAAGATACGCATCCGCCAAATCGATGGAAACCATCCAGTCTCCTGACTCTACAATCCACGATCGTTTCCAATTACTCCATTTTGAATGGTGGAACCTTCATGTAAGAATTCAGGACTGTAAGTCAAAAACTGGTCCGAAACCCCCTGAAGTCTCTGGGACCAAAAACAGAGGGGGGAACATACTCTTTGACCCAATTCGTGCCTTGGAATCGGAAGGATGGCCCTTGCTGTCAACAGCTCCCCTATATATCCTTGCAAACATTGCCTCCTTTCCAAATCCGTAGGAAGTACAATTTCTATGAACAAGGTCTGAGGGGGCCTTGTTCTGAACTCGAGATGATAACGTGATCGAACGACGGCTACAATCCAGGCATCATGTAATTTGTCCGCCCAAACCCCCCCTGAATTGGGCTAGTCTTGCTCCTACTTGAGGGTTAAGCGGAGACAGCTTCAGAAGGACTTATTTGAAGCCTCTGTCTCCACTACTGCGAGTTGTTGTGCGACCTGACACATGCGAAGTCGCATGACAAGTCAAAACCCATGTATTTCAATGGTCCCTGTTCTAATTGGTGCGACTTAAGTCGCAGCGACTCCAAAAAAGGTTTTTGCACTACTTTGTTCCGACATCTGTGCGACTTGTTCTCACAGGTCGAATGACATCGCATCACAAATCGCACAGCAAAGTCGCAGTGTAAATCACGTGACTCTGGGGACGCAGCAGTGGAAACAGCCCCAGGAGCTTTGTTGGCCCTGGGATTGGAAGGTTTCTGGAAGGTTGAACCAGCTCCCCACCACTGTCTGAAAAACTGTCTGTAAGCCCTGGCCTCTCTGAATTCTTCTTTGGATCTCTTGTTAAACCGAAAAGGGCTGCTGGGTCTTAAAGAGCCATTGTCTTTGCCGTCATCTTGACCTGGTCGACAGCCACTTCAGGCACAACTCTACAGAAGTCTGCAAAGGAGAAGAGCTGCCACTTCCCAGACTTTCATCCAAACATCCATCCACCAGCTCTGCTACCCACACTCTAAGGCTGGATTCACACCCATGCACTCCCAGCGCATTCTGCAGAACCGCACCACAGAACGTGTTCCATAGGAGACCATGATAAACGGACGGTAGTGCCAAAACGCAAAAAGCATCAAAAGACGCACAGGTGCGAACCCAGCCCAAGTGCTGCTGCCACAGGAGTGAATGCTACCGCCGGTCTGCAGGCTGCTGTCCAAACTATACAACCTTTTTAGGTCTGCGTTTATTTTGCGATCCATAGGATCCCTAAAAGAGACCGAATACTCCAGCGGAAGCGTAATGTGGCAGGCGAATATACGTAATAAAGCATCCACCATAGGCGTAGTGTCCCAAGGGCTACAGTTTTGATACTCCATTATGCACATTGAGCTTCTTCTCAGCGCCCCCCCCCCCCACTCATCGTCAATTACTTTTTTAATTTTAGAAATGAAATGGGAAGGAGGGTAACAATTTCTTTAAATACTGGTAGTATCTTTGCTATTTCTTTGGAGGCGAAAATTCTTTCCTTAACAGCCTCCACCAAGGGGGGAACCAGTGCAAAAATCAAACGTATGCGATTCTGAGACCATCTCAGCCTCAGATGGATGCGAATCGCTATCGACTTCAGAGTTAAAACGCACAGAAAACACATGATCTGAATCTGCAGATGGTGAAGATACAGCAGGATGAGCAGAATTCCTTGAAACACTCTTTAACTCTTCCTTGACTGCGTGCTTAATGTAGGATTTAACCTGGCGTGCTTTCGCAGCATTGTCCTGAGCCGTCTGATGTCTTGACCTCTCTTGGCTTGGGTCCGAGCAACTAAAGTGAGGTAAGAGTGAGGGAGATCTGCAATGCTGTGACAACAGGCATCTATCCAGCTGCATGCGACTCTGCGATTTGTCATGTCTAGTCCCTTCTTTACTCTTTTGAGACTGGAATGCTGATTTGGAACCTCTTTGCGGGAGTTTATCTCGCAGTGGGCCCTTCTCTCTGTAAAACAGAGGATGTATTCTCTTTTAAAAAAATAAAGAAAAGAAAATAACTACAAATTAAAATAAACTTCTCCATACAAATCTTCGGTGCTTAAGGCAGCTAGGCCAAATTCCCCAGTCCTCAAAAAGGTACAGGATAATAAAAATACTCTGACAGACAAGTAACATAGCAGAAAGTACCTGAAAGGAAGCTTACCAGAGCAGAGAAGCAGATTGACCAGCTGGAGACTGAGATCAGCCTAGAGGACAGAGCCTGCTGCAATCAGCAGTGAGCATTCTGGTGTTTGCTAGACAACCCAAAGAGGAAGCTACCTCTGACCTTACCTGCTCAACTCTGAGCTTCCTGAAAGGAGTACATGTGGAGGAGGTGAACTACAAGACCCAGCGAGCCAAACCATGAACACACAAGAACATGGAAGGAGAGAGTGCCAGCACCTGCCTAACGAAGGTATATACAGTCATTTATACTGCCAGTGAGCTTTGCCAGTAATACACAGTCATTTATACTGTACCATACAATCCCAGCACCACGGGAACCCACCTCCTCAGGAGATTTACAGCCTAAATGGGGGGGGGGTCTTCTGAATCAGGTGAGGCTGAACCCAACTGGATGGATGGAAAAAAGGAAAAAAAAAAAAAAAAAAAACTTTAAAAGGCATCCAGAGCCAGGACGAAAAAAGAACACTGGTGTGGGCAGACAGCTGCCCTTTTATGGGCTAGGAAAGAGGTGGTCCTGGAGGGGTCAGAGGGGGCGGAACTGACCCATAGTAGGCTGATATGGGGAGGTCCAGGAAAATAAAATATTTACAAAAATGTAAGGGGTGTACTCACTTTTGTGAGATACTGTATGTATATATATATACCGTATTTATCGGCATATAACACACACTTTTTTCCCCTTAAAATCAGGGGAAAATCGTTGGTGCGTGTTATAGGCTGATCCCCGCTAATTTTGGTTGATCGGAGCGATCGCCGCCGACATACACAGCTGTGTGTAAATTCAAATATGGTGCCGAGACTGCAGGGACTCGTCTGAGCTGCGATACACATACCCGAGTTTCCTCGGCGCCGCTCACAGTCACACCCAGTCCCGCCCTATGATGGACATAACACAGGTCCAATGGCGGGACTGGGCGGGACTGTGAGCGGGGCCGAGGACACTCGGGTATGTGTATCTCGGCTCAGACGAGTCCCTGCAGTCTCGGCGCCATATTTGAATTTACACACAGCTGTGTATGTCGGCGGCGATCACACAAGGCTGCACCTGGGGCAAGGCTGCACTGACAAGGCTGCACTGACTAGGCTGCACTGGGGCAAAGCTGCACTGACAAGGCTGCAATGGACACTGGGGCAAGGCTGCACTGATACTGACAAGGCTGCAGATGGACACAATAACGCTGCATTGATGGGCATTTTAATGTAAGTTTTTCTTCCTTAAACTTTACTCCTAAAAGTTTTTTTCCTCAAAATTCCCTCCTAAACTTGGGGTGCATGTTATACGCCGATAAATACGGTATATATATATATATAAGTCTACACACCCCTGTTAAAATGTCAGGTTTCTGTGATGTCAAAAAATGTGACAAAGATCAATCATTTTACATTTTTTTCACCATGTGATCTATAAACTGTACAACTCAGTTGAAAAACAAATCTTTTAGGTGAAGAGAAGTAAAAATAAAAAAGTAAAATAATATGGTTGCATAAGTGTGCACACCCTTACACTAATACTTTGTTGAAGCACCTTTTGATTTTATTACAGCACTCAGTTATTTTAGGTATGAGTCTATTAGCATGGCACATCTTGATTTGGCAATATTTGCCCACTCTTCTTTGCAAAAACATTCCAAATCTGTCAGATTGCGAGGGCATCTCCTGTGCACTCTTCAGATCCCCCCACAGATTTTCAATTGGATTCAGGTCTGTTCTCTGACTGGGCCATTCCAAAACTTGAATCTTCTTCTGGTGCAGCCATGCCCTTGTTGATTTGAATGTATGTTTTGGGTCGTTCTAATGCTGAAAGGTAACGTTCCCCTTCATGTTCAACTTTCTAGCAGAAGCCTAAAGGTTTTGTGCCACTATTGACTGGTATTTGTAACTGGTCACAATTCCTTCTACCTTGACTAAGGCCCCTGTTCCAGCTAAAGAAAAACAGCCCCAAAGCATGATGCTGCCACCACCATTCTTCACTGTGGGTATGGTGTTCTTTTGGTGATGTGCAGTGTTGTTTTTGCTCCAAACATATCTTTTGGAATTATAGCCAAAAAAGTTCAACCTTGGTTTTATCAGACCAGAACATATTTTCCCACATGCTTTTGGGAGACTTCAGATGAGTTTTTGCAAAAAATGGGGCTTGGATGTTTTTCTTTGTAAGAAAAGGCTTTTGCCTTGCCACTCTACTGGAGGGATTGTGTGATGGTGATAGGAGGTGAAGGTGGCAGGAGGGATGGTGTGATGGAGGCAAGAGGGATGTGATGATGGAGGCATGAGGGGATGGTGTGATGGAGACAGGAGATGATGATGCAATGGCGATAAGAGGTGATGGAGACAGGAAGTGATGGAGGGATGGTGTGATGGGGACAGGAAGTGATGGAGGGATGGAGACAGGAGATGATGATGCAATGAAGATAAGAGGTGATGGAGACAGGAAGTGATGGAGGGATGGTGTGATGGGGACAGGAGGTGATGGAGGGATGGTGTGATGGGGACAGGAGGTGATTGAGGGATGGAGACAGGAGGGATGGTGTGATGGAGACGGGGGTGATGGAGGGATGGAGACTAGAGGGATGGAAACAGGAGGTGATGGAGACAGGAGGTCTTTATAATTGGGGACATACATTTTGGTGATCCTAGTGGCTGCCAGGAATTGCACCTCACTTTCTGTGGTGGTTATAGAACAGAAATTAAGGGGAAAATCTTTCCAGTTGGACATAGGTGACAAAAACTGATGGACTAAATTATATTGAAAAATAACAGAAATATGTTTTTCTACCTTAAATCACATTGCAATTTGCATAGTGTAGTTGTTTGTAGCCTAAATACTGAAATTTGCTGTATTTTTGTAACTTTTGTAAAGTGCCAGTAAAAACTTGGCTGTGCCAGTAAATTTTGGGTGTCGGGCCAGTAAATTTCAATCTGGTAGGTTGGCAACGCTGATAAGGGTGGCTGTGCATATTTTATATTTGAACTTTACAAAATGATTGGACAAAATTCCTTATAGACAGTAATTAGGCATATGCAGGCCTTTTTGTGCTGAAACTTGCTAATGCTGTATTACTTGGACACTTTTAGCCTTTGAACACCAGGCACTAGAATCATGTCACTACTACTGTCAGGTGGAGTGATCTCTACCTGACAGTAGACCTATAGTCCTGGTCCGATGTTGAACGTCATCAGGCCAGGAGAGAGAGCCAAGTGGGAGAATCAGATGAGGAGCAGGTAAATATACACGGCTGAGTGGGGGGAATGCGAGCAAACTAACAATGCAGTGGAGAAGGAAGGGGTTTATTAACACTGCTACCTGACCACCAATGAGTTTAAGTAGGGGGTTAAGAGCACTGTCACTGACCATCAATGTAGGAGGAAAGGGTTTAATTCATGCTGCCACTGACCAGCAATGTGGGGCGGGGGGGTTAAATACCACTGCCACTGACCATCAAGGCAGGAAGAGGGTTAAGGGGAGTGGGGTTAACAGCATTGCCACTGACTATCATTGAAGGAGGGTTTAAACAACACTTCCACTGACCATCATTGCAGGGATTATTATTGTGGTAACTTACACCAATTCCAAAAGGTTATTATTGTGGTCACTGGCACCATTGCTAAGGGCAATTATTGAGGCAACTGACACATTTTGGTTGATATTTTTGCTGTCAATGACTCCAATTCTGGGGGTTATCACTGCAGTCACTAACATCAATGCTGGGGGTTATTATTGCAGTCAGACACCAATGCCAATGTCAAAACACAGCCAGTGAGCCAATGAGGACAGAGCAGGGGTGGGCCAAGCCACACTCTGTGACCATACACCAGAGCGTGGGGAGCGTGGCTCAGAAGGCTTGCTATTGGTGGCACTTGGCAGGGGGGATGAACCAGGACTACCGGCGGTCATCACTGACTGTGGAAACTTCACACTGAATCTCATTCAACTTGGATTCTGTGCCTCTCCACTCTTCCTCCAGACTCTGGGACCTTGATTTCCAAATGAAATGCAAAATTTTCCACAGTCCGTGAAGATTTAGGGAGCCATATCATCAGCTTGTGTTGGTCCACTGTGTTTTATCAAGTCCAAAGTCAGCGCAGCCCTCTACCAGGAAATTCTAGAGCACTTCATGCTTCTCTCTGCTGATCAGCTTTATGGAGATGCTGATTTCATTTTCCAGCAGGACTTGGCACCTGCCCACACTGCCAAAAGTACCAATACCTGGTTTAATGATCATGGTATCACTGTGCTTGATTGGCCAGCAAACTCGTCTGACCTAAACCCCATAGAGAATCTGTGGGGTATTGTCAAGAGGAAGATGAGAGACACCAGACCCAGCAATGCAGATGAGCTGAAAGCCACTATCAAAAAAACCTGGGCTTCCATAACACATCATCAGTGCCACAGGCTGATTGTCTCCATGCCATGCCACATTGATGCAGTAATTCATGCAAAAAGAGCCCCGGCCAAGTATTTAGTGCATACTTTGCTATACATGGATGTACGTTTCAGTAAGCCAACATTTTTATATTAAAAATCTTTATTTTTTTATTGGTCTTATGTAATACTTTAACCACTTGCCGACCAGCCGCCGTCAATATACTGCGGCAGGTCGGCACGTTCCCGTGAGCGGTCGTAGCTGTACGTGGGCTCCTTTAAGCGGGATAGCAGGCGCACGCACGCACCCGCTGCACTGCGGGGGTGCTGATGCTCGTGGCCTGGGCACAAGAGGCAGAACAGGGAGGTGTGTGTGTAAACACACAAATCCCTGTTCTGTTCTGTGAGCAGAGACAGATGGTGAGTTACTAATAACTAGGAACAACGATCTGTCATCCCCTCTAGTCAGTCCCCTCCCCCTACAGTTAGAACACACAGTCAGGGAACACAGTTAACCCCTTAATCGCCTCCTAGTGTTAACCCCTTCCCTGCCAGTGACATTTATACAGTAATCAGGGCATTTTTATAGCACTGATCGCTGTATAATTGTCAATCGTCCCAAAACTGTGTCAAAAGTGTCCGATGTGTCCGCCGTAATGTCGCAGTCATGATAGAAATCGCAGATCGCCGCCACTACTGGTAATAAAAAATAATAATAAAAATGCCATAAATCTATCCCCTATTTTGTAGACGCTACAACTTTTGCACAAACCAATCATTTATACGCTTATTGCGATTTTTATTACTAAAAATATGTAGAAGAATACATATCGGCCTAAATTGAGAAACAAAATTAGCTTTTTTTAAAAAAACATTGGGGATATTTATTATGTACTACGTGGAATTTAAGCTCTTGAGCTCCACCCTTTGGGCACCTTCTGCTAAAGTTGTGTTTTGTGAGTATTGATTCCGAGCATGCGTGTTTGTACTTTGGACTTGTGTGACGGACTTGTGTACAGACAATAGGAAAATCTGACAACAGACCGTCTGCCGAAAATTTACTAGCCTGCCATCCAACATTTGTTGGCGGAAAGTTGGACAATTGTCTGATGGAGCGTACTAACAGTCGGATTTTAGGAAAACAGTCTGTCATCGCACAATTCTCTGCCGAAAATCTGATCGTGTGTACCAGGCTTACACACAAGGCTATACACACTTCACTCAAAGCTCAAGGGACAAAATTCAGGCATCAAGGGCTATATTAAGGGAGACATGGGGGAACTTCAAAGTGACTATTTTTTGCTGCTTGTGTTGGAAATTGGCACAGGGAGGATATGTGCAGGATGCTCAGTGCAATTGCTATTAGAAACATCTGTTATTTCACATGACCTGTAGAATGAAACTCCCGGTCAATATTTAGAAAAAGCCAAAAAAAACAGGTATTTATTAAAAAAATAATGAAAGGATAAGTTCACCTTTAAAAATAAATTGCAGGTAAAAAAAAATGTACATTTACCATTTTGTTTTTTAGGAGCCTGGAAATCATTGCATCAGCAAATCGCTGGTGCCATGCAGGACTCCTGCAGACTGTCAGTGTCGGCAGGGGGCAGGGAGTTTAACACTGACAGGAAGAATCAATAAACTACCAGAGCACTCAACAGTAAGGATGAGCTCAGGCATGTTCGCAGCCGCATGTGCAGAGCCTGCCAGGAAGTCGGCATTGCGGAGCGCTAATCACAGGCAGTGAGAAGTTTTCCCGATCTGCGACTGCAGAGATCGGGAAATGTCTCACTGCCTGTGATTAGCGCAGCGCAGTGCCGACTTCCTGGCGGGCTCTGCACGTGGGCTGTGCGAACACGTCTGAGCTCATCCTTACTCAACAGCACCGTGGTAGTTCATTGAGAACGATAAGCCATCAGAATGTCGATACTTGTAGTTCATTCATTCATAGAACTCTGTAAATGAATGACACAGCCATGTGGGCAGAGCCCTGGACAGTCACGCTCTTCTCCCCATATTGCTGTCACACCAGGTGCTTGGATCCCTGAGCAGCTGCATGAGTGGGAATATGTTACATGTTCCAACCTAAAAAAGGGTGGAACATGTAACGTGTTCCCGAAGGTGAACTTCTCCTTTTTAAAGCTCCATTTTTGCTGAGAAAAGGACAATCTGGGTGGCCAACATCCATTGCAGGGACTTTAACCCCTGCCCACCCAACCCTGGCATCTCTTTAATAGGGTTTGTATGCTGTCATGCCTATCTCATGACCACTGTGATTGGCCGTCACAGTGGTCACGTGACCTGAAGCCATTCCTGCCAACTCCCGACCATTCGTATGGACCAAGAGCTGTCTTTGACAGCTTAGTCATTGCGCTGGGAGTGCACAGTGAGCAGGCTCTCCGCACAGAAAGCTCTGCTGCCCATGAACACATATGTGCAGCGGGTGGACATTAAATTTTACAGAAAATTATATTTTCTGCAGATTAAAAAAGGAAAGGTAACTTTAATACCATCAAATTACAGTACAGCTTGTTTAGCTATTGTATAAACTACAGTATCTCACAAAAGTGAGTACACCCCTCACAATTTTGAAAATATTTTATTATATCTTTTCATGTGACAACACTAAAGAAATGACACTTTGCTGCAATGTAAAGTAGTGAATGTACAGCTTGTATAACAGTGTAAATTTGCTGTCCGCTCAAAAATACTCAACACACAGCCAATAATATCTAAACCACTGGCAACAAAAGTGAGTACACCCAGGGCTTTTTTTTCTCAGAAAATAGGTACAGGAACTCAACCATGACCCCCCATAACTCCCTTTTCCCCCCACACATACACCCTCCAAAGCGCATCAAATAATGGGTGTGGTCAAATTTCACGAACAGTGGGAGGGTCTTAAAGGAACATGAAATACCAGGAGAGTATTACGTACAGAGTGCAGAGTTCGGCGGTGCGCTACATGCAGAGTGCAGAGTTCAGCCTTCTTCCACAGCTACCTACCTCTGCATCCCCCATCCACATCTCACTTTCAGCCCTCTTCAGCTCTGACATCTGCATGCAACCCCCCTCCACTGCCCTCATCTTCTCGCCACCTCCTTAAAGTGGTTGTAAACCCTTTACAACCACTTTAAACTACAGGCAAGCCTATAATTAGGCTTGCCTGTAGCTGAACTGGATATCTCCTAAACCTGCACAGTTTAGGAGATATCCCTGTATTTGCATATGCCGATGTAATGCAGCACATGCGCACTTAAGCCAACTGAAGCAATGGCACGTACGTGCCGTTGCTTCAGTTGTACTGTGCTGTTCGCAGAGGCGCATGCGCGGGAGTGACATCGAGGCAGAGCCATAATACCCGGAAGCAAGCCCCGGGCGACATGTTGGCGGCCTGAGGGTGAGATGAGGATGGCTGTGGGGGCTTCATTCTCTGGTAAGTAATTCATAATGAGCTAGTATGCTATGCACTCATACATCTCTTTCCTAAAGACAACCTCTAGATAAGACGCTGAGCAGGTGCACTCAACTTCTTTGCTCAACCATGGTGAGGCCTGTTCTGGGTGGAACTTGTCCTGTTAAACCGCTGTATGGTCATGGCTACCGTGCTGCAGCTCAGTTTCATGGTCTTGGCAATCTTCTTATAGCCTAGGCCAGTGATGGCGAACCTTGGCACTCCAGATGTTTTGGAACTACATTTCCCATGATGCTCACCTACACTGCAGAGTGCATGAGCATCATGGGAAATGTAGTTCCAAAACATCTTGGGTGCCAAGGTTCGCCATCACTGGCCTAGGCCATCTTTATGTAGAGCAACAATTCTTTTTTTCAGATCCTCAAAAAGTACTTTGCCATGAGGTGCCATGTTGAACTTCCAGTGACCAGTATGAGAGAGTGAGAGTGATAACACAAAATTTAACACACCTGCTCCCCATTCACACCTGAGACCTTGTAACACTAACGAGTCACATGACACCACAAAGGGAAAATGGCTAATTGGGCCCAATTTGGACATTTTCACTTAGGGGTGTACTCACTTGTGTGTTGAGTTATTTTGAGAGGGTAGCAAATTTACACTGTTATACAAGCTGTACACTCACTACTTTACATTGTAGCAAAGTACATTTACAAAAATGTGAGGGGTGTACTCACTTTTGTGACATATTGTATATTTTTATTTGCTATAATGCCACAGGTCTTCTCCCCGGCCCGAGTTTGTGACTTGACAGTGAGGGCTAATTCACACATTGTACAGTGACAGATGTTTCCCTGAATTGTAAAATGCCTGTCAGCCTGTCATTGCAAGGAAACAATTGTTTCCTGTGTGTCCCATTCACACTGTAAGACAGCCCAGAGCTGTGCTGCAGCACACTGTGCAGAATCGCATGGCATTGTACAGAAGCACAGTTCATCGAGCTGCAATACAGCACCACAAATGAAGTGTATGTTACAGTGGTGTAGTGGGTAGCACTTTCGGAGTTTGCATGTTCTCCCTGTGCCTGCGTGGGTTTCCTCCGGGTACTCCGGTTTCCTCCCACACTCCAAAGACATGCTGGTAGGTTATTTGGCTGTCTAAAATTGGCCCTAATATATGAATGTGAGTTAGGGACCTTAGATTGTAAGCTCCTTGAGGGGGAGGGACCGATGTGAATGTACAATGTATATGTAAAGTGCTGTGTAAACTGACAGTGCTATATAAGTACCTGAAATAATAATAATTATACACTTCAAATAAAGTTTGTCCAGGACAAAAACAAGAAAGGGAGCCATGTGATGTGCTGAATTGTGCACCACACTGCCCCCTAGTGCTGTTGGGAGTGGACATCTGTTGACAGGTTTAGCGCTGCGGCAGCTGTTCCCTCTAGTGTGAACCCAGCCTCAAGGCAAAGCAGCCGGCTGATGAGCTCATCTCTCTGTCAATCTAATTTCTCCTTTTATCAATATGTTCCTTGCTAGAACATAAACAGATTGGCTTCTTGTGCTGCTTCTCCCTCTCCCAGCAGTTGTGCTATACAGAGACTGCAGGAGGCTAATACCAACTTAAGGCACTTACCCTGCTTGTTTTTAACAAAATACATTGATTTAGTTTTGATTATTGAGGTGCATTCATTTGTCTCTAGTTTGTCTGTATAGAATTCAGCTTTAAAAATAATTTGGATATAACGCCTCGTACACACGGTCAGATTTTCCGACGGAAAATGTTCAATGGGAGCTTGTTGTCGGAAATTCCGACCGTGTGTAGGCTCCATCGGACATTTTCCGTCGGAATTTCCGACAAACAAAATTTGAGATCTGGATCTCAAATTTTCCAACAACAAAATCTGTTGAAATTCCGATCGTGTGTACACAATTCCAACGCACAAAATTCCACGCATGCTCGGAATCAAGCAGAAGAGCCGCACTGACTATTGAACTTCATTTTTCCTCGTACGTGTTGTACGTCACCGCATTCTTGACGTTCGGAATTTCCGACAACGTTTGTGTGACCGTGTGTATGCAAGACAAGATTGAGCCAACATCCATCGGAAATAAATCCAGGATTTTGTTTTTGGAAAATCCTATCATGTGTACAGGGCATAACTCATAAATTTGACTTGGTATCAACCTTTTGGAATATGCTGTACAACAAAACATAGACTAGGAGAAGGAGGGGCAGACCTTGCAGTAAATCAGGTGTCCTGCATTCAGTGACAAGGAACATACTGGCAGGTGGAGGCTGGGGGCGAGGAGGTGCCCTAGTTATGATGCTTAAAGTAGAACTATAGGCAAAACATTTTTTTTCATTTCGGATAGAGTAATGGAGGGTTATGACCCCTGTCAGAATTTTTTTTTTGCCATCTGTGTCCCATTGCGGAGCCTGTCCCATAGTCAAACAGGCAGTCCCTGAAAATTAAGGAATTCCTTGAGGACCCCAGGTCATCAGAACTAGTGTCCCCATTGGAATCTTTTACTTTTCTGGGGACAACCCAAAATTTGGGATTTTCTTTGACTTTGACTTTCAATGATAATGGCAAACAGGACAAACAGAGAGGGAAAATACCTTTAACGGGGGGCACAGACAGCAATAAAAACTGACAAACATTCTATTCCATGTCCATTCTACCCAAAACGGAAAAAAAAAATGCTGATCTTAGTTATGCTTTAACTTCAAAAGAGAAATGTCACTTCACCAGACTGGCTGTGCTGTCTGTGTAAATCTCAAGACTGGATGGACAGAAATACAAATCCTCGGGCAGGTAAAATCCTTTCATATTTGTATTTCAACGTTGGGTTTTAGCTGCTTGTCTGGACTTCAGTTATTTGCTTCTTAAAGCATAACTCCACTATCGAGGGAACAAAATAGCAAATAAAAAGTAATATAGTGTATAACCAACCTTTCTCTACCTTTTCAACACATAGGAATCATTGAAATAACTTTCCGGTCACAGGAAACCCCCTGATAATTATGACTAGATCTACAACTCATGATACATTAGTGTGATGCTCAGTGGGAAGATTGCTCCTTACACTTGTGGTCATTAGGAAGAATTTCCCCATTACAGATAACTCATTTTTGAGGAGATGCCCCTAAAGTGAAATCACATCTAAAAAGGATGCAGATCCTGACACTTTCCTCAGCAGAGCCTTGCAGATGCAGCAGCTGATTGATAATTATAAAACCACTCCCATACAAATTCACTCACACATGGACACAGACAAACAGCTGTCTCTATAGAATAACAAAAAGGTAGTAATCTGCAACAAATTTTGTTAAACCCTTGCAATGTACATAAATCACTGGGGGGGGGGGGGGGGGGTTCTCAACAAAAGTGGAGTTAATTTTTAATACAAACAGTATCTGAAAAACTTCCACATGCTACTTTACACATGCAACTGTGCCACAATGCGTGGAAATGAGACATAGTAAATATGGTTATATAGGACAAACAGGCTGAGATAAAAAATACTATATATTTTTTTTTTTAGCAGGATAGGGGAAGCTCAGATCCTCTGTCCAATTAAAATTTCTGTCTGTGCCCCTGTTGCACATTTTCCCTGACTTCCTGTTTTGTGAAACTGTTGTCATCAGGACAGGATGTGAAGATAAATCTCCATAGCAGAGCCCTGGAGAGCAGTAGAAACCTCACAGGAGTTCTAACCATAGGCGTGCACACAGGGTGTGCCAGATGTGCCTGGGCACACCTAATCTGCCCGTGTGGCATAGACACCACCTGTTTGGACCCCTGATATTTCACCAAAGCCCCCTAACAGGCATCCTAAAAAAATTGTTAAAAAATAATATCTACTGACACCAATCTCTGCCCTACTGACACTGTCAGTATACTGTATATACACATGCATGTGTGTTTGAGCTTTGGGGTGCACACCCTAATACAATAGGCTATGCACACCTATGGTTCTAACCCTTCCTCACTCAATCAAAAAGTAAAAAAAATTAATAAAAAGGTTTTGTTTTGACATACACTTTAAAGATAAATTATTTATTTTAAGTAGAGCTTACTACTTACCTCCGAAGAGTTGTAGGTTCTCCTTATAATCACATAGCTTTGCTCATTTTCCAGAAGAGGGAAATGCCCTTAGTTGTAATATTTTCCTCTTTTCTTCTTTGTCTTTTTATATGTTTTGTATGGAAGAAAATGTCTACGATGTCATTAAACTTGTCCTTAGTTTTATTTAAACGCATTTAAGCATTTTCTTCACCTAAAAATTCATCCAGACTCGTCTGTGAACTGGCTTGTCTTTCTCGGTGGGGTTGTTGCTTTGAACGCCGTCCTCCAGCTCACTTCATTGTTGTCTCTGATGCCCGAGTTCATTTCCTAAAATCCCTTCTTTAAGTTTCTTCTTTGTTCTTCAGAATTCATAAAAATCGCTAAATTTCCTAATCTTGAGGTTTTGTGTCTGGTGGATTGTCTTCCGTTTTGTCTGTCCGCGTCTTTCTGTGTTTTCCTCGGCCTGTTTTCTTCTTAGTCCTGTAATAGGAGACGCCGTGTCTCACTCACATGGCTGTTGAGTCCCTGTTACCTTGGGAATGACCCTGATTACAAACACTTTTCATGCTGCTCTTTGACAGAGCTGTACACACAGTGACTTACTAAATTCTACCTAGTGTTTACCAATGAGCAAGTACAGACCTGTCCGAAAAACAAACAGCCTATAGTACGGATAACCGAGCAATTTGTGCTAATTAGAAATCGTAACTCGCTTGGCAACAGTTAACTGACATCCAACTGTTTCCTCTGTAGTACTGTACTCTCCCTAATTTCCCTGCTGGGCTTTTTGAATAAATTCACTCATTCAGGTTCATTGAATAAACGGTACAAGGGGTCTAGTGGCTTTGTATACTAGGGACTCAGTAGTAGTACCCATGTTTCCTCATATTACAGTCTATTTTGTGGCCGTGTTTCATGAAGTCAGTTTGCAGTACACAAGGTGAATGATCATAGTGACTATCTGCAGTCCATATAATGGTCTGACCTCAGTAAAGAGAATTCTGATTAATCACTATAAATTACTGCACTTTGCACTTTGCACTTTTCACTTTCCCTTTGCACTTTTTATTACACAAGCCCCCAGGTGTATGATTACAGTATTAGTTGTTTAGATGTAAGCGGGTCCAACTGTGCCTGTGATGCCCACACATCTTTTACCAGAACCTGCCTAACAAGGCTGACTCAGGCCTAGCACCCAGGCCACCGGCAGTCCACAGCCCACACAGCCCTCCACTGCACATGTGCATGTATAATGTATCTTAAGCCTCGTACACACGATCAGATTTTCCGCAGAAAAAACCTCTAACTTTTGTCCGAAGGCGTGTGCCTGGATTTTGTCTTGCATACAAACTGCAAGGAATTGTCGGCCAACAAACACGAACGAACATAGTGACGCACTATGTGGTTTTTCAGATCTTTAGTGCCACCCTTTGGGCTCCTTCTGCTAATTTCGTGTTAATAGAAGTTTGCTGACTGTGGATTCGTGCTTTTCATTTTGCGCTTTTCATTTCATTTCTGAACACCCGTTCGTCAATCAGACATGTTGCGGAATCGGAGGAGATAACATGTTATTTATTATTGGCCTTGGAGTCATTGCTTTGACCCAAGTCCAGTCCAGGAACAGGAGGAGGAGGAGGATTTCTTGGACCAAAAATTGGTTGTTTTATTAATTTTGACCAATTATGTCATATGCCTTTGCTGCAGGAGCTCCAGGAGAATAATCCAGATGATTTTCGGAATTAGCTCCGGATGACGGACCCCTGCTTTCACCAACTCTTGGCATTGTTGACCCCCTATATTAAGAATCAGGACACATGCATGAGGCTTTTATTTTATTTTTTGGTTGAATAATAATGATTTGATTTGTTATATTTTCTATATTTTAGATGCATAGAATGCACTTTTTGGTTAAGTTCTATTTGCAGATAGCATGTCTAATTTTATTTGTTTTCTTTTTTTAATGCACAATAAAAAAAAATTGTGTAGAATAATACTTGGCTATGTGTTTTACTTCAAATTACAGTTTGGGAGTAGGCATTAACATTTAAAAAAATACAATGTAAAATTCACAAGGGACACCAACATAGTTGTATCTTTGATCTTAAAAACTATGGGATGATGGTGTTGTGGTAACTTGCCCCAAAAAAAAAAAAAAAGCATAATATTATTCTTGATATTACTAGAAAAAAAAACCCTTTGAAAATTTGTTTGCAATAACTCCATCGGTATCACCAGCACCATCAAGGACCTCTCCCCCTCTTTTAAATCTTCCTGGGAAAAAATACTAACCCACTGTAGTTCAGAACTCATGCAAACTTTAATTACTCAATATGAGTCCGATATGACCTCACTAGATAGTGAGATCGATAGACTCAATACACATTACCAGCTTCTCTTGGACGCTCCTTCCTTCTCTAATCCATGGAAGGAGGTTAAACAGCGTCTTGAAGAGATGACTAAGGAAATCATCAAGCACAAGCAGATTAAATTTGTCAAAGACAAACTTGCCTTTTCCGAGGGGTTCACTTTTTAAATGGTCAGGCAGAATGAGAGGTAGAAGAGCGGTCCCACGTGACACCTCTCTATCAAATGTAACTGTTGAACAATCAGAATCTGACTCTTCCCTTTCATCATCTATTTCTCACCCAACAGGTCATCGTTCTACAGGTTCCTCTATCTCCAACTCTATACGTAAACGATCTCGGCACAGTGGTGGTAAAAGAACCTCCTCCAAGCACAGATCGGTGCACTTACCAGGGGATCCATCCCCGCCACCATTTCAATTAGTTGGCGGGGCTGGCCCCTCTACACTACACAATGTTATCCCTATGGTCCTTGAGACAATTTCTGGTAACCCCAGAAAATCACCCACTGACAGCGATTTTTTTAGATCCAACTTCATTGGACCTAAGAAAACATCAACAAACCAAAATAGACATGTTTGTTCTGAAACCTCCATCCACGCCCCTACCCAGCACTCCCACCCATCACAATTGAATGTGATAGATTTGGCTTCTTGCGCTCTTTCCTCAGATGAACTATCTGTCCTACATCTTGGTTTAGGGTTCTACCCTCTTGACCCCATACACATCACTGAAACCATCAATGACCTGTATTTATTTGCATGGAACTTAACGTACAAGTTTTTATTTGACCAAAATCGTCAAAATACTAACTTAGAGCGTGAACTTAAGGAACACACCAAACTCTTTACAATGGAGGAATTTTGCGCTCTACACGACCTAATGCTCCTATATGACGAAGGAGCCACAGGTGATGCATCAAATTCACAATTAGAATCGATAGCTGCCCCCCCTGATGCTACTGTCATATATACCTCTCTTTTGCCTACACCCTCCAAGGCTTCAAATAAATTCAAATCCAAGTCACATAATTTTCCTGATCTGATGACCTGCCCAGCGATCTGGGCCTTTTTGCATCAAAGATCTGAAGAGCAAGAACTGGCAGGAATTTCCATCAAATTTGACCCATAACCAACAGCGAGCCCTCTGACGTTTACAAAAACGCCGTGACATTATCATTAAGCCATCAAACAAAGGTGGCAATATAGTGATAATGTCACACACCCAATACCAGACAATGTGCCATGAGGTATTGGATAACCTTACTTGGTACCAACCTATTCCACTCACCAGTATTATGGGTTTCGTCAATGAATTCAGAGAACTATGCACAGGGGCCATTTGGCAGGGCCTGATCGATAAAGACACTCAACTATTTGGTTCCCAAACATCCATGTACCCCTACCTTTTACACATTGCCCAAAACACACAAAAATCTCTCCCAGCCACTGGGAAGACCCATTGTCTCGGGCACTGGGTCTTTGACTGACAATGCTAGTAAATTTGTAGATAGCTTTTTACTACCCCATGTATCGGGTTTACCAACATATATCCATAATACATCTGACCTTCTTAGACATATTGAGGGGATCCAGGTCCCTCACGAATCCCTCCTCGTGGCTATCGATGTTGAGTCTTTGTATTTGAGCATCCCCCACAAGAAGGGAGTCGCGATGGCCAGATCATTCCTGATGGAACAAGAACACACACATCTTGACCCCTAAATGAATTTTACAACTTTTAAATTTTATTCTCATGTGCAATTTTTTCATATTTGAGGACCAACACTATCTGCAAATACAAGGCGTGGCAATGGGCACATCATGTGCTCCATCATACGCAAACTTGTTCCATGAAGCCTGGGAGAGACATATTTTTTCTGATGACCAGTTTTCATCTTTTCTAGGGTCAGTACACTGCTGGTTCAGATTATTGACGATTTGTTTGTGGTCTGGACTGGCTCACCATCTCTACTAAAGCAATTAGTTGAGGCCATCAACATCAACACCATGAATTTACGTTTCACGGTGAGTTTTGACAATACACAGATTCCATTCCTCCATCTGTTGATTGTCAAGAATCCCAGTGGGACATTTGGGACCAATCTCTACTGTAAACCCACAGCTGGCAACACCCGGTTGCACGCTACAAGTGCCCATCCCAAAGCTCTCGTGCGCAGTATCCCATATGTGCAGTATTTGTGACTGCGTCGTAACTGCGCACGCGAGGAGGATTTCTATACACAATCAGCTGCTTTACGCGAACGACTTCTTTCGAGGTGCTAATTCAAAACCAACCTTAGAAGAGCCTTTAATAAGGCATCTGGCCGTACAAGAACCTCTCTGCTCTACCCCTCTCCACGCAATTCAAACACCAACACAGTCAAAATTATTACTCAGTACTCAGCACATCATGAGCAATTTAGGAGAATTATTTCAAAGCATTGGCATCATCACATTCTTAAACATCATGTACGGGATACACCTGAATTGGTCTTTCGTAGAGCTAAATCTCTTAGAGACCGCCTAACTAGCAGTCACTATAAACCTGATATCAGTAGCCCCTATCAACCCTTTGAAACCTTACTTTGTCGCCATTGTTCTCTTTGCCCATGGATACTCACATGTACTTCTCTTGAGCTCCCCAATAGAGAGATTTTTACTCCACACACGTTGGCCCAGTGCGGCACCACTGGGATCATATATCTTATGCTTTGTACTTGTAAAGCATTCTATGTTGGCAAGACAATCAGGAGGTTCAGACAGAGAGTCGGCGACCATGTTTATTACTCAACTAATGGTAAACTCACCACTGTTGGATGCCATATTAGCCTGTACCATAAATATGACCCGAAAGCTGTCGGGTTCCTTGCACTAAAAGTGCTACCCCCTGATGCTAGGGGAGGAGATCGAGACAAGATGTTATTACAAAGGGAAGCCCTTTGGATAGAAAAGCTAAATGCCACTGTTCCACTTGGCTTGAACGAAGTTAACTCCTTTAAGTCCTTTCTCTAAATTATCTGGTGACCGACTCTCTGCTATCTGGCGCTCCATTTTTGTCATTTTGAGGTTGATGATTTACAGTTTGTTATCTATACTGCCTCGCTTGTTATAATTCATCCATGTACCATACCCATCTATGTTTGCTTTATCCATGGGCCATCAACATTGAGGAACTCTCAATCCTCTTTGTTTATGTAAAATATTTTTTTTATTACCATTATGCACTGCCTGTAAAAATGTCTAGTTGATACGTTCACACTTGCATATGTGTTATCTATATTGTATCTGTACTGGTACAGTACTCCCCACCAGAGGCGGCTTGTCTGGCTGCTTGTACACTCCTCAGCCGGGGCCCCATTTCGGGACCCTTGGGCCTATGTGCAGGCGCGCGCTGCCTGGGCTCATGCCCAGTGGCTTCGAGGTACGGGCGTATGCATATGCACGGTACTCTCCGCCCAGTGGCTTTGAGGCTTGTGCACAGGCGCGCGGGCGACTTGCGCGCGCACTGCTGGACTCTTGACCCTGTGACGCTATTGGACGCCGATGCCGGCACCACCACTGCGTCACAGGGTTGAAGGATATATATAGCGGGCATGTCTCGCTGATCATACAGGCTAGCGTGGGACCCGGAGAAGCTCCTGATCGGTGTCATAAGTAAGTCTACTCATATCACTTACTAAATGGCTGTTTCTTGACCGCACTCCCCCAAATTAGGACTGCGGTCTGGTAGGCACTATTATCATATTATATTGAATACATGTACCCTATTATAATTTTTATAGATGCTAGACCTTGTCTCCAAACACCATGACACTCTATACTACATATGCTTTGTGCAATTAGTGCCATACTTACTTTATGCTTTGATCCACACACATCCGTGTTGATCTAAGCAGGATTTCATCTCCGGGCCCCTCATATTAGTACTTTCATGGTCAAGGTAAATATAAACCCCTGTCATCACGACACCCCATTTGGCTGCACTCTAGGCTCCCTCCTCTGCACTTCATTTTCCTTTGATGGATGCACCTTTTACCACTTTCACATCTTTGATGCTCTTGTCTCCACTTTCAGCTTTTTTATGCACAATCTTGACTCATATTTGGCTCTTTCCTTGGTATAGGGACCCACACTATTTTCACCCCCTCCCCCTTTTCTTTTTCCCTTTCCTGTTCACTATCCCTTTTCCCTCTATTTTTGATTTTTCCTCTTTTTGCTTGGTTATTTTTGTTTTTTATCATCTCTCCCCCCACATTTCACTGTTCATTATTCATTTTTTCACTGTGATCCCCCCTTTTGCACGCACACATTTTTTTCCATGACATTGGACAATTACCTAAAATTTCTATACGGTTTCATCCAGACGCTAGTTTCCTGGTGACTTCATATATATCCTTCCCAATCGCCGTGGGAGGCCTCGCCGGGTTGTTTTGTGCCCTGCATACACTGAAACATGAGTAAGCAGCCCTACAAATTTGATATAATTTTCTTTATCCCTTTCCCTCATTATATGATTCTGTAACATCCCCCACATGGAATTTCTATATATTATTGTATCTCTATTTCATCCGCAGATGTATTTCCTGATGAAGCGGCAAACCCACAAAACTAGTTGAAATACCCTGTCATCTGTGTATTCTTTTAGCATTTTTGTTGTTCCCGTATTTTGTATCAATAAATTTTGCAAATTTTTATAATTTGCCATTTGTTTTGTACTACCGATGCATATTTTCTTTACATGTACCAAGATAGTCCGCCTGCCTTCTTTCCCTTGGTGAGTCTAGGGTGGGGCCCACACTCCCAAACATCTATTCTAAGTATCACCAGCAAAGCAGCTTCATTATTATCCCATTAAAGAAGAAGAGAATGTGCGCTGCATTTCGAGATTTCATAATTTGCCACTTCACAAATTTTAATTCTCTATTAGGAACGCTAGTTTACAAGACCGACCGCTTCTGGCTCGTCCTTGCTTCCGAGCATGCGTGTTTGTACTTTGGACTTTTATTCGATGGACTTGTGTACACACGCTTGAAAAATCTGACAACATGCATTTGTCCGTGGAAAATTTTAAAACCTGCCATCCAACATTTTGTCCGCAGAAAATCTGACAACAATTGTCTGATGGGGAGTACAAATGGTCGGATTTTCTGCCAACAGCCTGTCATCACACATTTCCCGTCGGAAAATCTGATCGTGTGTACACGGCTTAAGACATGATGTGTCCCTAGCACACACTCACCATTCTCCTGATCATCATTAGTAACAACTCTGGCTGGGGACACTTCTTGTATCAGGCATAATGTCTTCCAGGTGTTTACAGGTGTAGCACCCTGTTCTAGACTGTTAGGTAAATTTAGTTTTTAGCTCCACTGTAGTCAGTGGATCAGTGATTGTGTTGGTCCGCTCGAAGGGTTTTCTAAGCTGATAGTTTTATTACTCCCCCTGCCTCTGAAATAAGTTTTCAGAGTATAGGGCTGGGATATTAAAATGATCAGTTGACTATTTATAATGACCAAGTGAATCCCTGGAGGGAGGTGTCCAGATGGTGCCTGGAGAGGTGATAAATGTGCAGGAGGCCTGACCTCAAGGGATGCTCCAGGTTCTCTTGGGGCTGCTGCCCCTGGAGGCAGCTCCACTAAATAAAAGGAGCTGCAGTCTGGGCCTCAGCAGCTGCTGGGTTGAGGGCCTAGGGAAGATTGCCTAAGAATTTCATTTGCATGAGGGCACTGCACTGAAGTCTCAGGTCTGGAGAAGGTTGTTATCTACTAAATATCTAGTGCACGAATGCCAGAAGGGAACTAAGAGCCAGAGGTTGCTAAATAGATGGCTGCTGTAGGGCCCTAGATATACTGGCCATTCCCTGCTACCTCCAGAAAGCCTCACTTTAAGTGAGTTGCCGCATTTATTCTAAAACAGACTATGTACAATATGAGGCCTGAAACAAAATAGATGTGGGGATACATTGTTACTGATAATAGGCCTGAGAAACTGACCTGAGATTTAGTAAGCCATGTAGAAAAGCCCTTGTTTAACATTTTCCATAAAACAACCAGGTCAGTTTTTTTTAACACCCATGTAGAATGGTATTGCTTCCTGCATTTGACCTGCCTTCCCTAGAATTGCATGGTTGCGCCCACGTAAATGCACAGTACCGCAGTAGCATGTATTTTAGTGGGGCTCAATTTAAAAATCATGCCAGCACCTTTTTTGTGTGTTTCACAAGCTTAGAGCAGCCTAATAAAAAACAGAACACCCAAAAAGTGCTCAGGCTCCCACACACCACCTTGTGTGAACAAACCCACAGACTGGTGTGACCCGGGGTTGTGCACAATTCTAAACTATGCCTTGATTACAAAAAAAGGTTGCAAAACACTGGTGAAGATCACAGTTCAGAGGCTGCGTTTGGTCTGCTCTGTATTAAGTTTCTTCAGATGTCCCGTTGAGGTGAATTTAAATTTTTGCTGAAACAGGTCCAAAGCAGCCTTTTCTCTTGGCAAACTCTAGATTTCGCATGCAAACACATACAATTTGTACTGTACTTTTTTAAAGTGTTACCAAACCCACAACAGTAAAATCAGTCTTGTATATGCAGTAAAGCATGCTTGTTTTACACACTGTGGAACCTAAAGGCGTTAATTCTCTGCATTGTGTAAAAAGGTGTTTTGATAATGTCTTCTCTGATCCTCCCCTTCTTCCACAGTCCCCAAACCGTCTCCTGATAGAATTGAGCCTTGGGGGCAGGCTGCACATGCTCAGTTTTGGTGTGTATTGTTAGAGAGATTTTTTTTTTTGGCCCTGTGCTGACCACATGCACACTCCTATCAGCACTGTCCAGACAAAGGGTCAGGGGGTCCTACAGCCTTATAGGACAATCAGGGTAGAATGAAAACTCCTCCTACAAGCTTTAACCAGACACTGATAGAAGTCACAAGACTGCTATATACTGCTGATGAGAAAAGGTATTTAGCAGTTTATATTTACTAAATCTATTGCATTTCCATGTTATGTGTACTGTGAGAGACCGGATATAGTGAATGCAGGGTCCTGGGTTTTGTAACACTTTAAGTGGAAAAGTCTACATTTGACAGAAAAGCCTGTCTATATGAGCCCTTACTCTGGTCCTGATCCCAATAGCCAAGCAACCTGCATTGTCAGTCAACAGTTTTCCTTTAACTCAGACATATAAACCATCTGAATACAAATGCCAAATTTATACTTTGAAGCGAAGATCTTCTGTTGGCTGCTAGGGACGAGGCTCTGTCTCATCGTAAAAAAACCTTTTTGTAAGCTGAAATTAATAAGGGAGGGTATGCTGCTGTAAATAAGCCAAGATATTTGTAAAAGAAAAACTCCACAGCCAATATTCATGCTGCCAAAATATACTGTCACTGAGGCTGTCTGTGAAAATCATACTACTCCGTAACACAATGTACGGCTTTAGTGAGTTCACACTATGTTCGGAGCAGCTCACAGCAGAGGGTCCGATGCATCCCGGTTCACCATTTTAGGTCTAAATTTTTGCTTGAATTTGGACCTGAAATGAAGACGTCTATTCAGAAAGCAGAGTTGCTCATCACAGTATCTTGATGAGGCAAAACTTCCTCAGCTCACGCCACAAACCAGCAAGCAGCTGGACGAACCTATTTCCCTGACAGAGTTAGGGGCGGTCATCAAGGATATGCCAAAAGGCAAAAGCTCGGGCCCCGACGGGTTTACAAATGCCTACTACCGCAAATTCCTCCCCCTCCTCTCTGGCCATCTGTGTACATTTTTTAACGCCCTGGCTTCGGAAACAAGTATCCCCAAAGAAGCCCTGTTGGCCCATATCGCAATCCTCCCAAAAGAGGAAAAGGCCCATACTGCCCCATGTAGCTATAGACCAATTTCACCGTTGAATACTGATATTAAGATTTTAGCAAAGGTCCTGGCAAACAGATTGAAGCCTATTCTACAGACTGTGATACAACTGGACCAAATGGGATTTATAGCAGGGAGGGAGGCTACCAACCGGGCGACCTAGCTGATCAACTGGGCGAACTCGCAGACTGCCTGTCCACCCTGCCTTCTACTGTCTACTGACACAGAAAAGGCCTTTGATAGAGTGGACTGGGCATATCTTCAAGCCGTGCTGACCAGGGTGGGTCTGGGCCATAACATGCTCAGCTGGATATGGTCCTTATATAGTGCCCCGGAGCCTTGAGTCAAGATGATCAGAACTCTTTCTGGCTCCTTTCATATACGAAATGGGACGAGACAGGGATGTCCCCTGCCTCCACTCACCTTCGCCCTAACCCTTGAACCGTTGTTAAATATGATTCGCCTGAACCCTAGCATTAGGGTATTTAGGGTGGGGTGACAGAACATAAGCTGTCGGCATATGCGGACGATGTCCTATTTTATGTAGCTGGTCCACTGATCTCCCTCCCTAATATCTTGACTGAGCTGCAGAGATTCCATTCACTATCAAATTTAAAAATGTATTATAGTAAGTCAGAGATTCTCCCTCTTGCTATTCCCCCTGGTCTGCGTGCCCAGCTGCAGGCCTCTTTCTCCTTTACCTGGTGCTGCTCTTCCTTAAAATATCTAGGCATTCATCTCCCAGCCCAATTTTCACAATTATATACTAGTAACTATGCCCCTTTGCTCTCCACAATAGGAGCAGATTTGCCAAAATGGGATCGTACCACTTTCTCCTTGATGGGCTGAGTCAGTATATTGAAAATGAATGTGTTGCCAAGAGTTCCTTTTTACCTTCAGATGGTACCTATATCACTAACCAGATCTTTCTTCTCTTCCTTCAACAGTCTGTTTCTGAAATGTATTTGGCATGAGCATAGCCCTCACCTGGCCCTTCGCACCTTGCAATGCCCTAAGATGTTGGAAGGCTTGGGTGTACTCTCCCTTCAGAAATATTATGGAGGCGATAGCTCTACAGCTGATATTGGATTAGCAGGATGTGAGGGCGATCTGGCTGCGACATCTGTCACCCCATTGATCGCTAGGGTTGATTCGGCTGATCTGGCTGACTAGGCAGGTGTCCCCTTCCTCCCTCACCGCTCCAAGTGCGTCCCTCCCGAAGCTCCGCGCTCGGTCGAAGAGGATGGCCATCCCCGGTAGATGAAGCACCGATCTTCGGTCAAGGGTATATGAGTAGCTGCGCTCCCCTGCTAGAACCTCCAAACAAGATCCAAGATATTGGATTGGCATCATCACGTTAATACTAAAGCTGGGGTTTCCTATGAGAAATTTTTGGCTGGTCGTAATCTGTCTCATGCTGTTTGGCTCTCCCAGGAATATTGGGGTCTATTGGATCTGGTCTCCCGGTCACCACCCATGCAGTAAAATTGTGGGATGCTCCGAACGCACAGGGGTTTCCCGATGGATGATTGGCGTTACAGACAGTTACATCATTTTGTTGTAGCTTACCTCAACCCATCAGACCCCCGTCCTCGACTTAGTTTGAGAAACTGTATTTCAGCTGCTCCTGTCCCTCACTCTCTCGGTCCTCTATGACATGCTGGTGTCAGCTGAGTCTAGGAGCAGGCCAGTCTATATAAGGGAATGGGAGAGAGACTTGCAGCTTACATTCACGGAGACCCAGCTAGACCACCTATATAGCCTTACTCACAAGAGTTCTATGGACACAAAGATGCAGGAGAATGGCTTTAAGCTATTGACCCTGTGGTACAGAGTCCCTGCCACCCTGGATAGGAAACACGGATACCCGCTGGAGAGGCTGTGGGCTTCGGGGGGGGGACTTATCTGCATGTTTGGTGGGAATGCCCGAGGTTCCAGCCATTTTGGCAAGATATTAGAGCACAGATAAAGGTAATACTAGATGTTGACTTGAGAGACTCTCGCCTGGAGTTCTTGCTTCACGTGCCATCCATCCCTCTCTGTCACTATCGTAAGTCATCCTGCCTCACCTCTTGAATGCAGGCAGACGTTTGATTCCCATTCATTGGAAAACGGCTCATGTTCCTAGCCAAGATGACTGGATCCACCTGGTCAATACCATCATGGCAGCGGAGGAATGGGTGGCGACGTGTAAGGTCAGACATGAGAAGTTCTATGGTATTTGGGCCACATGGATACAATTATATTTCTAATGCCTCGTAGGCGCCCCAACCTACCACTTCTGGGTGCTTGGTGTCTCTATTTTTATTGCTGGGGAACTAAAATAATTTTGTATGGTGATGTCACAGGCTTGCAGCAGATCTACGGATCTTTGGAACATTTTTTATACTGATTTACTTGAACTTAATTACAGTGCTGATTGTTGTTTTATCTAATGGTTATTCTTGTTCAGTGATGTTGCTATGGGGGGCTGTCCACACCCAGGTGACACCCGCCAGAGGGTGACACCAGGCTGAGACTGGCATCGGCGCTGCGGCTCCCTCCTTCCCTTACAGATCTCCTCAGCTGCATGCGATGTGGGAGGAGAGTGGGGGAGGAGGGAGTGAGGCAGAGGTGCCCAGAGTCTGACACCGATTGTCCCACACACCACAGTCATCTCTCTCCTCGGACGATAGCCGCCTCCTCATTGGCTCTGACATTTCATGTACACAGACCAGGAGGAAAAGCAGGAGAAGGTGGTAAAGGGACAGTGTGTCACAGCACCTGCCTGGGGCCGATGTATTGCAGAGGAGGGGGACATCTTTGCTGCCAGGAGTCATTTTAGGGAGGGAGGGGGGTTGAGGGTATGTATTAGGGGATGCTTTGTTTCCGGTTAGAAATTACTTGTGCTAAAAGGAGGGGGGGGATTTGACATTTAGCACCCAGCACAATTCCTCTCCCCTCCCAAAGCACCCCCTAGCACATATCCTTTACCCCTCACCCCCCCAAAATCAAAGATCCAATCCCAGCTCCATCCACCCCCCTATCCCTGCTCTATCCACCCCCCATCCCATCTCCCTCCACCCCCCTATCCCATCTCAGCTCCATCCATCCCCTCTGGATACCATCCTAGCTCCATCCACCCCCGATCCCATCCCGGCCCCTTCCATTCCCCCCGATCCCATCCTGGCTCCATCCCACCCCTGATGCCATCCCTGCTCCATCCACCCCCTTCCCAGCTCCATCCAATCCCCCCGATCCCATCCCTACTCCATCAACCCCCCCATTCCATCCCGGCTCCATCCATTCCCTGAGGGGGGGGGGGTGACACCATATTTTACCGCTCCAGGTGACACCAATCCTAGTGACGCCACTGTTCTTGTTTTCTACCATGTATAACCTATTCCCCATTTAAACTGCAAGCAATATTGCACTTGTGCTGAAAATATTACACAACATGCAGGTATAAAAGCTGCAACAAATATATATATATATATGATATATATATGATATATGTGAGATATAATCACAACAAAATGGTGACAAAGAAAAAAAGGTTGTGCTCAAAAAAAAAATATATATGATTGAATATAAACAAATCATAAATGTGCAGAAAAAGTGTATAAACAAAGTCTCCCTATAGTCCAGAAGCACAATGGCTAAGATCACAAAGTCAGATAGCTAATGGAAGAAACCCATCATAGGAGTGTTAGTGAATGTAAATTTAAAAGGAGAGTCCTCCACCCCGTGAGGGCCACAACACACATGTTAAGATGTACTCTTACCACAAAGCATGGACCCTCTGATTACAGTAGGTCACAGTAGCCTTAGTACATACACCACTGATGAGATCCAAGACAGACGTCGGAGATGATGTGCGTCCCACATGCAGTTTCTTCTGACTGGTCATCTGCATATTCCAGTGGTAAACTAAATAAAGAAAAAGGGAGCTCCAATAGTGTAGAACCTTCTTACAGGAATTTTATTGAGCTAAAAGTTGCACTTGCACATTCCCAAAGATGTACAGGCAGGGATAAAAACAGCAACAATCTGCAGCTGATTAAAGAAGCGTCATGGCAAGTATATGTTCTTTCGCCTGACCGCTTTCATCACAAATGGACTTCTTCCGGGGCATGAGAAACACTTCCTGTCATCGCTATAAATAGCAAGTGAATCCATCCAAGCCTCACTTTCGCTGAAATAACCTTGCGGCTCACAAACAAATCTTCAAGCCTCAAGCTGGGCTTAACAGCAACCTCAAGCCTCACCTGCAATAGCGGAACCCGAAGTAGGTGAGAAATATCGCTGCGCACATCGGCCATAATGTCTGTATGACTCAAGTGTCCCCATAAGCAAAATGAACTACAGCTAAAATAGAATAACATATATACTCTAAAAACGAGCTAAACGTGGCTGGAGACTTACCACGAAACTAGCACCAAAACACTGGACAAGACTAGATAAATTACTCAAATAAAAATAACAAAAAGATATATGGCCTCCAATCCCATTTGAGAGGGAAGATCAATTCCAATAGGTATCCAATCATCCAACCTTTGTAACGCCTCCCTGTTTAATCCCCCGGGGGTGGCTCCCTCTGTTAGGGTATTTAGAGATGTTGTATTAAGGGACCTTGATAAGGTTAATATTCGCAATACTAAACTGTAGCCTAATTTGGAGTTGGGGTTACAACAGTTATGTGATCGTAAGGATCTTGTTATTAGACTGGCAGATAAGGGGGGAGGGGGGTTAGCGTTGTACTGGATAATAAGAGGCCTATATAACTGAAATGAATACAATTTTGAGTGCCCGTGACACCTATGTTTCTTTGAGGAGGGACCCGGGGTTGATCTTTAAAAGAGAGTAAAGGGCACTCTTTAAGTCTAGAGGAAAAAAGATTTCATCTTCAAAAGGTTTCTTCACAGTAAGAGCTGTGAAAATGTGGAATAGACTCCCACCAGAGGTGGTTCTGGCCAGCTCAGTAGATTGCTTTAAAAAAGGCCTGGATTCTTTTCTAAATGTACAATAATATAACTGGGTACTAACATTTATATGTAAAGTTGATCCAGGGAAAATCTGATTTGCCTCTCGGGGGATCAGGAAGGAATTTTTTCCCCTGCTGTAGCATGCTTTGCTGGGTTTTGCCTTTCTCTGGATCAACTGGGGGTGAAGGATTGTGTACAGCGGAACCTCGGATTACGAGCATACTCCGTTCCAGAAGTATGCTCGTAATCCAAAGTACTCGCATATCAAAGCGAGTTTTCACACTGAATTCAATAGAAAATGAAAATAATTTGTTCCGCATTGATTTCAATGGGATGCAATACCGCAATATGCCAGAGGCGGGGGGCGCTGGAGAGCCTCGGAAATGGCCTAAAAGACCCGAGGACACTTTGGCTGACCTCGGCAAACCTCGGAAAGACTTCCTACCCGAGATTTGCCAAGGTCAGCCGTGTTGTACTCGGGCCTTTCCGTGCATTTCCAAACATGACGTTCGGCTCTGCTCGGCTCCGGCGCCCCCCCCACCTCAGGCTAAAATCATTACTGCACACCGCTTTGGCCTGAATCTTGCTAGTTTTGCAAGACAACACTCGCAAACCGAGTTACGATTTTTAAAAATACAGTGCTCGTTTTGCGAAACGCTCGTTAACCGCGTTACTCGCAATCCGAGGTTCTACTGTATATGGTATTGTATTTTTTATTTATTTTTTGGTTGAACTAGATAGACTTGTGTCTTTTTTCCAACCTGACTATGTAACTATGTAAATTGGTTAACAGGGGTTACCAACAGGAGGTTATTAACCAAAAAGGAGAAATTGTTTTTGGTTTCATCCTTTCTAAGGACACCCATCATTTTCATAAATTACTGTATGTAAAAAAGCTGCGCTGAAAATTAAGTCCTTCAAAAATATACGCACCACAAGATACAGGGCCCCAAAGTCGGTTAACTGTGTCCATCTGCAGCAATGTCATTTCGGGACCTTTGGGTTCAGAGACCCCAAATTTTGGCTGCAGCTTGGGGGCATCTAGGAACCCTTAACTACAGAGTTTGAAGTTCGGGGGACCTATGGCTGCAAATGGGCACAGTGAGGCTGCAAATGGGCATTGTTGACCCTCTTTTCCACTTACAGTAGCTGCACATTTCTCACCCTCGTCTTATACTCGGGTCACTAAGTTTTTCCCAGTTTTTTGTGGTAAATTAGGGCCTCCACTTATACTCGGAACGACTTATACTCGAGTATATACGGTATGTATTGATACTGCTCCTATCCCAACCCGAAAAAAAATGTGTAATTCCCATGTATGCATGGAAACCAGCCACATGTGAATGTGAATTCTAATATAAAGGTGCTATCTAAAATATATATATATATATATATATATATATATATATATATATATATATTCCCAACATACAAATAATGAATAGAAAAATTATATGTAAAAAAGTAATATATGAAAAATAATATAGAAAATTTGTACATATATAATTTATATTATATTATGATGATAATACTAATTTGCATATAAATTAATAAAGTACATAGAAATCTTAAAAAATCTATATATATATATAAAATTCATATATATACACATAAAAAAGTAATAAGTGTAAAAAAAGGTGATTAAATATATAAGGTGCTACGTGCCCCTCTGAATAAACTCTTTGTGCCACAACTCAGTGGATCAACAGTGTTTCAGGAATATCTGATTATCCATACAAACAATTTTAAATTGCAGCAAAGATTAAATTCAAAGTGGCCCTCTCATGCTCGTGTCTCAGAACAAGTTCACAGACAAAACCAAAATAATAAATTAAAATTAAAAAAGTTTAAAAAAATATATATATATTCTTTTTTTAAAACGTTATGTAAGCAGTTATTTTATGAATTATCAATAAAAGCATTAACATCGGTATCAATATTCAACCCATAAGGTGCATAAGTCTTCAATCTATGGATCCAGGCCATCTCTAATCTAGATATTTCTCTCACTAAGGAACTCCCTCTCCAGTGGGGACTAAACTTGTCTATACCCAAAAATATTGTGTTGGAGGGGTCCTTACCATGTACATGTAAATAGTGCTTTGATACGGAGTGGTTCTTGAATCCACTCTTAATGTTGGTGATATGTTCATTGAGGCGGACCTGAAGAGGCCGTTTGGTCCTGCCCACATATTGCAGGCCACATGGGCACTGCAACATGTACACCGCCCCCTCTGTAGCACAAGTGATAAAAGGTTTTATCACATATGATTTTTTTGTGCTAGTAGAGGTAAAGGTCGTGATCCGTCTATGGGGACAGGCACTATATGAGCAGACCCTACATCATTTTCATACCTGCTTAAGGTACACAAGCAGACCCGGACTGGCCATAGGGCACACTGGGGCTGTCGCTTTGCTGGACTGGGGCTCTTGCTTTGCTGAACTGGGGCTCTCTCTTTGCTGCATTTGGGGTTTCTCTTTGCTGCATTGGGGTGTCTCTTGGGACGAATTTCCCGTCACAACCACGTACGTGAATGCCCACAACCATCTCCTCCCCCCAGGGGTCAGGCCGCCCAGTCTAAAATGCCTGGGCCTATTTTTTGTCCCAGTCTGGGCCTGTACACAAGGATCCGGTTTGCCCCCCGGGACATTCTATAGTCAGTGGTATTCTGTGACGTCCCGGGTGGGCAAATATATTGATACAGATTTACAAACCTTGGTCAAAAATATGCCTTCTTACATTAATGATACTAAGTCAGTAATCAACCTTATCAGGGGGTATCCTTTTCAGGATGGCTGTTGGTTGGTAACAGCGGACGTTTGGATTGATTACCTGCTGTACGCAACTGAATGTTCCAATGAGCCTTTAAAGCGGGATTCTGGCCAGGAAATTTTTTTTTTAAAAGTCAACAGCTACAAACACTGTAGCTGCTGATTTTAAATAAGTACACTTACCTGTCCTGGGTGCCCGCCATGTCGGCTGCCCGAGGCCGACCCGTCCCTCGGCTCTCGGGTCCCGGCACCGCCATCCTAACTAAGGGAAACAGGCAGTGGAGCCTTGCGGCTTCATTGCCAGTTTCCTACTGCGCACGTGCGAGTGGCGCGGTGCTTTATGAATGGCTCCGTGGTTTTCTGGGAACACACACAGAAGGCAACGGGGCTGCTCACCGAGGAGCAGGACACGCCGCGGAATAGGAAGAGGCAGATTAGCAAGACTGCCTAGCAACAAGGGTTCAGGTAAGTTTAAAAAAAACATTTTTTCAAATTTTTTTTTTTTTTATTTCTTTTACGATTTTTTATGCCATTTTTTTATGTTAGGGTGGCCCTCCACTTTAACATCATCCTTAAATGATTGCGTTGCCTTCTTGCTGCCCTTTTTGGTGCTTTGTCTTCTTTTTTCTGTATACCATATGTTTTTGAAAAATGTAAATAAAGATTATTAAAAAAAAAAAATGAAGCCCAAGAAGCACAGGACCCTACTGCTGTGCCCTCCATGGCCACCCCGGAGATGTGTGAACCGACTCCATTGAGAGCCGGTCACACCCTCTTGTCATGTGATTTGGATGCGGGGAAGCCCAGTCTAAGACATGCCTTAAGCCTTTATTTTAAAGGGTTTATATTTGTACCACATCATCCTCAAACATACATAAAAAAGACCTTCTTGTGACTGCATGGTATTTTTTAAATGTTTTGGTATTGGTATATGTCCCCCATTGCATTGCCCAGCTTTCCCGGCTTTTTTGACCATAGGTTGCCCTTTTAGCTATGACCATAATTTTCAAGCAAGATTCATCCTCCATAAACTTCAGTGGGCTTCACTGAATTTCAAACAGGCTTTGCCAAGCTTGCTGCAAATTGAACCCGGGGCAGATTTTTTCATCCCTAGTGACCACATTGTTCTCCACCTCCTAACCTACCTGGTTGACATTGTGAACCCTACAGCCAGGCTTAACTGTCGTAAATAAAAAGTAGTGATAAATCATACAAGCACTTTTATCCAACGGTCATCTGTATAAAATAGCAGGCAATCATAGCCACTGCCCGTTTTATTGCGAAGTTACCTTAAAAAGCCTTGTGGTCATTTCATGTAGTTCACAATTTGCACCACTGAATGAATTTTTTTTTTTTTTTAGCTCTGCAGGCATAGTTTTCAGGGACAAGCTTTCTTGGTGGAGTAAACACGGATTGGTTGAACAATAACAGACTTAATTCCTGTAAAAATTTGGAAATTGGACCCTTCATTGCCATTTACCCAACAGTGCAGTGACTCGCATCTAAAGCCCAAACTGCGAAAGCTGTCCATTTTTTCAATAGATATCTTTCCTGGTAGTAGTTGTTTTCAAGTTGTAAAAGATCAAAATGTCTTTGGACATGTAATCAGTAAACAGATATTGCACAAAAACTACAAGCACGGCTAGACCACTGGCATCAGCGCTATCATCAGGATACAGGGCTAAATAAGGAGAGCATTTGAGTCTAAAAAAGAGTTGATTCAAAATGTCAGCTGCACAAAGCATGGTTTGTCTTTACAGTGTCATTAGAAAGGGACACCTCATCAATTTTTGCTGCTTATTTGGACCCAACAGAGTTTCCCATAGATCAACAGCACAATGTCTTTTTCAACAATTCAACAACAATTTCAACAATTCAATTTCAACAATTGTGTGTCCCTTTCCTTGATTGGCAATGTGGTAGCTCATTTAAAGTAATGTCTGTATTTTTCTTTTTGTCCTTTTTTATTATTAATATTATTATTAAACAGGATTTATATAGCGCCAACAGTTTGCGCAGCGCTTTACAACATGAGGGCAGACAGTACACTTACAATACAAATCAATACAGGAGGAATCAGAGGGCCCTGCTCGTTAGAGCTTACAATCTAGAGGAAAATATATGTAATTGTGGTTCTTTTATATTACACTTCTTCATCACTGCAAAAAAAAAAAAGGGTTTATCTTCCGAGAGAGTGTTTCACGGAGGTAATCATTACAATTTTGTTGTTCACATATTAAAGAGTATCTAAAGCCAGAATTTCTTTTTACTATTTTTAGATAGAAAAGTGAAGGGTTAAAACAGGTTTTTATTGCTGTCTGTTTCTCTAGAAGCTTTCTCTCCACTGTACTCCTTTGTGCAGAAGATCATTAACACCAGGACTGAAAGTAATGGTAAATATGTTGTCACCAGAACAGAAATAGAGATGACAATTTCCAATGGGGGATACTTGTCCTGGTGACAGTTAATAGGGAATTTTCCTCCCTTTAAGGCAATTTTCTCAAATTCTTCATTGTTTCTATAGGACAGGATGGTGGCAGAATGACGGCTACGCAGGGTTAATTTTGTCGACTAAAACATTTTAGTCGACTAAAAGAATACTATTTTAGTCGACTAAAATACGACTAAAACTAAAACAAATGAGATGACTAAAATGGGACTAAAACTAAAATGCCATTTTAGTCAAAAGACTAAGACTAAAACTAAATTGAAATTTGACTTTAAAATTAACACTGGCCTGTAGTGCACACTCACACCTCAATACCATAAATAATATATGAGATTTTTCACTCCAGCAGTATATGAGTTTAGAAATTGTAGAGAAATGTTAACTAATGCATTACAATTTAATTACACCCATTCGATTTTAGACGACTAAAATGTACTGGAGATTTTAGTAGACTAAAACGTAGGACATTTTAGTCGGCTAAAATCTACTGTAGATTTAGGCGACTAAATACGACTAAAACTAAAACAATTACAGAAGACTAAAATGGGACTAACTCTAAAATGCCATTTTAGTCCTAAGACTAAGATTACCGTAAATCGAATTTTGCTGCCAAAGTTAACACTGCAGCTACAGCGCAGGCTTACTTTGCCGGGGGGGGGGTCTATTGATGTCCTCCCATGATCGCGCTGCCCGTACGGCCCCTGTGGTGCGTGCGTGCGTCATCAAAAGTTGTGGGCATGTTCTCTGTAAATTAAATGATGCTAATCCTCAAACAATCCATGTTAATTCCAGGTTGTGAGGCAACAAAACACGAAAAATGCCAAGGGGGTGAATACTTTTGCAAGGCACTGTATATTATTTATATATATATATATATATATACACACACACACATATACACACACATATACACACACATACACAGTGGGGACGGAAAGTATTCAGACCCCCTTACATTTTTCACTCTGTTATATTGCAGTCATTTGCTAAAATCATTTAAGTTCATTTTTTTCCTCATTAATGTACATACAGCACCCCATATTGACAGAACACAGAATTGTTGACATTTTTGCAGATCTATTAAAAAAGAAAAACTGAAATATCACATGGTCCTAAGTAGGGTTTAGGTCTGGAGACATGCTTGGCCAGTCCATCACCTTTACCCTCAGCTTCTTTAGCAAGGCAGTGGTCGTCTTGGAGGTGTGTTTGGGGTCGTTATCATCCTGGAATACTGCCCTGCGGCCCAGTCTCTGAAGGGAGTGGATCATGCTCTACATGTTGGCATTCATGATTCCCTCAATGAACTGTAGCTCCCCATGCCAGGAGCACTAATGCAGCCCCAGACCATGACACTCCCACCACCATGCTTGACTGTAGGCAAGTCACACTTATCTTTGTACTCCTCACCTGGTTGCCGTCACGCACACTTGACACCATCTGAACCAAATAAGTTTATTTTGGTCTCATAAGACCACGGGACATGGTTTTAGTAATCCATGTCCTTAGTCTGCTTGTCTTCAGCAAACTGTTTGCACACACCTCCAAGATGACCACTGCCTTGCTAAAGAAGCTGAGGGTAAAGGTGATGGACTGGCCAAGCATGTCTCCAGACCTAAACCCTATTGAGCATCTGTGGGGCATCCTCAAACGGAAGGTGGAGGAGCGCAAGGTCTCTAACATCCTTCAGCTCCGTGATGTCATCATGGAGGAGTGGAAGAGTATTCCAGTGGGAACCTGTGAAGCTCTGGTGAACTCCATGCCCAAGAGGGTTAGGGCAGTGCTGGAAAATAATGGTGGCCACACAAAATATTGACACTTTGGACAATTTCATTTTAGGGGTGTATTCACGTTGCCAGCGGTTTAGACATTGAGTTTGGTTTAGACAGTGTGTGGAGTTATTTTGCGGGGACAGCAAATTTACACTGTTATACAAGCTGTACACTCACTACTTTACATTGTAGCAAAGTGTCATTTCTTCAATGTTGTCACATGAAAAGATATAATAAAATATTTACAAAAATGTGAGGGGTGTACTCACTTTTGTGAGATACTGTATACAGCCCATTATATACTCTGTATTTAGTGTAGATTAGATATTCAGTATAGAATCTATATTCAGGCAGTGTAGTATATATAATATAGTGTATTGACATAATTAAGAGGAACCCTGCTTCCAAAAAAAAATATATATATATTGGCGTGGGGGTCCCCCCCAAAATCCATATCAGGCCCTTCATGTCTGGTATAGATTTTAAGGGGAACCCCATGCCATTTAAAAAAAATGGCATGGGGGTCCCCCCAAAATCCATACCAGACCTTTATCTGAGCACACAAACTGGCAGGGGTGCGAGAGAGCGGGCCACATGCCCTCATCATGCTACATCCCCCCAAAGCACCTTGTTCCCATGTTGATGGGGACAAGGACCTCATCCCCACATCCCTTGCCTGGTGGATGTGGGAGTCTGCGGGCGGGGGGCTTATCGGAATCTGGAAGCCCTCTTTAACAAGGGGGCCCCCAGATCCCACCCCCCCATGTGAATGGGTAGGGGTACATTGTACCCCTACCCATTCACCAAAAAAAGTGTCAAAAAAGTAAAAATTACAGTAGACAGTTTTGGACAATTCCTTTATTAAAAAATAAATAAATAGTGTCCCAGGATATCTATCCATCTTCAATTACGGTGCTGACGGTCCCAAAAAAAATAAATTGGAAAAACTCCGCCTCTATGGGATGCGTCCTCGCAACTGCCGTCTTTTTGCTTTGACAGCTGTTATATAGTCAAGGGCAGGGCCACCCGGTGACGTAAATGGGTGACCTCGCCCCCCCCGACGTCACATGAATTTAGAAGGGGGCGGGGTCACTCAGTTACATCAGCGGGTGGCCCCGCCCTTGGCTATATAAGAGCTGTCAAAGCAAAAAGACGGCAGTCGCAGGAACACCTCCCATTGAGGCAGAGAGTTTTTCTGGGTTTTTTTCGGGACTGTTGACACCATTACTGAAGATGGATGGACATCACGGAACACTTTTTTTCTTTTTACTAAAGGAATTGTCCAAAATGGTCTCCTGTCATTTTTACTTTTTTAACACTTTTTTTGGTGAATGGGTAGGGGTACAATGTACCCAGGGCTGTCTTTAAGGCAGGGCAAAAGGGGCAGCTGCCCTGGGCCCCATCATTGTTGTGGGGCCCAAAGCAGCTGCCTCATACTTGTCAACTATTCCAGTTGAAATTCCCTCGCCTCAGTGTAAAGTTCTGTTACTAATGCTGCCCAGCTCTGCTCTATTGTCTTGTACAGATGACTCACCTGCAGACCCTGTGTTTACATGTAAATAACCAGCATTGATATGTAAATAGTGTCGGCATTAATATGTAAATAGCAACGGACCGCAGCATTGATATGTAAATAGATTTGGCATTCATATGTATATCATTCCCCCTAAGGTCATATCCACCATCACCTCTGCTGAATGCTGCCCACTGGGGAGGTAAAGGGGCATGCTTGAAAGTCCTGCCTACAACTGTGGTCATTAAGCCCAACTGTTCTGCAAAGGTAAGCAAAGTGGAGATGAAACCCTTTTTTAAAATAACATGGTGCCACAGCACTGTGAATTTTGGTGGATGTGAATACGCACATGTCAGCAGATGTGTGAGGGTATCATTAACAATTAATGACACTGCTGTGTATCTGCTAAAGGGCAGCACATTTCTGTGGTGTCAGGAAAGTGATTCTGCATACCTTCCTGACACAAAGAAATGTGAACGCAGGCTAAATGTCTTAGTTACATTGGTTAGTGTAAATCTTTCCATTACATTGGGGCTTAGTGTGCAATCCTTTCATTCACACTAGAGGCCAATGTGAAGGTCCCCCTTACATTGGTGGTCAGTGTACATTCTTTATTACATTGGTGATCAGTGTACATTTCTCTTTACATTGGTGCAGAATTGCCCTTACACTGGTGGTCAGTGTAAACCACCCCTACATTGTGGTCAGTGTAAATTCCCCCTTACATGGAGGTCATTGTATATTTCCCCTTACACTAGTAGCTGGTGTAAATGCTCCCATTACATTGGTGTCAGTGTAGAAATCCCTCTTTATATTGGTGGGTGGTGCAAATTCCCTCTCACATTGGTGGTCAGTGCAAATTCCCCTTCACATTGGTGGTCAGTGCAAATTCCCCTTCACATTGGTGGTCAGTGCAAATTCCACTTCACATTGGTAGTCAGTGCAAATTCTCCCTCACATTGGTGGTCAGTGCAAATTCCCCCTTACATTGGTGGTCAGTGTACATTTCTCTTTACATTGGTGGTAAGTGCAGAATTGCCCTTACACTGGTGGTCAGTGTAAACCACCCCTACATTGGTGGTCAGTGTAGAAGTGTCACCTTACATTGGTGGTCAGTACAAATCTCATCGGCAATGGTTGTCAGTGTAAATTCCCCCTTACATGAAGGTAATTGTATATTCCCCCTTACACTAGTGGTTGGTGTAAATGCTCCTATTACATTGGTGTCAGTATAGAAATCCCTCTTTATATTGGTGGGTTGTGCAAATTCCCCCTCACATTGGTGGTCAGTGCAAATTCCCCTTCACATCTACATAATTCTGAATTTGCCACAGTGTACTGCCTCCTAACTAATCCCATCTCCCACCACTGCCACTGATCCCATCAACCCCCCCAGCATTGCTACTGATCCCAGGAGTCCTAAGATCCCTAGGATTTTTCTGTCTACTGATGGGTCCCCTCACCTCCCCAGTCCATGGTGTGCAGACAGTGAGGAGATGATGTGCTGTAGCCTTTAGCAACCAATCCGTAAGCAGTAATGATGTGCACTAACCTCTTGCAACCAATCATTGAGTGGTAAGGATGTACAGTAACATCTAGCAACCAATCAGTGAGCAGTATTGATGTACAGTAATCTCTAGCAACCAAACAAGCAGACGTCATGTACTGTAACCTCTAGCAAATAATCAGTGAGCCATAATGTGTGCTGTAACCTCTAGCAGCCTGTCAGTGAGCGGTAATAATACACTGTAACCTCTGGTGATCAATCGCTGCCTGATTTGATTCAGTGAACTGAGTCTAGCTGCTATTTATTGTATGTCTCAGAGCAGGTGAGTAAGCAAATGTACATAGAAGGGGGCCCAAGAAAATGTTTACCCAGGGTCCAATCAATATTAAAGATGACCATGAATGTACCCCTACTTATTCACATAGGGGGGCCAGGATCTGGGGGCCCCCTTGTTAAAGGGTGCGCTCTCTCGTCCCCCCCTTTTCCTGCGGCCTTCCAGGTTGCGTGCTTGGATAAGGGTCTGGTATGGATTTTGGGGGGACCCCCATGCCATTTTTTTTATTTTGGCACGAGATTCCCTCTAAAATCCATATCAGAGCTGAAGGGCCTGGTATGGATTTTGGGGGGACCCCTACGCCATTTAAAAAGAAAAAATGTTGCCATATTTTTCAAAGATTTTTTATGTATATTGCCAGGATCCGACAACACATTACACCCACAAGCAATTTTGAATGACATTTTTCCTTTAGAAATGTAATTTTGCTGCGGGACTGTTATGAACATTGGAAAAATGCGCTACTTTACAGGCAGACTAAGGGGACCCCCCAGGCACGATATTTAAAGGAATATTTCATTTTTATTGTTTTACTTTAAGCACTATTAAAATCACTGCTCCTGAAAAAACTCTGATTTTAAAACTTTTTTTTTGCATTGATACATGTCCCCTGGGGCAGGACCCGGGTCCCCAAACACTTTTTTTGGCAATAACTTTCTTATAAGCCTTTATAATGAGCACTTTTGATTTTTCATGTTCATGTCCCATAAACTTTAAAATTGTACGCGTGTTAGCTCAATTTTTTTTGTTCGTATGTTCTGCTCCTAACCGGGGGATGTTCGGCTTATACCTATCAGGGATATAGGGAAGATTATCACATAATATCTTCCACCTATTGTGTACAATTTTGGTTATTTTTGAAACAGGAAATTGAACTGTCTAGAAAATGGAACATGCCCTCCGGTTCCTTCCTTTTACTTCTCCAACTTTTCCAAGCTCCAAAATGGTTAAATCCAAAAGCTTTAATGGATAACCCTGAGATAAAAATATATTCATCATTGATAACTTTGCCTGCTTTTTTGCCAAATAAATGCAATTCTTTTTTTATAATTGTGACTTGGGGTTGGCTTTTTAAGGCTACTGTATAGAAATTTTGGAATCTAAGAATCAAGTTCTTACTTAAGACTTATTTTCACTTTAAATTGTTTGGACCAACCTGGCACAAATTAACTACTTTCTTTATTATTAGATGTATCCGCTGTCTGCACTGTACATAGCATCAGCTACATACTGTATAGAGCGTTGGGTTTTGGCGGTGGTATGGGCCCATCCTGTCTACTGTTGGGCTGGGTGCTGCCCAGCCATTCACAGGAAACCTTGTATTTGATCATAAATACAAGAATACAAGACATCCTCTGATTGGCTGAGGGGGTGAATATGCCATCATCTCCACCTCAGCTGATCAGAGGAAGCCTTGTATACATTGATAAAAATACAAGGCTCCCTGTGACCATCTGATCAACACTCAACCTGACTCGGTTTTGTTTCAGCTGCAGATGTGAATTCCCTGTACCCCAGCCAGAAATCAGTGATGTACATTGTATGTAGCCAATACTAAATAAAGTTTACACAGCTTTGACAGCGGGTGCTTCTATTAGTAAAGGAAATAGTTAACTTGACCAAAACTATTTAAAGTTAAATAAACATGGAGTTAGGCTTCAATAAAGAGGTCAGTCATAAGCTTATCATCCTGTCTGTAAATCATTGTATCAATAAACATAATCAGTTCTTGATTTTAATGCACTGTCAACCTATATAATGGGGCATTTAACAATAAAAGAGAAAAAATTCTAAAAGGGTTGAATGAGGCCCTGTCCAAAGCAGGATGAGGAAGAAGAGACAAGAGAATTTTTTCATAAAAAACAGGCTTAAATATAATTTTTCAATAACACTAAAGTAGTCCTTCTCAAGTAATATTAGGGACTGTTTGAGCCTAGAGGGAACAGATTTACCTGTGCCCGGTTCCTGTGTACCTCCAATTCATCAAATTGTAGATAGATTTGTTGCAGAAGTGATGAATGATATGGGAGATTTGATGAAAAACTTTAGGAAAGGCAAAATATAAAGATTGGGTGGAAATTTAAAAGATGCAAAATACCAGGAACTTGTTATTCTTATCCATGAAAAAGCAATCATTAAAGCAGCGGATAAGAGAGGGGCAATTGTGGTAATGGATTGAGATTTTTTAATAATTGGATTTGTGTGATGGTTTCTGATGTCTCCTCTTATAATAAATTAGACAATTATCTTGCCTTGACATTCAAGTAAAAATAATGGCATTGGTCAAGAAAGCCCTGGGGAGGGTATAATACCAAGCAATTTAACTAAATTCTTACAAGAATGTTTTCCAGTTACTCCTGTACTATATACATTGCCTAAAGTTCAGAATAACTCAGTGTGCCCTCCTGGGCATCAAATCATATTAGGAGTTGACTCAGTGTTTATACCCTTAGCTTGATATCTAAAAGCTATTTTCACACCATATGTGTCCATGCAGAAATTATATATTAGGATGTCAAAATGTTTCTTGAGCAAATTAAATCTTTGAAATTACCACTACTTGTCCTCTGGTAACTCTGGATGTGGAAAGCCTCTATACAGGTACACCACATCAGCAAGCACTAGAGACAAGTGCGTTCTGTTTGGAAACATATTAAGATTTTTTTAAACCACACATAGAACATTATTGGTGGAGTTATTATGTATTGTGTTAACCAGTAAAAAGGATCGAATGCTCCATCCCATGCATGACATCCCTTCATGGAGGCCAATGAGGAAGTGTTGGTCTGCATAAGTGAATTTGTTCAAATATGTACCCTTTTCTGGGTATGCTATAAAGACAATAAAGTTTGCTTTGGATAGGGCCTCCTTCGCCCCAACTAAAATTTGTTGAGTCTCATGATAAATATCCCATTATCAGGTTGACAGTACATTCAAGTCAAAAACAGACTCTTTTTTTGGATATGAGGACTTACAGACAGTAGGACAAACTTGAAAATGATCTCTTTATTAAATCAACGGACATAAATGTGATTCTTAAGGGCCGTACACACAGGCTGAATATCAGGCGGCATCTGGTTTAATAGAAACCGACTCACTTACATTTAGCTTGTGTGCATGGCAGCCGGTTCGACAGAAGGCTTCTGTCAAAGGGGCATGACTGTAAAATGTCTGCCGATTGGCAACCGTTCAATGCTCTCAGGCAAATGACTGAGATCGCTCAGTGGTGTGTTCTGGGGGGGGTGTTCCCCCAGTCAGAACACAATAGCTCAGCAGGGGAGATTGCTGTCCTAACATTGCTTTGTTAGTACAGCGGCTCCTCCTAAGCTCTTCAGCTTTTTTTCATTCAGCCTGCAAGGTTGAATGAAAAAAACTACTAGTGTGTACCAGGGTTTAGATTCCAAAGCTTCCATACAGAATTCTTAAAAAAGCTACCCCTAAGTAACAATTGTCAAGGATCAAAAAGATTGTATCTGATCCTACGAGACAGTAAGCAAGGCTATCAATTATAAATAGATAGATTCTTATCCTTGGGTTATCTGCCTAAGCTTTTGGATTTGATCACTCTGGAGCTGGGGTAAAATAGAGGGAGTAAAATAAGTAATGGGGAGACACATTCTATGTGTGACACAGTTCAATCCCTTGCCCTCCAAAATTGCATGCATTATACCGAAAAGGTGGACAATCTTACAGGATAATCCCCTTTATGTGCCTTAATTCTGTCCAGACTTGTTAACCAATGAGTGCCCTCTATAGAGAACAGATTAGTAAAAGCTGATGTTTGTTTTGGTAAAGTGAATAATTAGAGATTATTATGTGAGGAAAATTAGTACTTTTCCTCGTCTTGAATTTGCGCACTATAGAAATTTTATTAAGGGGATACGGTCTATCATCCTCAGACAGATCTCCTAAAACATTCAAAATAATTTTATGTGGAGTTCAGACTATGTGGTCCATTTTATCCAATATATGTGCAATTTATTTATTGAGTTAGTAGAGCAGGCAGTTGCATTTAAATTTTGTTTGGGAAGGTCATGCAGTTTTTCAATTGCGGTTCCAAATGATTTGATTCTGCTGTTAAACAAGGTGATAAGGAAAATTATTATCAAAAGGGACAGCTTTTTAGATTAACAAATTGGAATGTTTTCCCTTACATGGGCTCAACTGGGGGTATGAATTATCATGTATACTGTCATCTGCATCTATATGAATTTAAATGTATTTTATATTATTAGGGGAATATCTGCAGCAACAGTGGAAAGTTTTTTGTTTTGAACTTTTCCATTGGGGTGATTTTTTGAAAAATATGGGGATTTAATTTTTTTTTGTAATACCTGTTTTTATTGCTAGGTACAGTATGACCCTTTAACAGGGAGAGTTGTCATTTTTGGTCAAGATCATTATATATAACAAAAACATTTTTTTAAATAAATGAAATGTGTGTATAAAAGATGCAATTTTGTCCTCTGGGTTTTTTTTTTTTTGTAGTTTAACACATCTATTAGAGGCTATATCTCTCACCAAAAAGAACAACTAAAGGCAGGGGACCACCCTGACTCCAATAATGGAAGTAACACTATGTGAAGAGCACCAAATGTCCCACAATACCTAATAAACACAAAACCAGAAAATTCAATGGTGTGCAAAAACTATCTTTATTCTTATGATTGTACCGCAAAACCGAAACTGATGAGTAGAATCCCTTTTAGATTGTAAACCCTCTGATTCCTCCTGTATTAAATTGTATTGTAACTGTACTGGCCCTGGCCGCGGATTTCACTGAATCTGCTGCTGCATCACCTAAGAAGGCGACTGACTTGGCAATGAGTGGGAGGGATTCTCTAATCTATTCCTTGGGGGTGTCAGATGCCTGAAGATCATCTAGACGCTGAACCCATATGTCTAAATTCCTAGCCACACAGGTGGATGCTACCGCTGGGCCTAAAGAAAAAGCTGAAGCATCCCAGGCCCTATGCAGCAATGAGTCGGCCTTCCTATCCATTTGATCCTTAAGGACCCCCGAATCCTCAAAAGAAAGATCTGATCTTTTGGACACCTGCGACATAGGGGCATCTAATCTAGGACACTTAAAGAAAACCTCCTCAAAATCAGGCTGAAAAGGAAATCTTCTTTTGTGTCCTCTGGATTGGAACAACCTTTTTTTCAGGTTCTTTCCATTCAGATAGAATCATGTCTCTAAGAGACTGATGTACCGGAAAGGTTCTAGATTTCCATCCCTGAAGGTCCCTATACATTTTATCCTGTACAGATTGAGCTTGCTGTGGCATCTCAATCTTCTCTGAGGTATAAATTGCTTTTAATAGTTAATCAATATCCTCAACTGGAAAAAGATACTTAGATGAGCTACCTGTATCTTCCTCTGATGCAGACTTTTCATCAAATGAAGAGACTGAATTCTCACCTTCCTCCAGATCAGAGGTATTGCGTGAACTAATAGTCTCAGATATGTATGCCGCGTACACACGAGTGGACTTTACGGCAGACTTTGCCCGGCGGACTTTGACGGACTTTGCGACGGACTTTCTGAATGAACGGACTTGCCTACACACAATCAACCAAAGTCTGTCCAATTTGTACGTGATGACGTACGACTGGACTAAAATAAGGAAGTTCATAGCCAGTAGCCAATAGCTGCCCTAGCGTGGCTTTTTGTCCGTTGAACTAGCATGCAGACGAGCGGACTTTTCGACCGGACTCGAGTCCGTCAGATAGATTTGAAACATGTTTCAAATCTAAGTCCGTCCAACTTTTGAGAAAACAAAGACCGCTGGAGCCCACACACGATAGAATTGTCCGACGAAATCCTGTCCGCAGGGCAAAGTCTGCCATAAAGTCCGCTCATGTGTACGCGGCATAATAAGGGAAGGGACTTGGCAGAGGTTGAAGGATGTTGAGCTATGGGTCTAGAAGAGGGAGGGCCTATGCTAGTAACCCTGTCATTCAGTGACCGAAAAGAGTCCACTACCTCCTTCATAGAAGTCATTAACTCTTTAAAGGAGGAAGACACTGAACTAGCTCTGGGTGGGATACAATCCTCACAAAATAGCTTTTTATAACTATCAGAGAGCCTGGCTCTACAGTTCCCACATTTCTTCTTCACCGGTTTGGCCTAGAAGAGAGCAGAAACAAGGCCATGAATAAAAAGGATCCATACAAAAGAAGTCCCTTGCTGTAGCTATCCACAGACCAGGGCTTACCTTGGGGGCAGTATGGGACCCGGATGCTGCTGCTGGTTCAATACGAGCGGACGTTCCATCCTCAGACCTGTCCTCAAGCTCCATGAAGCAAGCGGAGAACGGTCGCAGCGAAGACTGCTGCTGTACCACAAAAACTGCACCTAGAATGGCGTTTTTAGCAGGCCATTCCTCTGTAGCATGTCCTCAGTGTCTCTACACCATGCTCCTTATAAAAACTCGGCGTCCGGAAGTGCGTCATGTGACTTCCGGTTTCGGCACCATCTTGCTGCATCACCGGAAGTCCTCCTGACACCATCTTGGTACACCGGAATGAAGCATTTAGGAGGACACAGTTCCACACAGCAGCGCTGGGGAAAGGAAGGGAGTTGCCACCATTTACATAGGCAAGTAACCCCCTAGAAATAGGAAACCCTTCTGGTACAGACCATAATCCATGACTTGGCCACAGCTAGTCATGGATGAAACCAGAGAAGGGGGGTCCACCAACCACAGTTATCAGACCATAAGAAAACAAACGTGTCGGTGCTCCTGGAGGGCCCGGAAACACAAAACAACTGAGGGTCAGAGGAAAGGGAGGGGCCTTTTAAATTCTATCTGATTTGTGTTTCCTGTAGAGGGCAGAGCAGATCATCTCTCAATTAGCTGTCCGGGAAGGTGAGGGGGGGAAATATGGAGATTTACATTTTTTTTTGTAATACCTGTTTTTATTGCTGGGTACAGTATGACCCTTTAACAGGGAGAGTTGTCATTTTTGGTCAAGATCATTATATATAACAAAAACATTTTTTTAAATAAATGAAATGTGTGTATAAAAGATGCAATTTTGTCCTCTGGGTTTTTGTTTTTTTTAGTTTAACACATCTATTAGAGGCTATAACTCTCACCAAAAAGAACAACTAAAGGCAGGGGACCATCCTGACTCCAATAATGGAAGTAACACTATGTGAAGAGCACCAAATGTCCCATAATACCTAATAAACACAAAACCAGAAAATTCAATGATGTGCAAAAACTATCTTTATTTTTATGATTGTACCGCAAAACCGAAACTGATGAGTAGAATCCCTTTTAGATTGTAAACCCTCTGATTCCTCCTGTATTAAATTGTATTTTAACTGTACTGTTTGCCCCAACATAAAGCACTGTGCAAACTGTTGGTGCTATATAAATCCTGTATAATAATATAATACTAATAATAACAGCAATCGGTAATAATCAAAACTCAATGAATTGTATTAAAAACGACACAATTTTAAGAGTACTATAATCCAGAATCTCACTCAATGCATCTAAAAAATATTAATTAGACTAGTCATAAGTTCCTCTTTAGGTAGGATCCTAAGGAACAGAAATATATAATTACAATAAGGCAGTTGTATGATGATCCTGCTGAAATGTGAGCTAGAGGCCAATTCTAAATGGACCATAGGCCTAGTGAATTCTGGATTATGAAATATTGCATATAATTGCATGTAATTGAATTATGGAGTGGAAATCAGCTGAACATTAACAAGAAATCAAACAGGCATTAATTCTAAAAAGGTTCCAACAAATGGCACCCTTGGCTTTTGGATCTTGCAACATAAACCTGGAAGGGATAAACCACCTGCATGCTATCCATATAAACATGTGGCTGATTTCTTTAAAATGCAGTCATAGCAGCACACTCCAGAAAGAACATTTAATAGCAGACATTACAATGAGGTATCACTTCATATGCTGTAAATACATGTTTGGCTAGATAAGCCCATTTAGTTAGCAAACAAACCTCCCTAAAGCTTTGGAACACTGTGATTGAAGCTGTATAATTATAGACAACAGTTAGCTTGTTACAGCAGTATTGTAGGAAGAAACTGCCCTGATAAGGAGGACACATATGCTGATTGTGCACAGTTTGCTCCCAGCCTGACAAAGAGCTAGACACTGCACACCACTAGCTCAACAGGTGGAGAGGAATGTGAATGACCTCATTCTGGAACTCCTAAGCCACGCCCCTCTGATACATTTCACCCACCCACCAGAGCTTAGTTATAGAGGTCTGAAATGTTGCTATTTAAAATGGGAGCTTGGCTATTTTGTAGTGCCATGCTTTTGCAATAAAGTGAAATAATTTTAATACAAAGACCTGTGTGTGGATTTACTACATTTTTGCATGTGTAGCGGTCTCCCCGACTTTAAAGGGCCTGATGGTGACCCCCAGAGCCAGGGATAACTGACATTCCTCCTCAGGGTGCAGGTTACTAGGCATAGTGGGTGTGGTGCAAGGTGAAAAGATTGGGTGCCAGTCACTTTTTGTAAAAATGAATAAACTGAGTTTTATTTCTCCTAACAGGAACGTGGGAGAGAGGGATAGGGCCCAGGACACCCTTAGGTAAATGCATTAGCAATTAGGCAAACTCTGTAGACAAATATAGAACTAGGCAGACAGCAATACAGATAAAGGGCCTTTAAGCTGAATGCAACTGCTGTCTCCTATAGCAACAACTTCTCTCACATTATCCTACTGTAGATCTTCCAGTTTAATTCACAGTATCCCCCTGTAGATCTTCCAGCTTAACTCACAGTATCCCACTGTAGATTCTTAAGCTCAGCTCGCCATCTCTCACTAGACTTCTTGGACTCTCAGCTACCTGCTGGATCCCTCGAGCTTCACCCACAGCTAACTGCTGTACTTATCTTCAAGCTTTACTTACAGCCACCCGCCGTACTCCTTCAAGCTTTACTCACAGCTACCCACTGTATTCCTGGATGAGTCTCCTCTGAAGCTTTCCCACTTACTTCACTGTACCCAGCTAGTGAAGCGTCTGCTCTGGTACGCCTTCAGAACTTCATCCCTTCCAAACGTGTCTTTGGTAACAGGATAGGCCTTACGTAGACCTAGCAGCCAGTATGACTCCTGGATAGGCTTCAGGCCTAGCAACCAGGAGTTACTCGGTACACACCCACCCAGGCCACAGCCCCAGGCGGGAAGAACTCTGATCACCTGACTCCTCACAAATAAATAGTCTATCCCAGCATGCACAGCAGCCAAAGAAACTCTTGCTGATTGGCTGAGACAACTTAGTTACCCATCACCTGAATTCACTGTAATCCATCACCCTAATGCCAAAGGCAACAGTGGCACCTATTGACAGAAGAGAGAGACTACAAAATTCAACTCAGACTTAGGACAGAAATCAGTGAATCAAAACTACCAATTAGCCAGGCTAGTTACCTCCTAGCACAACTAGATTTATTAGCAGCCTTGTTTAGGACCAGGGTGCTACACATGCATGACGTTTCTCCAAGGTGTCATGCAGGCAGCAGGCAGTGGTTAAGGTGTGTGCTCCTGAACTACAAGGCCTTTACATGCATACCAGGGTTGTCGTCAGTAAATTACGAACAGTTTCTAAAATCCGTAGTTTTTGCATCTGCCCATGAATGTCTGTTACAGACATGCAGTCTGCATATCCGTAAAGGGCATTCACAGACAGATGCAAACATTACGGATTTTACTATATATATATATATACACACACACACACACACACACATACACACACACACACACACACACATACTACGGCCAGTTTACACAGAAGCCAGCTGACCTTCCAGCATGTTTTTGACGTGGGATGAAAAGAAGTTCAGAATCCATAGTCTTACAGGAGACTTGGAATACAAAGGAAGAGGTGCAGCAAATAATTAGAAAGGGTTCTCAACCCATGTGCCCCCCATAACATCACCTGCCTGACACCAGCATCGTGCCCATGTGTTACATTGCCCTCTTTGTGAAAAGCAAATCGCCACCCTCCCCTAACGATTGGTTAAATGGGAATGTTTTATCATTTACCTATTCAACATAGGTTAACAATGAAATAAAACCTGTATATAATGAGAACATATTTTTAAAAATGGAATGGGATGGAAGCTCTGGGAAGATTTCCATATAGAAGGTTTTGTACATGTGTCAACATCAGTGGAAGTGTGCAAAATTAGCTTTTTCACTAAGGTGAAGGTGCCATGTTACTAAAGGCTGTCCAATTCCAAGCACCAAGCACTGCAGCTTATATTCAGTTGTGGCATTTATTATTTTTGCAATGTACACTCTACAGCTTTGTGTAGTATGAATCATTTAGGAAACATTTTTGTATGTTATTTTTAAAACAAGTTGTAATGTAATGTTGTAATAGATCACACCACTTCAATAACAGAGTGTTCTTAGGATAGAAAGACAACACGCATAAGAAAGGCAGATAGCTTCTATAAATGGAACTTTTAGCTATTAAAGCAAAACTGCTTTAAATACTTAGTAAAAGTACACACATATGGCATTATGGGCTGTAAACAGACTTCCATGCTGTACTTTCCTAGGCAGACTGGTTCCCTCCCAGCAATATTTTTTTTCTGAACCAGGCCCGGCCACTATTGTAAACTTTAGATAGGTGAGGAGAACATACTCACTTTTACTAGTTCACTAAATCCAGGGAGGACTGCAAATATATCAGCCCAACTTGGCTACATCTTCAATATGGAGTCCAGTTTTTGTCACCGCATTGTAAATGGGAGAGGATAAAGAGAAGGCAGCAAACTAGCAATTTGATTGTGGAGGAAGAAGAGAGAGGAGGCAATAAGACCAGATTGTGGAGGGGGCAACGCTATGGAAGTCGAACTGGATAGTAGGTATTTGGGCAGGAGTTTAAGAGATTGGGCTAAAGACTAAGATAGAAATAGTTGTATCCAAATAATTGATTTGATTTCCTTTGGGGGGACAGGAAAGACTTTTTTCCTTCTGTGTGGCAACATTATTAACTATTGAACAAATATAGTTATACAACTACATGGAAGCAGATACATTTGTCTGTTACATATGCAGGCACTACTTCATGCTTTATAATGCAAAACAATGTTTTTTATTAAGTGACCTAGATCAGCCTGAGCAGGTGCTTTTGGTTGAATTGGATGGAAATTTCATATACAAGGAGACCTTGCCAGTTTTGAGACTGGGGCAACAATCTAAGCAGAATGTTCCTTTTCATAAAATACTCAGGTCCTTCAGTTGCCTGATTGTGGTTTGATTGTGCCTGCATGGCCAATCACCCTCCTGTGTCTTTAGGCACTCTACTCTTTTACAATGCATTCCACAGGTCAGTTTGATGGAAAATAAAATAATAAGCATAACGAGTGCATTATCTGAATACTGGCTAATCAAGAAGGCTCAAGCTTGCCCTATATGTGACACATTTCAGGCACATTTTACCACTTTCAATTTACCAGGAATGCCTGAAATCAAGCAATGCATCACAAGTATGATTGATCACTTGAATTTGATCCAAATATTTACTGTAATATAAATTGACAACTTTAATACAGATTTATGAAAAAAACCTAATCAGAACCAGAATAAACTAAGCCAATTGCATCAAAATTGAACAGATTTTTCTGCTCGGTTCAATCAAGGAAATTTTGTTCCCATTCCCTTGCGGTTGGTCAAAACAACCAATTTCTGTTCAAACAGGATTTGATTCCATAATGAGTCCCAGTGATATGAACGGTTACATTGCTGGCAACAAGGTTTGACTTGTCATGCGATTTGGAACTGTTAAATCACATGACAAGTTGCACCAGTGTGAACAGGGGCTGAGAGTTGCAGTGTAGAAGCTTGCTGGAAACAGTATCTGTTCATATATTCATAACAAATAAAGAAACAAAATACAATTGATAGCTATACAAATGACAGCTTGTAAAAGGATTAGGCTGGGTTCACACTGGTGCGTCTTTAGACATCGCTTGTGAATCGCACCACACTGCTGTAGAGATCAAATCAATACTATGTCTGTGCTATGCAATTTCAGCCATACATATTGTATGGCTGAATTTGCATCGCATTCATACCAAAATGGTGCAGGACCTTTTTTTGATCCGCACTGGAATCGGCTCGCATGGGTGTTCACACCCATGTGAGCCGATTCCTGCGCCATTTGACAGTTCGCACTGTGATAAGTGAACTGATCTGGAGGTGTCATTAACTTTCTATTGACACCCGCACCAGTTATCATATGGCAGTGTGAACTGCCTATGAGTTCTGTGCGATGCAGGAACCGGCACTGGAATCGCGCTGGTTCCCGCATCGCGCTGGAGTGAACCACCACTTAATCTGGAGGCTGTGAGCTGACCGTAGTGTAGTAAGCAAGTTTATTGTAGAGATCAAAATAAGGGTAAAAGTGGCACTCACAAACAAGTAGATAGTGTGTTACTTAACCACATGCCGACCAGCCACTGCAGTTGTACTGCGGCAGAATGGCACGCCTGGGCGAAACAACTTTATGTAAAGTCGCTTCGCTCTGTGGCCACTGGGGGGGGGGGGGCGCCCACCCCCCCCCCCGAGCCGATGCGAGTGCCCGACGGTCTCGATCACCGCCGGGCTCCTGCGATCGCTCAGGGCACACGGAGAACTGGGATCTGTGTGTGTGTGTAAACTCACAGTTTACGGTTCTCTGAGGGGAGAACTGACAGATCGTCTGTTCATACAGAGTATGAACAGAGGATCTGTTATCTTCCCTGCACAGTCCCCATCCCCCTTCAGTTAGAACACAAACTAAGACACACTTAACCCCTTCACTGCCCCCTAGTGTTAACCCCTTCACTGCCAGTGACATTTTTACAGTAATCAGTGCATTTTGAATCACACTGATCGCTGTATTAATGCCAATGGTCCCAAAAATGTGTCAAAATTGTCCGACATGTCCGCCATAATGTCGCAATCATGATAAAAAAAAAAAATCGCCGATCACCGCCATTACTAGTAAAAAAAAAAATTATTAATAAAAATGCCATTAAACTATCCCCTATTTTGTAGACGCTATAAATTTTGCGCAAACCAATATACGCTTATTGGGATTTTTTTACCAAAAATATGTCAATGAAGAATACGTATCAGCCTAAACTGAGGAAAAAAAATGTTTTTTATATAGTTTTTGGGGATATTTACTATAGCAAAAAGTAAAAAATGCGTTCTTTTCAAAATTGTCGCTCTTTTTTTGTTTATAGCGCAAAAAATAAAAAACCGCAGAGGTGATCACATACCACCAAAAGAAAGCTCTATTTGTGGGGAAAAAAGGACGTCGATTTAGTTTGGGAGCCACGTTGCACGACCGCGCAATTGTCAGTTAAAGCGACGCAGTGCCGAATTGCAAAGAGTGCTCTGGTCTTTGACCAGCCAAATGGTCCGGGGCTTAAGTGGTTAAATCAGTGTGCAGCCTGGACATCTATGGAGATAGAAGACCACAGCGCAGCTCCCTCCATGGTTACTACATCTTTCATACAGATCTGGGTTTCTAATCAACAGGGTGTTCGTGAACAGATCCCCTGTTAAATCAAAGCTGAAAGGGATAGATGTCGTTTTTTTAAAACCTGGACCCGTGTAAGCTCTATGGGCAACCGAATGCTTCCAATCTGTCATGCTTAGGTCTGTAAAAACAGAAAAGGACACAGTCCTTTTCAGTTCTTTTTTTCCTGGACTTGGAAGTTAGGTGGTTGTAAAGGGACATTCCGCTTGATCTCAGTCAGACCTGATCGGAAAGACTGTGTGAAAAGGGCCTAAGGCTGGGTTCACATTGGTGCGATGTCAGACACCGCATGTGATTCGCACTGCACTGCTGTACAAATCACATGCGATGTCTGTGCAATGTGAATTCAGCCATATAGACTGTATGGCTGAATTTGCATCGCATTCGGACCAAAGTCATGCAGGACCCTTTTTTTGGTCCGCACCAGAATCGTATGTGCGAACACCCATGCGATCTGATTCCTGTCCGAATTGACAGTTTGCACTGCGATATGCGAACCGATCTAGGGGTGTCATTAACTTTGTATTGACACGTGCAACGGTTCGCATAGGGCAATGTGAACTGCCTGCAAGTTGTATGCAATGCGGGAACCCGTACTGGATTCGAACAGGTTCTTGCATCGCAGCAGTGTGAACCAAGCCTTAAGGGAAATGGGGATAATTGTTTTTTACCTTTGTATTTTTTAAACATTGTAACACTGTATCTCTTCCTTGGTTTTACATGGAGGAGCACAAGGACATAATGTGAACCACGTTACTTTGTTCTTGATTGTTAGTCTGAGACCTGCAACTGTGATTGACAACATGATCACAGAATTACCTGTGCTCAGGTGCATGCTATTATTTTTCATGTGGAACATTAAGTATAATTCTCATGACATAGGCAGCTGTGCTTGAAACACAAATTGTATTTGTCTAGTGGGGCATTTGAACTTGTAGAGATGTTGAGATGCTGTGGACAGCTTTGCATGATTACAGTTACCATCTGTTTTCCAACAAATTTATTTTAAATTAATACATTGAAAATCAATGTACAGGACACCAGGGATGGGTCCTGGAAGAAAGGCATGTGTCCCCATTATTTGGGTTGTGGTTCCTTTAAAAAGGGACACCAAGAAACAGGAGTACTCAGGGGTTCTTACCCATGCAGGGCGAGGGGTTTCAGGGTAATCCAGTAGAAAGGGGAAAACTGATTAACAGTTTTCCGAGGATTAATAAGTCCTGATATGGGAATTCAGAGGCTTAGAGAGATTTTGGGTAAAAAGAACCTCCAACCCAGATTAGGGATACTTTTGTCCTGAAAGGGTTAACCCACCTGCAAGAGAGGGCTGAAAAGGGCAGTAAGCAGACAGCGGGTGTCTGTGAGGTATTGAATGGAACAGGACACAGTTGTGAGAAAGATGTGGACTGTTTGGCTACCGAGACCATGCCCTATGGCCCCTTTTCTGGAACCCGCAGCAGCTTAAACCCTTGTGTGGGACTAGGTTATACTGGCAGTGAGCCATAGTTTTGTTTTCTGTATATGAGAGTTATGGGCTGTTTTTGTTTGGTGTGTTAAAGGAAAGTTATTTTTGTCAGGCTATTTTAAATACTAAAAGGCGGTTTGCTTTAAAAAATTGTCTGGCTGGTGATCCGGAACCCTATAACATCACACCAAATACACTTAACCAAATCAGCTCTTTGGGTGTACTATGTACGTCTAAAGAGTGAACCTTTAATCACAAGCTGATGGCAGCCATCAGCCTATGTGTGTTTTGTTCAGCCAGCAACTGGCTTCAAATTGGAAGTGATGCGGCAGCTCCATAGCTGCCGATCTTTCACAGAGCCGGCAGCGCGGTGAAAATTTGCGTTTAATAAACAGTTGCGCAAATATCATGTGAAATTTTTTTTTGCAACTATCACCTTTTTATTATAAAGGGCCTCTGCTTTCAGAAAATATAGAAAGTTCTGGGGGTTTAATTAATTTTTTTGCCAAAAATTAAGATTTTTACATGTATGTGAAAAAAAAAAAAAATGCTCTGGAGCCGAACTGGTTAAAAACTACATTTAGGAAAAACTATTTCTGCAATTTTAGCAGACTTCTGTATATATGAATAATTTCAATAGTATGCATTTTCTTCTCAACAAATTATTTTCCAGCATGCTATAATAATAATAATAATAAAAATAATACAAGTTGGGATTATAATAAACAATGCTCAGATCTTCATGTAAAAATGCATTGCTAATAAAGAAGGAAAAAGCCTACAAAATGTAATGTAAAGCCCAGTGATTTTATTTAGCTTTATATAGAGTAGGGAATGGTTCAGTTTCTGAGCCTTTATATTTTTTTGTGTCCCATCTAGAAGATTTTCCTTCACTTCCTGTCCTAGAAATAAAGCAGGAAGAGGAAATCTCTCAAAAGTCAGTGGATCTCTCCTCTTAAACAGGTGTCACCATTGGAAGATTTCCCCTACATTGTGTTGCTGTAATTCCCCATTCATTTTTGTCCTATGGACAATGGCCACCAGGACAAACAGAGTGGGCGAAACTGCTTAGAGGAGACTCATACAACAATAACAACTTGACAGAGGTTCTAATCCACCCCTACTAATCAAAAAGTAAAAAAAAGTTTTGAGAATTACATACACTTTAACTGTTCTGAGCAAGTACATTTATTTAGTGGAAAAATCAGTGAATAGAAATTCAAAACTTCTTAGTAGTAAAGGGTTAAACGCCCTATCAGGTTATTTTTCCATCAGGAATTTTCCATCACTTACTGGCCGGAAGACACAACAGGAAATGCGAAGAAATATAACTTTCAAAATAATAATTCCCATTTTAGACATTTGTCACATGAAGATTGGAAGATCTTCCCTCACTTATTGTTTTAGCCACCACTTTAAAATTGTTGTATTTTGACTCACTTTATGTCCTGTGACGGTGGTCACCATGACAAGCTGAGGGGTGAATCTCTGCAGCGGCGACATAGACAACAATTAAAAATTCTGTTTTCTATCCACTAGATCTAAAGAAAAAAAAAGTCTTCATGCAACAGGTAGACGGTCTGCCTGGCACAGTGCTATACTAGAGAGATGACTAGATTATTGACATCTTAAATGGTCTTGTCAGTTGGCCAATACCAAACTAGAAAAGGAATTTACATTGAGTACAAATCTCATTATAGAGCTGTAACTTCTGTACGTACCTAGAAACTAGGGGTTCTCAAAAATCAAGTTTCCATGATACAAACAACTGTATTTTTACAAAATTGCTGATTCCCTATGTTCTGACTCAACTTTCCGTCTACATTTGGAACCTTTACAGAAACATAATAGCTGCGTGAATTATAAATTGTTCTATACTGGGTTAGCAGGTTAAGGTAGCTAAACAGGATACGGCATTACCCAACCCAGTAAATTTTGGCTGGTTACTAGGTTATGTTTCAGTATAACACACAGTATTATATCTAGAAGTATAGCAGTAAAGAAGAAATTCAATGTTACTACATGGTTTCGCTTGGTCACATTTGGCCTCACCTTCTCTATGAACGCAGTTGGTTGCAGTTAGAGTTCAAACTCCTAAATTCCATTTAGCTTGTCTTTGGAAGAAATCAGGGAAAAGTGAAAGATCACAAGCCAGTGCATATCCCCAGATCCATGAACTGTCAAGCAAGGGTCTGTGTAGCAAACACAAACCCAAGATCTGCTCTTCCCCCAGGAATCCTCAGCTCAGGTTACAGATGGGATAAATATAGCTGCTGACTCTCTGCCCTCTGTCTCAAATTCTAGCCTTTCACGGTAATTAACCACTGGTCTTCCAGACTGAGGTGCTCAGCTAATTAGTACATAGGTAAACACCACTATACTATCATTCTAAGAAAAATAAATCAATCAAAATAATTTTAATGTGTGTTTTATGTTATAAAATTCTATAGGACTCCGAAACTAAATATTGTTAAGGTAAAAGTAAACATCGCCTCTGCTTTGGCCAATTGTATTCCACAATTCTTTTCCAAAGATTGAGATATGCCAATAAACCACGCTCTTCACGTGTATTTCAATAAATTGAAGTGCAATTTCAGCCAATCACTTGGTTCTGTTTAGTTTGGGATTTGCTTTGGACGTTAGAACAGGTACACAGATCACCATGACTGTATTTTAACTCTGCGATTTTCAACCCAGTGCCATTTGGGTTCCCCCAGGGTGCTATGAAAACAGGATGCAGTGTGCCCAGAATCAGCTTCATGCGTTGCCATGCTACGACAGGCTGACTGACAAGACCATATCAACCAATGAAGCTGCAGGATGCATGCCAAAATTCATTACTATGGTTCTGGTGGCTGGGCCTCCCTCACCATGGCAATGCATGACTCTGATCCAGTGCAGGTGGCATGAAGGGCCACTCCCCCACCCCACGATCCCAAGAGTATGTAGATGCACCTCAATCCAAAACCTCCAGCTCTCTGCCATGCTGCCGGAGCCGTAATGTAGGACTCTGACAAGAAGATGTGATGAAGAGTTTCTGTGATGGTAGTATCTATGATGGGGGACTCTGATGATGGGACTGTCGTGTATAAGGGGGATTCTGATTGGAAAGGTGGGGCTAATGTGATGAGAGGATTTTGCAATGGGGGGCTCGGATGTGATGGTGAGAATCAAATGGGAGCCCTGATGTGAAGGGGAAGCTCTAAAGTGAAGTGGGGACTTTGATGTGATGGGGGACCTTTAATGTGATGGGGGGAGTCTGATGTGAAGTGGTCAAAATGGAATAAGTGGTTAATTATGCGGCGCTTAATAAATTAAAATTTAAAAATAAATAAAACGTCTACTAGAATAAAACTAAGAATGTAAAGAGACCAAATCTAATGGAGATTCGATTAGGAAATTCCAGATGAATATTCGTCTTAAAATTGATCTTCCATGACATTGTGTAACCAAAGATTATAACAAACCAATGTTACATCAAAAAATGAATCCAAGATACCCCACTCATGAACTAACAACTAACGGAGCCCTTGAAGAGGGGAGAAATAATGCCCAAGAGATGAAAAAAATCCTTTTAACTGATGAGCGGAGAATAACGATTGATTCAAAGTCTTCCTATAAAAATTAAACTAGATCGTGATAAAGGCAAATCACAATAGTATGGTGCACACTAATAAGTGCATAATAAACTCTGTGCAAAAAAATTATTTTATAAATAAATAAAAGTATTAAAAATAATTATGAAGCTCACTAAAAACGCAAGTCATCATAATAATAGGTGCGTAATAAAAGTGCAAGTGTGCAATCTGTGCAAAGACAATGCAAATTGGAATAAAAACGTAAAGAGCATGCGATGAACGTGCAAAGCTCAACAAGAGTATAGGAAAATCTAATAACACAATAAATAATGATAATACGGTCCACTGTAATCCGGGACAAAGTGCTTAATAATATAAAGTGTCCTAAATAAAAAAGTCCCATAAACGGTGCAATCAAATTGTGACAATCTCAGTTCAAATAAGTGAAAAACAGTTCATCAAGGGTTTCCAGTGCCACCATTCAACCAATCTCCAGTGTGTGGAAAGATGTGGTCCCTCAGCCTCTCACCTCATCGCAGAATGATAACAGCCCTGCTAGCAGGTGGAAACAATCCAATCCGCTCCGCAGCGCCCTCAGTGGCAAATCTCCTGCCTTTCAACCCACTCCGTTCTCAGGGCGCCCCAGATAATCAGCCAAATAATGTGGATCATATAAAAGAGGGGAGGAAGCACTCCATGGTGTAGGATCGGGAAGCATCAGCAGTATTAGGCTCGTTTGTTATCACTTAAAGCAGTTTTATACTTTTTTTTTTACTTTTACCTACAGGTAAGCCTATAATAAGGCTTACCTGTAGGTAAAAAAAAATCTCCTAAATCTGTACGGTTTAGGAGATATTCCCCTCGCAATGAACCGCTGACTGCAGCGGCGCATGTGCACAGGGGATTCTCAGCTGAAAGCCCGGTGTTCTGCCAAGAAAGTTCCTCTCGGCGAATAAGGACCCCCCTCTACTGCGCAGGCACAGCGCCTGCGCAGTAGGAGACGGCAGAAATAGCCGAAGCGAAATAGAGAAGAAATCAGCTGTACACGGCGCCTGTAAGAGGGCCCCTCGCGGGCATGCTTCGGGCACGGCCTCGCTGCGCTTGGCACTTTTTTATTCTCCCTCTAGGTCCACTTGGATGGTGGGGCTTGAACCTGGACCTAGGGCGCAGGCTCCGTGTACAGCTGATTGAAGTTTTTCAGCTTCGGCTATTTTCGGCGGCTCCTAGTCATTCGTACTGCGCAAGCGCAGTGCTTGCGCGGTACAGGGGGGTCCTTATCCGCGAGACACCGGCAAACTCCGGAGCTTGCCAGACAGAAGTCTCCCACGCGCATGCGCGGGAGCGACGACATTGCGGCTCCGGCCACTCACAGCGCCGGAGCCGCGATACCCGGAAGACACGCCGAGGGAGCTGACATTTCCCCGACCGGCGCCTCGTTCTAAGGTAAGTATCTCATAATGAGCTAGTATGCTGTGCATACTAGCTCATTATGCCTTTTACCTTGCAGGTGTAGGAAAAAAAAAAAAGCCACCGGGTATACAACCGCTTTAATTGTAAGTGCATTACCTTTATTAAACGTATCAGTTTTTAAATGCTACACCATGGAGTGCTTCCTCCCCTGTTTTATATGATCCACATTATTTGGCTGATTATCTGGGGCGCCCTGAGAACCGAGTGGGTTGAAAGGCAGGAGATCCATAGGAGATTTGCCACTGAGGGGGCTGCGGAGCGGATTGGATTGTTTCCACCTGCTAGCAGGGCTGTTATCATTCTGCCATGAGGTGAGAGGCTGGGGGACCACATCTTTCCACACACTGGAGATTGGTTGAATGGTGGCACTGGAAACCCTTGATGAACGGTTTTTCACTTATTTGAACTGAGATTGTCACAATTTGATTGCACCGTTTATGGGACTTTTTTTATTTAGGACACTTTGTTTCACTTTATATTATTAAGCACTTTGCCCTGGATTACAGTGGACCGTATTATCATTATTTATTGTGTCATTAGATTTTCCTATACTCTTATTGAGCTTTGCACGTTCATCACATGCTCTTTATGTTTTTATTCCAATTTGCATTGTCTTTGCACAGATTGCACACTTGCACTTTTATTACGCACCTATTATTATGACTTGCGTTTTTAGTGCGCTTCATAAATTATTTTTAATACTTTTATTTATTTATAAAATATTTTTTTTGCACAGAGTTTATTATGCACTTATTAGTGTGCACCATACTATTGTGATTTGCCTTTATTACAATCTAGTTTAATTTTTATAGGAAGACTTTGAATCAATCATTATTCTTCGCTCATCAGTTAAAGTTTAGTTATTTCATCTCTTGGGCATTATTTCTCCCCTCTTCAAGGGCTCCGTAAGTTGTTAGTTCATGAGTGGGGTATCTTGGATTCATTTTTTGATGTAACATTGGTTTGTTATAATCTTTGGTTACACAAGGTGATCGAAGATCAATTTTAAGACGCAATATCCATCTGGATTTTCCTATCAAATCTCCATTAGATTTGGTCTCTTTACATTCTTAGTTTATTATAGTAGACGATTTTTTTTTAAATTTAAATTTTTAGTAAGCGCCACAAAATTAACCACTTATTCCATTTTCTTTGATTGGTGTGTGAACACCCTTATGTTGGCAGCTACATTATTAAGTCTTTTAAGGTTCTTTGACTTTAATCTTTTTCCTTGTGGTTTGTGGTTTGCGCATTAGTACCCATTACTATTTGTAAGTGGTCAAAGCGGTTGTGTGCATCATTTCAAACTCGGGTTCCCCATTGATAATTAGCAACATTTTAGGCTGGGGTGCTTCATGATTTACTAACAAACCTGTTATACTTACATTTTTTCGGGGTAATGACTAAATAAAATGTATGCTTTTGAATCTTCATAATTGCTAGGTAAATATACACTACTGTGCAAATGTTTTAGACAGGTGTGAATGCTGTAATGTAAAAATGCTCTCAATAATTTATATTTATATATATATATATATATATATATATAGAGAGAGAGAGAGAGAGAGAGAGAGAGAGAGAGAGAGAGAGAGAGAGAGATATTTATATATATATATATATATATATATATGTAAAAATGCTTTCAATAATTTATATATATAGATAGATAGATATATATATATATATATATATATATATATATATATATAGATAGATAGATAGATAGATATATATATATATATATATATTTGAAATTTTTAGTTTTATCAATTTACAAAATGCAAAGTGAGTGAAAATAAGAAAAATCGACATCTTGGCTTCAAACCAGCCTCAGTTCTTACACTTGCACACTTTGTACACAAAAAGTAAGGGAATTTTTAGGATTAAGCCTAGTACACATGGGCCGAATGTCGACCGGCATCGACCGGTTCAATAGAAACCGGCCGACATTCGGTCCGTGTGTTTAGCAGGCGGTCCAACAGAAGCCGGACAAATGACTCATGACCAAAAAAGGTTTGCCGACCAGTTCCCGACCAGAGTGTTTTGGCGGGGGGGGGGGGGGCGAGTTGAACTAGTGATGTGTACGAGGCTTTAGAGTGAGGTGTAAGATTAATCAATTATACCAAGCAGGTCAGTGGCTGGTGAGGCACTGGCTAGTGCTTAAAAACCCGAGCATCAGGACGCAGGCAGTCAACCAGATTCCCCCAGACAAATAAGCATCTGGTGAAAGGAATCTATTGGACATCAGATGTTTATTTTTTATTTCTGCATTCTGTAACAGCCCTGTAAATGCTGTGATTCCACTGGTCAAGTACAATGCTGTTACAGAATAGAGAAATAAAAAAATTCAAAATGACACTGTGCTCTATATAGCTACCAACAGTCCTGATTTTATTAAAACAAGTTCTTATGTTGGTTAAAATTAGTAGACTATGAGAACTAATGAAAGTGCCATATATAATCTATATAATAAAAGAATAAAAACTGAAACAGTCTCTTGATTATATAGATTATATATAGCACCTTCATTAGTTCTCATCGTTTACTAATTTAACCAGCCTAAAGACTTGTTTTAGCATATGTAAACGGCGTTCAAACCACACATGTGAGGTATCGATGCGAACATTAGAGCGAGAGCAATAATTCTAGCACTAGAACTCCTCTGTAATGCTAAACATGTAGCCTGTAAAAATTTTTCAAGCGTCGCCTATGGACATTTTTAAGTACCGAAGTTTGTTGCCACTCCACAAGTGTGCGCAATTTTAAAGTGTGACATGTTCGGTATCTAACATCACATTTCCCAAAAAAAGGCATTTGAAAAATTGCTGTGCAAATACCATGTGACATAGGAAGTTGCAACAACCACCATTTTATTTCCTATGGTGTGTGTTAAAAAAATGTTTATATAATGTTTGGGGGGGGGTGTTCTGTGTAATTTTCTAGCAAAAAAAAAATATGATTCCTACATGTAGGAGAGAAGTGTCAGAATTGGTCTGGGTGGCAAGTGGTCAATTACCATAAGTAATATACCAATAATTATTATATAGTGTTTTTGAGGTAATTTACTATATTTTCAAAAACTGTACTCAAGCAGGTGACTTAACGGACAAATTACTGAAGTTTGAAGTTATATTTTCAAACCAGTAATTTCACAGTAAATAGATAAATAAATGATTATGTTATAACATATAGCATAATAATGTATTATTTAGCTTGAATAAAAAAAGTATCTTTTCAGCAGCAGCAGATTCTCCCTCTGTGTGAGAAAAACATGGGATTATGGGTAAACCTTATACCCATAAACCCATGTTTTTTCCTTGTATTTAAGAGGGCTGGGCTGGAAGGGAGCATGTTTATTTTAGACACATGCCCCCTTCTATGACACTGCAGTGAGAGGAAAGCCTCCACTGCAGCATTTTATTGGACAGCTTTGAGCAATGGTGCTTTACCATTGGTCCAAGGCTCCAAGCTGTCCATTGAGCTCAATGCCTCTGACAAAAAGAAGCACTTTGAGCACATCCTCTCAGTCTGCTGCAAACAGCATGTGCCAGCTTGTATTTAAACTGGTCGCGCTGTATGTAGCTTCTGACAGGCTGGCCCCGTATCTCTGGAACCATAGGTGCTACAAGCCCCAAACTTTGACCAGTGGTGGGGTAGGACTTTGGCTACCTACCCTCTGTGACCCCGGGTTGCTGAGCTACAACCCTCGAAGCACGATTACATTAAAAAAATTAAAATAAATGTATGTTCATGCTCTGGCTCACCTGCCTCCCATGACTGCATGTCCCTGCTAAGGATCATCAATTTCATATGTAGGTTAAAACACAGTCATTAACAGAAACAGCTGTGCAGGAGGCTTTAAACTGGGGGAGAAACAGCCAAACTCAGTTACTAAGATGAGGTTGTGGAAAACAGTTTCATGTCACAGGTCATACACCATGGCAAGACTGAGCACAGCAACAAGACACAAGGTAGTTATACTGCATCAGATAGGTCTCTCCCAGGTAAAGATTTCAAAGTAAACTGGGGTTTCAATATGTGCTGTTCAAGCTCTTTTGAAAAAGCACAAAATAAGGGGAAACGTTGATGACTGTATACACAGTGATCGGCCAAGGAAACCTAATGCAGCAGATAAAAGACACATGCTAAATTCCCTTTGACATCGGAAGATGTCCAGCAGTGCCATCAGCACAGAACTGGTGGAAACCAGTGGGACGGAGGTACACCCATCAACTGTCTGGAGAAAACTTGGCCAAAAATTGTGGCCAAAAAGCCATACCTCTGACATGAAAACAAGGCTAAGCAACTCAACTTTGCACAAAAACATAGGAATTGAGATGCAGAAAAAATGGCAGCAGGTGCTCTGGACTGCTGAATCAAAATTTTAAATATTTGGCTGTAGAAGGAAGCAGTTTGCTTGCTGAAGGGCTAGAGAGTGGTACAATAATGAGTGTCTACAGGCAACAGTGAAGTATGGTGGAGGTTCCTTGCAAGTTTGGGGCTGCATTTGGAGTTGGAAATTTGGTCAGAATCAATGGTGTCCTCAATGCTAAGAAATACAGGCAGATATTTATCCATCATGTCATACCAACAGGAGGGTGTGTAATTGGCCCCAAATTTATCCTGCAGCAGGACAGAGACCCCAAACATACAGCCAATGTCATTAAGAACTATTGTTGGTGTAAAGAAAAAACAGGAGTCCTGGAAGTGATGGTTTGGCTCTCACTGAGCCTTGATCTCAACATGTTTGAGTCTATCTGGGATTACATAAAGAGACAGAAGGATTTCAGGCAGCCTACATCCACAGATGATCTGTGGTTAGTTCTCCAAGATGTTTGTAACAATTTACTGTAGCTGCTGAGTTCCTTCAAAAATGTATGCTGTTTTGAAGGCAAAAGGTGGTCATACCAAATATTGATTGATTGATTTGAATTTCTCTTCTGTTCATTTACTTTCGCTTTTTTTTAACCACTTCAGCCCCGGAGGATTTGGCAGCTCAATGACTTTAGGACTTTTTACAATTTGGCACAGCGCTGCTTTAACTGGTGATTGCGTGGTCATGCAATGTTGTACCCAAACAAAATTTGTGTCCTTCTTTCCCCACAAATAGAGCTTTCTTTTGAGGGTATTAGATTGCTTCTGCGATTTTTTATTTTTTGCGATATAAAAAAAACGAAAATTAAAAAAAATATATATTTTCTACTTTTTGTTTATATATATATATATATATATATATATATATATATATATATATATATATATATATATATATATATATATATATATATATATATATATATATATATAATGTATATATTTTTTTTAATAATAAACTCATACATTTATGCCAAAATGTATTCAGTCACGTCTTTGGTAAACAAAAAAAAAAAAGTCAATAAGTGTATATTTATTGGCTTGCGCAAATGTTATAGCGTCTACTAACTAGGGTACATTTTCTGGAATTTACGCAGCTTTTAGTTTGACTGCCCATCTCATTTCTTGAGGTGCTAAAATGGCAGGACAGTACAACCCCCCCCCCTCCCAAAATGACCCCATTTTGGAAAGTAGACACCCCAAGGAAATTGCTGAGAGGCATGTTGAGCCCATTGAATATTTTAATTTTTTGTCACAAGTTATTGAAAAATGACAAAAAAAAATAAATTCCAAAGTTGTCACTAAATATATTGCTCACACATGGCATGGTTATATGTGGAATTACACCCCAAAATACATTCTGCTGCTTCTCCTGAGTACCCTGTTTCCCCGAAAATAAGACCTAGCTTGTCGGTGATGGCTGCAATATAAGCCCTACCCCCCAAATAACCCCTAGTTAAAGTCCTTGTAGGTCTTATTTTCAGGGTAGGGCTTATTTTGGGGGAAACAGGGTAGGGCTTATTTGGGGGGTAGGGCTCATATTGCAGCCATCACTGACAATCACGCTAGCTCTTATTTTCGGGGAAACAGGGTATGGGGATACCTCACGTGTGAGACTTTTTGGGAGTTTAGCTGCGTACAGGACCCCTGAAAACTAATCACCGCTTCAGGATTTCTAAGGGTGTAAATTTTTGATTTCACTCCTCACTACCGATCACAGTTTTGAAGGCCATAAAGTGCCAAGATAGACCCCATTTTGGAAAGTAGACACCCCAAGCTATTTGATGAGAGGCATGATGAGTCCATGGAACATTTTATATTTTGCCACAAGTTGCTGGAAAATTAAAGTCTCACACATGAGGTATCCCCGTACTCAGGAGAAGCAGCAGAATGCATTTTGGGGTATAATTCCACATATAACCATGCCATGTTTGAACAATATATCATTTAGTGACAACTTTATGCAAAAAAAAAAAAAAAAGTAATTTTCCCGAAACTTGTGACAAAATGACAAAATATAAAAAAAGGGGTCATTTGAGGAGGGGGAGGGGGTTGAACTGTCCTGGCATTTTATGCACAACATTCAGAGGCTTATGTCACACATCACCCACTCTTCTAACCATTTGAAGACAAAGCCCTTTCTGACACTTTGTTTACATGAAAAATTTTTTTTTTTTTTGCAAGAAAATTACTTTGAACCCCCAAACATACAAACATACAAAAAACACACTTTAATTTTAATGCACTAAAACACACTATATTGCCCAAATGTTTGATGAAATAAAAAAAGATGATCTTATGCTGAGTACATGGATACCAAACACGACATGCTTTAAAATTGCGCACAAACTACATACATTTTTAAAAGCCTTTACATACAACACCAGACCGACGCTTGTGTTCGCCCTTGAGCGTGAGCACGGGGGGACAGGGGTGCTTTTTTTTTTAATTATTTATTTTGCTTTTTTATTATATTTTTAAACTGTTCCTTTCTTTTTTTTTATTGTTATCTCAGGGAATGTAAATATCCCCTATGATAGCAATAGGTAGTGACAGGTACTCTTTTTAAAAAATTGGGGTCTATTAGACCCTAGATCTCTCCTCTGCCCTCAAAGCATCTGACCACACCAAGTTTGGTGTGATAAAATGCTTTGCCAATTTCTCAATGGCACTGTTTCTATCCGGCGAAACCCAAGTCATTAAATGCTCATAGCTTCCGGTTTCTTAGGCCATAGAGATGATTGGAGCCATTCTGGTCTCTGATCAGCTCTATGGTCAGCTGGCTGAACCACCAGCTGCATTCTCGGGTTCCCTGTTGGGACAGGAGAGTCTGAGAAAACCATGGAAGACGGTGGGAGGGGGAACGTAATTTTATATATATATATATATATATTTTTATATATATATATATATATATATATATATATATATATATATATATATATATATATATATATATCACGGCTTAAGTATACACTTTTTTGTACCAGTGTCTGGCCTTACGGGCAATTAGGTATGGCACCAACAACTGGTCGTTGAGGTCCACCCCTTCCCATGTTAAGGTTGTATTCGTGGACACAGAGGTTTCTCCACAACACCAGTCGCCGTAGGAATTTAAACTCCCTCCGCTTCTCTGCTAACAAATTATTACACCTCAAGCAGGCTCTCCCCCCCATCTAAGTCATGATTCTACAAGCTGTTGGGGGAAGCCCCGGCGATTAGATCGCACGGTGCCACATGCGCCAATTCCATAATCAAAAAGGTGACTAAAAAGTGGCACGCTTGTGTAATAATTGTCCACATACAAGTGGTACCCCTTTCCGAATAAGGGTGACACCAAGTCTCACACTATCTTACCAGCGCTCCCTATGTTCTCTGGCCAGTTCTCCACTCTATGCGACTATCTCTTCCCTCGTAAACCATAAAAAACTATATGTATAGCCTGTGGCCCGGTCACAGAGCTTATACATCTTGAGCCCGTATCTGGCACGCTTGCTGGGAAGATACTGTTTGATAGACAAGCGGCCAGAAAACTTAATCAGGGACTCATCAACGCAGACAACTTGATTGGGAGTAAACAAGGCTGCAAAACGTTGGTTCAAGTGGTTTATTAGGGGCCAAATTATGTAGAGACGATCAAATCCAGGGTCACCCCGAGGACAACAGAGTTCATTGTCGCTGAAGTGCATGAACCGCAAGATCTGCTCGTATTGTGTCCTGGTCATGGAGGCAGAGAACACGGGCGTATGGTGAATTGGGTCAGTGGACCAATATGACCGCAACTCACTCTTTTTGGTTATGCCCATGAGGAGGGATAGGCCCAGAAAGGTCCTAAATTCAGAAACGGTAATTGGTCTCCAATCTCTGGCAAGGGTCAGCTGGGGAATAGCGGCAATAAATTGACCAGCATACAAATTGCTTTGGTCCACAATAGATCTATAGTGATCCTCGGTGAAAAACAGCGAATAAAAATCAAGTGTCGTAAAATCAACTGTTTCCACCTGAATTCCGGGTTGGCCAGTGAATGGGGGAAGTACGGTTACTGCAGAAGTGGTGGGTTCCCAATTAAGATTGGGGAATGCAGCAGGAAGGGCACTGTGGGCTAGACGGGCCTGTCTTTGTCTTCTTCTTGGTGGCAGCGGGACACTACTCGTGCTTGCCACCTCGCCAGCTTGAACTGCACTTATGGGACTCGCCACGTCACCACGTGTTACTGCAGTGCTGGATGTATGACCAGGATGTACTAGGCCGCTGGTGCTTGCCAGTTCACCAGAAGGAATAGCGGCACTAGTACTGGCTCTCTGCTCCATATGAGGGACCTGCGGTTCTTACACCTGAATGACAGCAGAAGATTGGGGTCTGGTACGCCTGACCTTGGCAGGGACCACAACTCTGTCATCAGAGCTATCTGTCAGGGTGCAGCTGTCATCTACAGGATCGTATTCCGAGCCTGAATCTGACAGATGAGCGACTTCCTCTTCACTATCTGTCATACTCAGAAACGTGTAGGCCTCTTGACTAGTGTACCTTTGATTTGCCACTTTGGGCTCTAAATTTACTGGTACACTAGTGAGACTCACAGGTAAAATAGCTCCTGTTAGGGACTGATTCGAACGCTACCAAAAAAAACTGTTAGCGTTCGCAGGGATCAGGCCTGACTCTGCAAACGCTGCAGTTATGTGTTTTGTAAGTCACAGTGATCGATTGATACTGCACTTGGGTGGGCTGGGCTGGGCGGAGGGGCTAAACGCAGGTGCTAGCAGGTATCTGGGCTGATCCCGCTAACACTGCGTTTTTGGGACCCCTAAACTGCTGGGGACACTAGCATAGATCTGATCGTATCAGATATCGATCCGTTCAGACAATATACTACTAAGGGAGGCGTATGGTGTGTGCGTGGGTGTTAGCTGTACTGGCACTAATCTGACGCTGCCTGGGGCAACGCAGACCCTATATGACGCTAAAACCTAAGTGATATCATCCGCCAGGTGATCAGGGGGTTTAACCTTTATTGGGTAAAATATAGCGGGTGCCCTGACGCTATAAAAATAAACTAGCTAAGCTGCGTCACCCGTGACACTTATACTGTGATCACAGGTGACAGGGGGGTAATCAAGGGGTTAAACCTTTATTGGGGGGGTTAGGGGGACCCTGGGCCTAAGACTAATTACCCCAACACTGATTTTTGTCACTAATGACACTAGTACAGCGATAAAAAAATATCTGATTGCTGTACTGGGTGACACAGTGACAGGTGGTGAAAGGGTTAACTGTGGGGGGGTAATTGGGGGGTGAATTGTGTGCCTACGTGACCTGGTGTCAGTGTAGTGTTGGTGCAACTCACTGTTTGCTGCTCTCTCCTCTCTTGGTCTGGAACGAAATGGCCGACACAAGGAGAGATGACATCACTTCCCCTGTCAGTGTTTACAGTTACACGACAGGGGAAGGATATCATTCGTAAGGAGCGATCACCAGGTCCAGGCCAGATTTCATTGGCCTGGGCCTGGGGATTGATCAGCTCCTGATTGAATCCGATCGTCACGTATAGTAGCGTGATTTCGCGCAGCTGAACCAACCTGCCGCAGTAAAACTGCGGCGGCTGGTCCGGAACCCGGTAATTGATACAAATAAACTTTTAACACTTCTGTTTCTGAAAGCATTCTTAAATTTGCAGCATTTTTCACACAGATAGAGACATTACATATACATACACACACATAGTGGATTTAGAAAAGAGTCACCCCTTTAAAATAATAAAATGTTGTTGATTTGCAGCCTGAAACAAGGACAACGTTTTTGTTTTATCCAGCTGTATTAACATCCAAGAAAAAGATTTAACACCAATATGTCAGAAAAAAGTAAAGAACATTTAAAACAGAATCACTGAGTTGGAAAAGGGATCACTCCCCTCTTAAAAATGACTTGTAAACTCAATCAGGTAAAGCTAATCACCTTCTCAATGGCACATAAACCATTTGACTTTCAACTGTGATCAGTTGTGGTCATTTTGATTAGCTCAGCATGAAAAGAGCTTTCCTGGAGCATTTCAGTCCCTGGTAGTGCAACTGAAGCAAACAATCATCTATGGGTGGCAAGGCACTGTCAACAGATCTTCGGGATAAAGTTGTGGACAGACACAAGCAGGGGAGGTCTGGCAGCCTTAGGCCTCGGGGGAAAGTCCAGTCAAGTGGCCCATAGAGCCGATGGTGGCAAAGTGATGAATCGGGGAAAACAGTCTTCCATGATCACAAAGGTGGGGGGACGAGGACAGGGGCAAGTATAACCCAGAGCCTTATGGTGGAGCGACTCGGCCCCACTCTCCCTCTTCCCTGCTTCCTCCCAACTCCCACCTGGCACTTTCATCATCCATGTAAATTTACCTTTTCATTGCCAGAGACGTTTTTGCATGTTTTGCACAAGTTTAAAAAATAATTTTAGGCCTGAAGATTACACAAAACCCCCAAACATTATATATTTTCTGAAAGCAGACACCCTAGAGAATAAAATAGTGATAGTTAAATTTTTTTATGTCACACGTTATTACCGCAAAGGTCTACACAATGTCTGTAAAAAAAATAAATAAATAAAAAAAACACCACACACTAAAGTGAATTCTAGGACAAACAAACACAATAAACTACCCACATTTTTGGTAGTATATAAAAGACGAGGTTGCGCTGAGTAAATAGATCCAACATGTCACACCTTCATTTTGTGTTAAATAACGACAAACTTCAGTACCCTATATTTTCTTTAGGCGACGCTTCAAAAGCTCCCTATAGGTATCAGTTTAGTGTTACGGAGGAGGTCTTGTGTTGCTCTCGTTCTGACCTGCATGGTAATATGTAACATGTGTATCGCAATCAACGTTTTCATGTGTAGGCACCCCTGATGCATGCGTTTCCGTTAGTATATGTGGGAGTGGGGGGCTTAAATTTTTTTTGGGGGGGGGTTGTTATGTGGTAGGGCGTAACTTTTATTTTTCTATTTTTTTTCGAAATTTTTTTACTTAACCACTGGGCACTTAATCCCCCTTCCTAACCAGACCAACTTTCAGCTTTCAGTGCTCTCCCATTTTGAATGAAAATTACTCAGTTGTGCAACACTGTACCCATATGCTTTTTTTGTCCTTCCTTCCACACAAATAGAGCTTTCCTTTGGTGGAATTTATTCACTGCTGTTATTTTTTTATTTTTTGCGCTATAAATGAAAAAAAGACAGAACATTCAGTAAAAAAAAAAATGCATTTTTCTTATCTGTTATAAGATTTAGCAAATTAGTCATTTTTGTTCATAAATTGTGGCCAAATGTATACTGCTACATATCTTTGGTAAAAATAACCCAAATCATTGTATAATATTTGGTCTTTGTGAAAGTTAGAGTCTACAAGCTATGGTGCCAATCACTGAAAATTGATAATGCCTGATCCCTTTTTGAAAAGTAGACAGACATTCTAAAGTATTTAGTAAGAGGCATGGTGAGTTTTTTGAAGTTGTAATTTTTTCCCACAATTCTTTGCAAAATTAAGATTTTTTTTCTCTTTTTTTGTTTTCATAAAATTGTCATATTAACAGGTTACTTCTCACAGACAGCATATGCATACCACAAAATACACCCCAAATTTATGCTACTCCTCCTAAGTATGGCGATACCACATGTGCGAAACTTTTACACAGCCTTGCCACATACAGAGGCCCAACATGCAGGGAGAACCATCAGGTGTTCTAGGAGCATAAATTACACATATACATTTTTTCACTACCTTTTGCACTTTTGAAGACCCTGGAGCATCAGGACAATGGAAACGCCCCAAAAAAACCACCCCATTTTGAAAGCAAACACCCCAACGTATATTCTATGAGGCATAACAAGTCTTTTGAACATGTCATTTTTTTTTCACAAGTTTTTGGAAAATGTAGAAAGAAAATTAAAAAAAACGCACAGCCTGGTCACATACAGAGGCCCAACATGCAGTGAGCACCATCAGGTGTTCTAGGGGCATACATTTCAAATCTATTTTGACTACCTATTGCACTTTTGTGAGGCACTGTAGTGCACTGATGGACACTGTAGTGGCATGGATGTGGCACGGATGAGAACTGATGTGGCATGGATGAGCATGAATGAGGCATAAATGAGCCATGCATGAGTATGGATGAGCCGTGGATGGGGATGGCTGAGCATGGATGGGGATGAGTGCAGGAATTGGCACAGATCAGCACTGTGGGCATTACAGATCAAACCCACAATGCTGCTGCATCCGATCTCTCCCCTCACACTGCACCGATTGGTAGGGAGAGAGGAGAGCTAAGTCGGGAATGTGCCGGCTTGTTTACAACTGATCGCTCTGTCATCGGCCCTTTACCGTGATCCAGGTCACGGATATTCCCGGGTGCTCGCGATTCTGGGAGGACGTTATAGTACGCTCTCCCAGAATTATCCGATCATGCTGCAGCCATTTTCCGGCTATGACCCAGTCAGCAAGCGGTTACGTTATTTTTTTTTCATAACATAGGGGACTTTTTGTCACCTATGTGATAATTTTACGGTGACAGGAGGCAGGATGAAGAGAAGGGGCCAGGGTGCCGGAGGGGGACCCCAAAAGAAGAAGAGGATCTGGACTGCTCTGTGCAAAACTCTTGCACAGAGCAGGTAAGTATGACATGTTTGATATAGATATAGATATATTAAATCGCAATTAGTGTCTAAATATTCAATGAGTTTGTTAGCTCTCACATGGATACACTAAGCAGGCTAGATACTAAGCCATGGGGAGCAGAAAAGAACAGTCAAAGACCTACGTAACAAGGTAATGAAACATTGCAAAGATGGTAAAGGATTTAAAAAAAAAAAAAAAGATATCCATAGCCTTTAATATGCCAGTCAGTACTGTTCAATCATTTTATATGAAGTGGAAAATTTGGGGATTTCTTGATACCAAGCCATGGTCAGTTAGATCAAAAAAGATTTCAGTCACAAATACCACAGGAATTGTTCGGAATACAAAGAAAAATGCACAGGTAACCTCCGGAGAAATGCAGGCTG